>OY754970.1:1624282-2223378 GCA_963576475.1 Molanna angustata | reverse complement strand
TTCGTGCATTGACAGGACAACCCTTAATCACCAGCGAAATCAGGTCCAGAAGATTAGCTTGGATTGGACATGTTGTCAGATCAGGGGAAGAAAGAGCCACAAAACGTATTCTGCAAAATAACCCTGTGGGCAAGAGACCCCTGGGAAGAACAAGGCAGAGATTGATAGACAATATTACCCGAGATCTGAATGTGCTGAATGCTTGTGATGACTGGGAGTCCACTGCAGCTGACAGGAAGGCATGGAAATCTATTGTTCAGGAGGCAAAAGCTCTAACGGAGTTGTATGATCATCGGAAGTAAGTAAGTTAGTATATTATAATGTTTCATAGATTGGTTGAAAGATATTTGTAATTAGTCAAGACCTACTGACACGGGAAAACCGAGATAAAAATATTATAATATATATATATATATATATATATATATATATATATATATATATATATATATATATATATATATATATATATATATATATATATATATATATATATATATATATATATATATATATATATATATATATATATATATATATATATATATATATATATATATATATATATATATATATATATATATTATATATATATATATATATATATATATATATATATATATATATTATATATATATATATATATATATATATATATATATATATATATATATATATATATATATATATATATATATATATATATATATATATATATTATATATATATATATATATATATATATATATATATATATATATATATATATATATATATATATTATATATATATATATATATATATATATATATATATATATATATATATATATATATATATATATATATATATATATATATATATATATATATATGTTTTTCAGGCTCTCGCGGAGGGGTGTAAATGATGTATCCGTTTCTCGGGTACTCCGCGTCGTGTTCGTTTGGTTTCTGGTGAAACCTTGTCTTCGACGTTTCAGCCGTACGTTGACGGCCATCCTCAGGAAGTCAGGTGCTTCGTCTGTAGTCTCTGGCTGCGGCGAGGAGGTTTGGTGAGTGTCGTTATTTTTGTTACGTTACGTACTGTATTAGTCGACCGTAGCGTGCGCATATCGGTGTTTGTCTGTACGGCGGTTGTATCGGTCGGCTGTAGTACTGTATTAGTCGACCGTAGCGTGCGCATATCGGTGTTTGTCTGTACGGGTGTTGTATCGGTCGGCTGTAGTACTGTATTAGTCGATCGTAGCGTGCGCGTATCGGTTTTTGTCTGTACGGTGGTTGTATCGGTCGGCTGTAGTGTGAGTATTTCCGTTACGTTCGGTATGTCGTTCATGTCGTTCGGCTGTGATGTATGCGTCTCGGCATTATTTCGTGCTGTTTTTTGTGTCGTTAATTCTTTCGTATTGTTTATTATTGTTTTCCATGCCGAAGGAAGTCTGCGTGAGTCGTCTCTTGTATTGATACAGTGTGGTCTCTTTTCGATTTCTATTGCTTCTCTATATATTCGTTGCGTCTCTCTGTTAAGTCGTACTAGTGTTTTTGCGTTATCAAAATCTATCTTGTGTCCTTCTGTCATTGTATGTACTGCAAGGGTGGATTGTATTTTCTTTCGAGATATGTCCACCTTATGCTCCGCTAGTCTGGCTTCTATGCGGCGATTGGTTCTGCCGATGTAGACGCCGTCGCACGACCCACATGGTACTTCGTAGATACCTTGATTTTCATGAGGCACGGCTGTTTTTACGTTACGCAAGTCTTCTTTTATTTTTCTGTTAGTCCCGAAGATTGTATTTATTTGTTTGCGTCGTAAGTTTCTTGCTATGGCGTCTGTTGTGCCGCGTATATATGGCAAAAATGCTGTCGCCCGGTATACTTCGCGCTCTTTTTTATCTTCGGGATTACAGTTGAGTGCCTTGCGGATAACGTATGGAGCGTATCCATTGGCTGTCAAGGTATCTTGTAAGTATTTTATTTCTTGTCTAGTGTGGTCGCTGTCTGCGATTTTTCGTGCTCTGGTCGCCAGTGTTTTTGGTACCGAGGCTAGCTGAGCAGGATGGTGGTGTGATGCGGCGTTCAAGTATCTGTCTGTATGTGTCGGTTTGCGGTACACCGTATGCCCCAGTCGGCCATCTTCTTTTTTCTGGACTAATACGTCGAGGAAATGCAGTTGCTTGTTCTTTTCCACTTCCATTGTGAATTGGATATCCGGGTGTATTGAGTTGAGATGATTTAAAAATATTTTCAACTCTTCGTTCCCGTGCTGCCATATTACGAAAATGTCGTCGACGTATCTCAGCCACAGGCGTGGTCGTAGGCTAGCCGATGTTAGTGCTTTCTTCTCGAAGTCGACCATATATAAGTTAGCCAGTACCGGTGATAACGGGGAACCCATTGGTGCGCCTTTTACTTGTCTGTATATGCGGTCTTCGTAACGAAAGTATGTGTTCTTCATGCAGTGGTCTATAAGGTCGAGTGTGTGAGGAGAACATTCAATATTGTCTTTTATTACTTGGGTGGCATCGTCGATAGGTATTTTGGTGAATAGTGAGACGATATCAAAGCTCACTAATAAGTCCTGTTTGTCCACTTTGATGTCAGCGATCAGTTCTGTCAGATGTTCTGCGTTTCGTACGTATGAGTCACATTCCTCTACGTTGGGTTGCAGTATGTTGGCCAAGTATCTCGCTAATGCTTGCGTTGGAGATCCGACAGCACTCACTATCGGCCTCAGCGGGGCTCCTTCCTTATGTATTTTCGGGAGGCCATATATTTTTGGGCAGCGAGATGACTTTTCCCTAGGCATGAAGAACACATACTTTCGTTACGAAGACCGCATATACAGACAAGTAAAAGGCGCACCAATGGGTTCCCCGTTATCACCGGTACTGGCTAACTTATATATGGTCGACTTCGAGAAGAAAGCACTAACATCGGCTAGCCTACGACCACGCCTGTGGCTGAGATACGTCGACGACATTTTCGTAATATGGCAGCACGGGAACGAAGAGTTGAAAATATTTTTAAATCATCTCAACTCAATACACCCGGATATCCAATTCACAATGGAAGTGGAAAAGAACAAGCAACTGCATTTCCTCGACGTATTAGTCCAGAAAAAAGAAGATGGCCGGCGACCAGAGCACGAAAAATCGCAGACAGCGACCACACTAGACAAGAAATAAAATACTTACAAGATACCTTGACAGCCAATGGATACGCTCCATACGTTATCCGCAAGGCACTCAACTGTAATCCCGAAGATAAAAAAGAGCGCGAAGTATACCGGGCGACAGCATTTTTGCCATATATACGCGGCACAACAGACGCCATAGCAAGAAACTTACGACGCAAACAAATAAATACAATCTTCGGGACTAACAGAAAAATAAAAGAAGACTTGCGTAACGTAAAAACAGCCGTGCCTCATGAAAATCAAGGTATCTACGAAGTACCATGTGGGTCGTGCGACGGCGTCTACATCGGCAGAACCAATCGCCGCATAGAAGCCAGACTAGCGGAGCATAAGGTGGACATATCTCGAAAGAAAATACAATCCACCCTTGCAGTACATACAATGACAGAAGGACACAAGATAGATTTTGATAACGCAAAAACACTAGTACGACTTAACAGAGAGACGCAACGAATATATAGAGAAGCAATAGAAATCGAAAAGAGACCACACTGTATCAATACAAGAGACGACTCACGCAGACTTCCTTCGGCATGGAAAACAATAATAAACAATACGAAAGAATTAACGACACAAAAAACAGCACGAAATAATGCCGAGACGCATACATCACAGCCGAACGACATGAACGACATACCGAACGTAACGGAAACACTCACACTACAGCCGACCGATACAACCACCGTACAGACAAAAACCGATACGCGCACGCTACGATCGACTAATACAGTACTACAGCCGACCGATACAACACCCGTACAGACAAACACCGATATGCGCACGCTACGGTCGACTAATACAGTACTACAGCCGACTGATACAACCGCCGTACAGACAAACACCGATATGCGCACGCTACGGTCGACTAATACAGTACGTAACGTAACAAAAATAACGACACTCACCAACCCTCCTCGCCGCAGCCAGAGACTACAGACGAAGCACCTGACTTCCTGAGGATGGCCGTCAACGTACGGCTGAAACGTCGAAGACAAGGTTTCACCAGAAACCAAACGAACACGACGCGGAGTACCCGAGAAACGGATACATCATATATATATATATATATATATATATATATATATATATATATATATATATATATATATATATATATATATATATATATATATATATATATATATATATATATATATATATATATATATATATATATATATATATATATATATATATATATATATATATATATATATATATATATATATATATATATATATATATATATATATATATATATATATATATATATATATATATATATATATATATATATATATATATATATATATATATATTTTTTTTTTTTTTTAAATAGGTGTGCAAATTAAAATAAATACATATTAAGAGGACATATAACACTAAATCTAGTGACTGAAAACATTATATATTAAAGCCGCCTAATGCGCTATGTAGTTACGTGTTAGTAAATTTGCATTTTAAGTACTAACCTTACTTAAAATGAAAAAAAAAATATCAGTCATTCACTTTGATTTTATGCACTATTTAAGCATATAAAAGATTTATTTCTCTACGACACATAGTTATGGAGTAATTTAAAAAAATGCTGTAAAAAAGGAGATTTTTAATATTTCTTTAAGGGAATTAAGACTAAATTTTGAAATTGTGTGATGAACATTCACTATAGAAATGTTGAATACACTTATGGTATTTTTTCTAGAAACACACTGTTTCACATATTTGAGGAATTTGATTTGAAATTGGGGTGTTTAGGTTTATATGACCCCTTAATAGGAAAAATATATAATATTTGAATGTCACATATAAGTTTATTTATAAATTAAATTTATTTACATTTAGTAATTGCATATAATTAACATAGCAACACAAATTATGTTTGTCATTGATTTGAAGTTTAATAATATTATACATGGTAATGAATATTATATATGGTAGGTACGTATCTTTGTCCATAAGCATATGGTAAATATTCATGACACACTGACTCATAAAGACACTCATAAAATCAAAATAATTAATATATTGTTCACATGCCAAGAAGACAATTTTTTTAAAAAAGAATGAATAAAAAGTACATATACATCCTCATCCGTTCCCTTTACTAAGCATAAATCCTTGTGCTATAAGTGAACAAAATCAGTTGTGGCAAGATTCAAATTTGCGACCACTGAATTACTAACAAAGTGCACTAACCTGTCTGCCACCACCCTTCTAATTTAATCTTTCATTTTTAATTGGAATTAAAACAAAATGATATATCTGTAATACTCTTCAACAGACTTGTGGCTGAAAATCAGCTCGATTTTCAGCCACAAAGTGAGTCAGTATGGTAATCGCTATGCAAGATCACGTGACTCATTCGGACCAATAAGCGAGCTCCATAGGATTGGTGCCGTGTGACAGAGGCCTCGCGAGAAAGGGGCTAGCGGAGTTGAACACGAAATGCCTCGCCCCCATTCGATTGACGACGCTTCGCGAAGTTACTCGTCCTGTCTACACCACCCGAGGTTGATACGCTCTCAATCTACTGCGTGGTTTCACGGAGTCCAGTTTCGTCCTTAATTTATCCTGCGTGTTTCACATGCTCTCGACTCGCTACAGACTGTTTACATCAGCTTTAGTGGAAGACACTTCTTCCCCTTCACTAAATGAAAGAACATAGAAAGAGTCCGGAGAACTCTAAGAGCGGCCGCACATTGGGCCAATACTGGTGACCACTAGCAGTTCAGTCAAGTCACTAGACTCAAAATATATGAAAAATTTCGTCCACAACTTGTGCCACTAGTTGCTCAGTGTACGGCCGTTCTATAATCTTTGGGGCACTACAGTAAGAAGTGCCAAAGAGATTATAAATATTGAAACTGTAAGAATATGGGTTTGTATTTTAACTATGGGCCATTGATAATAAAGGTAATTGAAATGTTGAATTTTAATACCAAATATCTGTGAAACGCATTGGTTTTAACAACACTTAAAAGAGAACAAACCAATAAATACATTACAATATTATTTACACCCCGAATTTTACTGCTGTCATTTCTTTTGTTACAGACCTAATGAACACAGGGGACTACAATCAGTGACCCAACTACATTCTCTTTATTAAAACAAATTTGTATAGATTCATTTGTTGTTCAAAAACCAACAGTTTATACACTTGACGTGTAAATTTTGTATATAACCACTAGTTTCAGTCATGTAGAGTATTATTCTGACGATGTGCTTTGCACAAAATGCGTCCATAATCAATTAAATTTAATAGAATGATAACCAAGTATTTTTATTTTATATTTTTAATAGATCTACACTGAATTAAAAGTTAAATAAGCTGGCAACCATAAACTCAAGATATAATTGTATCATATTAATTTTTATATCAAGACACCACATTTAATGTCTTGAAGGCTTTAGATCGGCAGTCTTACTCTTGACTTTAAATCCGATCCTAATTTTGAATTTTTTGCTAAGAGCCTATCTTAGTATGGGGTCGTAGGTAGATAATTTGAATTTACGCATGTGACAGTTAGGTAAGTTCTAAACGAAAATTCGAAATAAGGATTGGATTTGAATGTCAAAAGTAAGGTTACTGCTTTTTGTAACTATAAGGTTAGCATTTACAATGATTAAAAAGGAATTCTCTTGAAAATAATTAAATAGCAGAGAACTCATCAGAATGTAACAGATAAGCTAGTGCATTTCCATAAGAATGCCATGAAGTCTCAATAAATTTTGGTTCTTATCTATGGTACAATCTAACCATTGTCGGCCTACGTGCCTCAGGTATCTGACTGCTGATCCAAAAGTACCGGTTTCGATTCCCGGTGGAGACACACTTTTTAATTGTGTTTTCAGTCTGGATCTGTGAGACAATTAATATCCTAGCTCTCCAGAATGTGGCAACTTGTTATTGAGTGCGGTTAAATTAATATTCGACACAGTATCTGTTATTTGCCCAAGAAATAATATAACATAAAAATAATTTTAATATGGATTTAAATGAAAAATAATGATCATTATTGAAATAATTTGCATCATACTTAACTGAAAATTATTTCATTATGTATGTGTTATACTTCTTTGCTTCTGAACAATTTGCTGTTAAATTATACTGCTTTATTATCATTTTAGTCGGCGTAAACTACTTGTGGCTACCTGTGCGGTATAACTAATTATCAACACTATGGAAGGAAGTAATAAGGAAGATATTTGGCCTGATTTTGCCTATGGCCCTTTAACAGAATATAGAAAGAAGGCATCGTTTGACTACCGCAAAATGAAATTGTGTATAGACGGTGAAGAAATGTTACTTTATAAGGTAATAATTTATGGGAAACATGCTCTTACATTTTTTTTTAAATTTTTCTGAAGATCATTTCGGAGATAGAAGACTACAGTCATCACTGAATGTTTTGTATAAATTCTTCAGAGCGCTTTTTTGATTCAACCCTTTTCCATTCTAATAAAATTATTGTAATGATGCGAATTTAACTTGTGAGCATATCTTTGTCATATTTCATTTTATAAGGTTATGCACATCCGCACACCTGTCGATAGTTACCCCACATTGTGGGATATGCCGTGATGGTATGAATGAATGAATATAAAAACTTTCCCAGGAAACTTTTCTATTTCTTTTGAAAATGAGGATTATGGACGTTTCTCAATGTCCATAGTAACTTTTCATTAAAGGCTTTTCGACGTTCCTCAAAGTAATGGTCTATAAAACACACTATGAGAAATAACATCAAAATATGCATAGCAGAGGCATCTATGGACAATATTCTAAAACATCATATGAAGACAACACAGTTTTTACAGTTATCAACATAGTACTGTAATGCTTTTAAAATATCGCGTGACATTATCAGTCTTATTTATGATGTTGTCTTGTTATATGTGAAAAAATTCCAAGCATTTCACTTTCAGGGCACTCCCCAACTTGTTAAGATTCTTTGACTTCTTAAACTTGTGAACATAAAAAGTAGAAGGATTTAAAATTTGCACAATAATGTATGATTTTTTTAATACTTGTTTTAATTTCCTCTGAACTTTTTCAATTACTCTTTATTTTGAATTGTATTTTCTAGAGATCATTAAATAAATTTTTATATTTGCATCCATTTTATAATATATTATATTATATTACCCTGTTGGAGTTATTTAACAATGAAAGTAAAATAATAATTTTATTTTAGAATCATATTTGGTCAATATTTAAAGAATATGACTCTTTGGATGACAGTCTTCAGACAATGTCTTTAGATGATAGAAGACGACACAACCAAAGACGAGTTCTTATCCTCAGTAACAAGTTGGCCCTTCCACTTTCTATTGCAAGTATTTTTTTTTCATTATTTTGTTAAAGAATTGACGATTGATCACTTACTTGAATAACTGGATTTTTATTTATCGGAGAAAATTTTGTGGCACATTTGAAATGATTTTATTTTTAACTTTGTTTTCAAACCATGAATAAGTTATTTAATATGACCAGTTTGGAAACGACTGTTTTTTTTCTCATGATAGATTAAAATTCATTGTCCTGAGAAAGAAGTGGTCGCTTTAAAACAAAGTGAATTATAATATTTAACCTCCAACTATACAAAAGAGAGAAAGACACTTCCTTGTCATTGTTTTTACTTATAGTTAACACTGTTTAATGGTTTATCTGATGAAGTACATATTTGATTGAAGCATACATCGATTTAACTACTTACCCATTTTTCATTCGGACGTGGACTGTGACTGAATTGATGAGTCCAATCTTCGCTTAAGCAAAACTTGTTTCGATGAGGTCGAACAACGTTAGGACAGATTGTATTTATATTTGTTTATAAAATTTAGTTTTGCACAGATCGTCGCTGTGACTTTCATAATGATATGTAAAAAACTGACACCCTTTCTTGCAAAAATCCGACAGTTAAATGGTTAAAAATACTTTAAAGTGGTACTGTATCAACCCACGATATCAAAATAATCAAATCATTGCTTTGTAACTGACAGTCATGCGATGAAATAAATGAAGAATTGATGATTTTTAGATGGCGTTGAAGCCTCGATTACACGGTGCATGGTGTGAAGCTGTATTCTCATATGACGTAGACGCAGGTGCAAGTTACAGTCTTGGTCATAAAATGTTCACAACCGTCGTGAGAGATTTGGGAACAGACAGGCACAAAAAATACATAGAACTCGCACACAACAACGAGATTGTCGGTTGTTTTGCTCTGACTGAAATAGCCCACGGGTCAAATGCTAAGGGAATCGGTACAACTGCCAAGTACGATGCTGCTAACAGAGAATTTGTATTGCACACACCAAGCTTTGAATCTGCTAAATGTTGGATAGGATTGTTAGGTTTGTCTTTATGTTTCATTCCATCTTGTGACATTTAGATGGGTTGTGGCAGAGTGGTTAGCGCGCTGGGTTTGTAATCCAGTGGTTGTGAGTTTGAATCTTGCCACAACCAATTTCGTTCACCTATAGCACAAACATTTATGTTTTATTTTATGGAATATATGAGGACGTATATATACTTGTTACCACAAGGACATATTCATTCTTTTAAAAAATAAAACTTATTTTTTTAATAGAACTAAATATGGCGCATATACTATACTATATAAATACCACTTGAAAAGTTTAAAATAACTATAAGTTTCAGGTTTCCTTTTGATAGGTGTATTATAACGGTTAAAATGGACTACTACAAGATTACAGTCAAATTGTTTGATTCTTTTTTAATTTTGTTGTTGAAATACAAACAAGTATATGAATGTACATTCTCTTGTTGAAAACTGTAAGAGAAAACAGCAAATTTGTGATTTTTAGTATTATATTATACCTATTAATAAATCTTGTAATTATATTTTATTATCTTATAATTAAATTTCATTTTATTATTCAACACATAATTATATATTACAGGTAAACGAGCTACACATGCATTCACATATGCTCATCTGATTACTCCTGATGGTATAAATCAGGGACTTCATTGTTTCATAGTTCCTATAAGGTGTCCACATACGTTGAAGCCATATAGAGGAATCATTGCGGGAGATTTGGGAGAAAAAATTGGGTTGAACGGAGTTGATAATGGGTAAATAGATACTTCATATTCAGCTTTGATACTCCTTTCAACAATGAAAACAATACAAAAATATATTTGTCATTTTCAGTTTTATGATGTTTGACTCGTATAGAATACCCTTAGAAAATTTACTCAATCGATTCGCCGATATTGATGAAAATGGTAACTATGCGACATTCATCCAGAATCCTAACCATAGATTAGCTGCGTCATTCTCAATATTATCTATGGGTCGAGTACAGGTCACAGCGATCACAACATCTTTGATGCAAAAGGCTATTGTGATTGCTACAAGGTATTCGGCGGTACGTCGCCAATTTAGTCCTGAAAACTCTGAAGAGGAACTACCCATTATTGAATATCAACAGCAGGTATGTGAATTATTTTATCTTGTCATAAAAATATTCATTTCATTTTTAAATCAAGAATTACTTTTTGTGAATTAAATTTTGGTTTTGATAATATCTACGAATAACTGATAGGCTCTAATTCAATTCACTTTACACATACTTATGTCATATGAAGTTGATCGAACTTATGGTTTGGGTTGTATATAGAATGAAAATGTCATTCACTATACCCACAAACAATCATTTCAAAACTCCTATTATGCACTCTCTGCATGTTGAGAAATTAATGTCAAATAATATGCTTAAAAAATGCAAAGTTATAACTCCATACATAAAATATACATATTTTTTACTTTAATCTATTAAAAAAAATTACAGCAATACCGGCTTATTCCATATTTAGCAGCTACATTTGCTTTGAGGATTTACACCAATTGGTTTATGGAAATACATACAATCAAAGGTAACAAATATTTTAACAAATGAACATTTTCTTTAATAATTGATATTAGAAATAAATGTGAATCACTTTATTTAATAGACTTTATGTATTATTTCATAGATGCGTCAATGTCTAACGATATCGATAAGGATTTAGAGATACACGGATTATCATCAGCTATTAAACCTATCATTACTTGGATGACAAGAGATGGTATACAGATTTGCAGGGAGGCATGTGGAGGTCATGGCTATCTTAAAGGTTAGTTTAATTTTAATGAGGCTAGTTTGATAAATGAACGACTGACCAAAAAAATGTACATGGGTGTAACAGATGGATTGAATAGCAGTGACCGCCCCAGAAAGGGATGGCATGACCATGTGAAAGAAGGAAATATAAGAAGAAAAATCAATGAGCATGTATGAGACGATGCTTGGATGTAAAGGAAGCTAGGAATGTGTGCATAAATAGAGGATCTCTGCTCCGCTCAGTTCTATCTGCTTACCCCATAAGGGATGAGGCGTGATTTTATGTATGTATATTTAATTTTATAAATAACAGGATGTACATTTCTTAAAATATATGATAGAATTATTTCACTTATTCTGCTGCCATCTGTTAAGAGTCAACCTAAACCAACACATGGTTTGTGTCTTTATATATTGGTTTATTTATTTGTTTCACAGTTGCTGCCTTGGGTGAATTACGGAACGCCAACGATCCTAATTGTACATACGAAGGAGAAAACAACGTTCTGATTCAACAAAACAGTAACTGGCTTCTCAGTCTACTGAAAATGATTGAAAATGGAGACAAAATTGAGACACCATTAAAATCCATCCACTTCCTGAATAATTATTACAACATCCTCAAGGAAAAATGTCAATGTTTGAATTCGAGAGAAATCTTAGATGTCAAAAGTATAAATTTTGATAAACACAATTTTATTTTTAGTGTTATTTTATAAATCGTATTTAAAAATTTATTTTATAACAATAATTAATTTTAGATATTTTATCTACTTACAAATGGTTGGTTTGTTATTTGTTAAAAACCACATCTATGAAAGTACAACAGCTTTTGAAACAGGGGAACAACAAATTTACAGCCAAAAGTAAATCACAAGTATTTTATGCTAACACTTTGTCTACGGCTTTTGCAGAGGTATGTTTGTTTATTTTTTATTTAATTTATCAATTCTGTTGAGCGGATATTTAAATTATTAGAATACCGAGAAAAAAGATAATTTTGATGATCAACCTAAAAAAGTCACATGATAATTCTAATTTGGTCTTTGAATACTATTTAAATTTCATAAAATTAATTAACTCATTGTGAATTGTTAAAATATATAGAAATTTAATCATTTTGATGACTTACCCGAAAATAATTTTGTCTTTGAATTAATATTATAGTATTTTTTTTAATCCTGCTACTTCTTGTGGATTCTGGTTTTCTTAGGAATCTCCCTTCACTCAGTACCCTAGAATAAATATATTATTTTTGTTTCAGCACGCTATTCTCGAAAAGTTTATTGAATTCATACAAAGTGTCAATGACACTTCTTGCAGGAATGTTTTGCATAAATTGGCATCAATTTTCGGGGCATGGTGTTTGGAAAAGCACATTGGTTCCTTGTACATGGTATTAAAATATATTCATTAAGTATATTTCTTCTATTACTTAATTAAAATAATATTAATCTTGGTTTCGTTCTACAGGTTTATTGTGATTATCGTGCAAGTCAGAAGGCTTAAACTAATTTATATACAAATTTTATAAGTCAGATATATGAAACCGATGGTTTTGGATGGTTGAAAAATTTACTGTTTGTCCTATTCTGATTCGTCTTAATTTGTCCGTCTGAATTTCAGTACATGAGAAATGTAAAAAAGTTGCTTGCATTTATACGGGACTCATTACATCACTGCGCGTATAAAATCCTTTTATCCACGGGCGCCCGTTGGTTACAGACGTTTTCGTACTCTAAAACGAATCAGAATTGGACATAATATGTATTGAATTTATTTAACTGTATATTATTTATTTATTTATTCAACACTTTCTTCTATACTAAAAATCGATAGATGATGTTTTTGAATTGTCAATACAACAATACTGTTGATACAACAAGTTGCCCTGATAAAAGTAGTCAATTTTGTTTCATTAAAAAGTACCTAATATATAATACTTAAAAACAGAGCATCATTTTGAAACAGACCAGGGGGGCAAGTCTGGTTCAATCGGCGAAATCAAAACCACCGATATTACCCATATCATGGATATAGTTATTATATGGAGATCTACAATATCTTTAGATGTCATGAACTCCATACGATAATTATATCCATGATATGGTTAATCACTGGGGTTTTGATTTCGCCGGTCGAACCAGACTTGCCCCCCTGATCTATTGCTTCTTTCTCCCAAATATTTTTTTTAATAGTCTTTGCTTATCTATTGGCCCAAATGATCTATTTACTTATCTATTTTCTATATATTAAAATGTTCTTTTTAATTATCTATTGGCCCAAATATTTTTTTAATAGTCTTTACTTATCTATTGGCCCAAATGATCTATTTACTATACTCTATTTAATTAGGTAGGTATCTATTTACTATATTTTTAAATAATCCATTTATTTATCTATTAGCCCAAATAATTTATTTAATAGTCTTTGAAACAAGTAAATGTACATTCCTTAAAATAAGCAATTGTAACAGAAAACGACTTCCCTAGGGTGGGAGCAGCTTATTACTGCCCAACCCTAGACTCCTCTGGCCTCTTCAAGCTTCCTCCAGAAACTTCCATATTTAACGCTGAATGTTTGGCCATACTTGAAGCTCTCAATTTCATCTCTACACAGTCCATGTCAAGTGCCATTATATTCTCCGATTCTCTCAGTGCAGTCCAATCAATCTCTTCCATTTAACATTTACCATTTACCATTTAACAGTCCTCCAAATCAAACATAAAATTTTAGACCTGGGCATGTCAGGAACTAACGTTTCTATCGCATGGATTCCAAGTCATAGTGGAATCGAAGGTAACGACAAAGTCGATGTACTGGCAAAAGAAGCATCCATAAATGGGGATGATTCCCATTGGTACCTATTCCTGGAAGATATGTTTCCCCTCATTAAGAAAAAGATGATGTCCCATTGGGAACAACTGTGGCGCACAAACTGTCTGACTTCTCGTCAATTTTATGCATCTATTCAACAGACTTTCCCTGTCAAACGTTGGTTCTCTGACATCCTAATTAAAAAAAAACCCTTATCTGTCATATGTCGAATAAGACTTGGCCATACATGCTCTCCGGTTTTCCTTTGCAAAATTCGAGTTAAAGACACATCTCTCTGCGAATGTGGTCTCGAAGAGGGTAATATAAACCACATTTTCCTTGGCTGTAAACTGTTTAACAAGTCCCCTCTATATAATAGTTTTATTAGACTCAAGCTTCCTCTCCCTATGAATATTCCTTCTGTCCTCTCAATTGCATCTCCATCTCCTCCTGTATATAAATGTATAGCTTCATTCATCTCTATCAATAACATCCAAATATAGAATTAAGTCATCTGTAAATAAATCAAACAACTCTTGTATTTATTGTATACTAGCCTTTATGTCCCGCCGTTGGCCAAGAATGTAAAACTGTGAAGGAATAAGCAATCGTTTTTATAATACTGTCACCCAATTATTTTGCAATATCGGACTATGAAAAGTGGTTTGAAATTTGATTGAGTTTAAGCATTGTAAAATGTTCAAGTGATGGCCACAACCCATTCTTTTTTATATATTGCTATAAAGTGTGAATGAAGTATAATATACAATTTCTGCACGCATGGACTACGCGAAATGGTTTTAAATATGACAGTTTATCAACGTTGTACACAACCCCCATTTTTAAATATTATCATCGAAAACAAATTGTAATATATACCTATTGAAAATTTAGTAATTTTGGATGTTGGAATGTGGTTTAAATTTGATTAAATAATGTACTGAAAAGATCTAGTGTTGGTCACATCCCATTCGTTTTTATATTTTTTCATCAAGTGTGCATTATATTTTTGCACAATTAGACTGATAGACTTAAAATTGACACAAAAGTCTACATTAACGAAGAAGAAAAAGACTTAAACTATAATAAATAGTTTTTAATTTGAATATAAACGTTGTGAAGAGTTCAGTAATGGCCACAACCCCCATTATTTAAATATCGTCAACGAAATCAAATATGAAGGTGTTGAAAATTATTCAAAATAGGATGATATAAATGGTTTAAATTTGATTAAACAAAAGTATTGAAAATATTCTAGTGCAGGTTACATCGTCACATCCCACATCCCATTCGTTTTTACATATGTATTTTCATCAAGTGTGCATATTGTTAATAATATTTCTGCACAATAGACTATTAGACTTAAAACTAACCCAAAAGTCTAAATAAAAAAGAGAAGAATAAGTATAAGACTATAAGAAATAGTTTGTATAAAAAACTATTTCAATGGTCTACATAAAATAAGAAAAAATACATAAAATAGAAGAATTAGACTATTGGAAATAGATTGCATAAAAACTGACTAAAAGGTTTACATAAAAGAACAAGTAGATTAATCCATAGGAAATAGTTTTGTATAAAATTCACCAAAGTTCTACATAAAATAAGAAAACGAAGAAAAAGAATTAGACTCCACGAACGGTCGCTTCAGACCCTTCAGTACCTCCCATCCCTTCAATCCATCATTACGTCCCTTCCAATCAGGCCCTTCAGTACCTCCCGTCCCTTTAGGCCCTTTTATACCTCCCATCCCTTCAGGCCCTTTAGTGCATCCCTTCCCTTCATTACATCCCGTCCCTTCAGCCGCTTAAGAAAAGTTTAAATCCAGAAACCATCCTGGAAGAACCGCGAAGAGATGAAAGGACCTTCTTTTCCCAGGATACTCCACCTTCAAAGGTAAAATGACTAAATACACGAAGAAGAAGAAGAAAAAAGTTTAAATCAAGATACCTGCGAAGATATGGAAGGAAAATTGGACCTTCTTTTCCCAGGATACTCCACCTTCAAAGGTAAAATGACTAAATACACGAAGAAGAAGAAGAAAAAAGTTTAAATCCAGATACCTGCGAAGATATGGAAGGAAAATTGGACCTTCTTCTCCCAGGATAGTCCACCTAAAATGTCCAGGTAAAATGACCAAATGCACGATGAAGAAGAAAAAAGTTTATATCCAAAAACCGTCTTGGAAGACTTGCGAAGAGTTGGAAGAACAGTTGGACCTTCTTCTCCCAGTATTCTCCAACTTCATAGGTAAAATGACCAAAAATACATGAAGAAGAAGAAGAAGAAGAAAAAAGTTTAAATCCAGAAACCTGCGAAGAGATGGAAGGACAATTGGAACTTCTTCTCCCAGGTTAGTCCACCTTCATAGGTAAAATGACCAAATACACGATGAAGAAGAAGAAGAAAAAAGTTTAAATCCAGGAACCGTCCTGGAAGACCTGCGAAGAAATGGAGAGACAGTCGGACCTTCGTTTCCCAGGATATTCCGCTTTCATTGGTAAAATGACCAAATACACGAAGAAGAAGAAGAATAAGAAAAAAATTTAAATCCAGAAACCATCCCGGGCATACGCTCGACAATTCACCAAAGTTTCATTGTAATCGGACAAACGGTTTAGGAGCACATAGCATACATGCATCCATACATAAATAAATAAATAAAATAATTTTTCTATAGGAAATCAGTATATTGTTGATTTGTAAGTAAATAGTATTAGGTAGGTACCTACCTACAACAATGTTCTAAATAAATTCGATTCATATCAAATTTTATTTGAATATCAGAATCTTTCCGTAACCATAGTAACCATCGAACATATAAAATATTACTATCAAATTGGCTCGATACATTTTTTTGGATATGTAGGTAGGTACCTACATTGGTTTGTTCGAAGCCACAAAAACGAAAATTGTCCAAAATATCAAATATTACATACAAATTATGCAATTTTATTATGCCTATATCTTTACTAATAATTAACAGACTTTTACAATATATGTCTTAAAACTTGCTGTAATGTCTTGTGTTTCATTTTATTATTTCATAATCACATTTATTTCAAAGGTATATTATTTTAAAGAACATATTCATTCGGTAGGAAAATTAAATATCGTATGAAAAGATATTAAAATGGCGGGGTTATATGTACATTTGTACAAAACGCTTACTTTAAAAATAAGTTAAACATTATAATTATACAAAATATTCACCATGTTTTTCACTTAAACGCTAAGTTATACTTGAAAATATATTTTCTTCGTGTAAATACGTACTTCTAACTTTTAAACTAACAGATATTTGCGTGCAAAATGTACACTTTTTTGACAGATATGACTTGGAAAATTTTGTATGAAAAAAATAATTATTGAAATATTTTTAAAATTCAGCATTTTTATCGCATTATTTTTAGCGTGACACTGCATCAGGTATACTGGTACACGTTCGCACATAAATTAGATTTTTAGATGCTCTTGGTTTTTCAAAAGGCGTGAGACAAACACACACATACACACACACATACACTAACATTTTGATTGCTTTATTACTTTAGATAAACTTTGTTTTCTCATCTCGGTCATTCATTACATGTCATCATCTAAGGAAAACCAATTTCTATCATTATTATTATTTTTTTTTTTATTTCCTCCCATAACTGGCAGCGTTGGTTTATTACTCCGAAGTGTGTAAGACTTCTCAACTTATCTGTCTCTCCATAAAAAATAATATTATATCATCTAGTCATTCCTCCAAGATAATATAATTACAGAAAAAGGGCGAGAACATTGGCAACGATGAAATGCCCATAAAATAGAAGAAGAAGAAGAAGCAATTGTTTGTGCTCCTAGTGAATGAGAATGTTGGCGGCAGAAATTGAAAAAGAAAAATTCTTAACTTCTCTTTCTTTAATGTGTTGTATTTTTATTATCAGGGTGGATATTACTCGAGCTTCGAAGGCACCATATTGAGAGATGGAATTCTGGACTTGTGTTGTGACATAACACCTGATGTGGTCGCTCTTGCAGACACATTAGCTCCACCAGACTTTGTTCTCAATTCTGTTTTAGGAAAAAGTGACGGAATGGTATGATTAAATTTTTTATGACTTTTTGTCTTAAATGCATAAGACATTAAAAATTGGGATGTCAAAATATTCTAGAATTATTAAATATACTGCAAAATCCTTCATTTTTGTTTAGTTAAACTTTTGTTTTATGAAGTTTGCGGTTTTTTTTATTTTCAGCTTTTTTGCATATTGTATGGTTTTTTATATACCAATTATTTTAAAATAAAAGTAATGAAATGTATTTCGTTATATTCAACTATGTGTTTTAATTTATGCAATCATAAGCATAATAATCCAATTGTTGATATGTTGAAAGAATTATATTCTCTTAACATATCGACAAAGTATCAAGTTAAGATACGCGAAATTTGTATGCAGGGTCTATATTTTTTATAGTTTTTCCAACTTTGAATTAAAAAAAACCAACTTAGAGGCTTCGCAGCATAATATATGGATTGATTCAGAATTCGGAGTAGAACATTTAGTATTTCTCTTGTGTCCCCCCCCCTTATAACTTTTGATCCGCTCAATTTACAGAGCCCAAAATTTCAGAATATATAAATAGTTATAGGCCTACAAAACTATTATACGATATAAACTTGAACCCTGAAAATTCGTATTAACATAGACAAATAGATTATCTCAAATTTTGAGTTTCTCAAACATTTTTTATTAAGAATTTTTTTTTATGATAAATTTATGTGTTTAACTGCCTATATTTCCAAAGTTTTTAAAAATATCGAAAAAAGCCGAAACACCACAACTAAATAATTTAATTTGCTATAAAAAATATTAGCATTGTAGTAGTAAATATTAACTTTTTTTAAAAAATTTTATAAAAATAGAATTTAGTGACGACATCGTTTCATACAATTTGTAAGGCAGTATACACTACACAATATCTACGGGGACTCCATAGTTTGATACTTTATCTCCAAACATACAAACATACCATCATCCTGTTTTCATATTCTGGGTATGAAAAAAGTACTGACCTCCATACTATTCTATCCTGACTTACATACACACATGTTTTATATAGAAAACAAAAGATTTTAAAATTTTTATAAATTTGTTTTTAAGTGTTTATAGTTCGGTACGTATTTTTCAATTATACATACAGACTGGTGAGGAAATTCCTCCAAATCGACGACACAACAGACCTTACTAATACATAAATACTACACATGGCACCAACACACAAAACACCACATTTTATACACTCATTAAGGATAGCACTTGGCACCATTGCTCGTGCTACCCCAAAATCCCACCAGGTGATAAACCTGAGAAGGTATTAAAGAGCCCGAAATAATAATAATAATAAATAAAACAAAAATTGGAAAGGGATGGGATATGGTGAGATGAAGGATAAAGGAATTATACGTATGTTTATAAGAAGTGTGACTTCTTGAACATACCTATAATTCCATTCTTATACCATTGTGTTTCCATAGCCGGCATAGGGATTCTATGGATAAACTTGATAGAGTTTCAAAGTAAATCAATATTTTTGTATATTTATTACTAAATAAAGATAAAAATACATAAACTGCGAGGTATATCATTTAACTTCTAAATGGATTCTAATGTCAATGCATAAATTACGATTTCAAGAATATGTTAAGTATTCGTTGACCTTCGTTCGTAAAAACAAACACTTGATTTACATAATATTTATTGTTTTACTAACTTTTTGTACAGATTATTATTATGAAAATAAATACACATTATATAATTATTTTTACTCTCCATAATTTTAGTATTGGAGAAGAGTTTTGTTTTTTGATTTATCAACATATTTTAATTTAGAGAATTGCAAAAATACAATTGTCTTATTTTGCTTGTTTATAACAACTCAACTCAACAGTATTAATTTATTAGCTGTACGTTTTTGTTTCAGGTCTATCAAAATTTACAGGCTGCATTATTTTCTCAACCCAATGTTATGTCGAGACCACATTGGTGGAGAGAAATCACTAAATCAACACTTGATATGTCTAAATTGTAAATACCAAGTGTTATTATTTAAATTCTTTCAATAAATACATAAAATCTTTTCTTGTCTGTTTGTTATTTTTTCATTTTAACACCTTTGTATACCCACATTTTTTTTCTTAATTATGTTACAATGAAAACAAATATTTTGGTCACATTATAGGCCCAATTCAGATTCGACTAAAAATTTTATACGGAATTTTAGTATATGAGAAATGTCAAAAAGTTGACTGCATTTATACGGGACTCATTACGTCACACCGCGCGGATAAAATCCTTTTATCCACGGTTGCCCGATATTTTAGACGTCTTCGTACTTTGAAACGAATCAGAATTGGACAATATAAGTAACTAACATATTTTGGTCACATTATAAGTAACCAACATATTTTGGTCACATTATAAGTAACTAACATATTTTGGTCACATTATAAGTAACTAACATATTTTGGTCACATTATAAGTAACAAACATTTTTTGGTCACATTATAAGTAACTAACATATTTTGGTCACATTATAAGTAACTAAATTTCAATAGAGACGAAACAGGAATATATATTTTTATAGGAGATACGGGAAATCAGGCACCTACAGGGCTTACGACCTGTCATCGGCTGGTTTACGTGATCACTTTATGCGCTTGCGCAACATTCACCAATTATGCCTATTTTTATTGACTTCCCTTATTAATCCTTCTTCTAATTTTGACGTGGTCTTCGTTATTCTTGGTCAGGTTGGAGCCAAAATATATGAATTTACTGACCATTTCAAAGTGGTAGTTATCCTTGAACTGCACCATTCCTTGTGATCTGTGTGACGAGTTTCTGCTCTGCGTCATCATTTTTGTTTTGTTTATATTAATTTGCAGCTCGACATCCCCAATTGAAAATTAGGCACACCATTGTACAGTAAATATAACTTTTCAACAAGTTTAGAGAAGGTTCCAGAAATCCATCAGTATGATGCTTATTTTGTATTTTTTTTCCCAAGTGTCAATTATCAAACCAATCCACGGTTGACTACAATACTGTTCTCTAGTAAACATTTTTTGATCACGAAATCTAAGATGTCCTCAATAATGGATATCACAGTATCATATGCCTTCTTCAAGGTGAACGAATATATATACCTACCTACAATTTTGAAAAACAATGAGTTTTGCCCAATGCACTCAAAATATGTTTTTCAAGAATATAACTATTTATTTTGATCCATCAGAAAATTCAATATCAAATATTTGTTGTTTTTTTTTTTTATTATTTGCATAATAGCTTGTCCGTTACAGTGCAACATCCGTTCATTATTCTATTAAATTGAATATATTTTTCGAATTGCTGAACGCCCCAAAATACGACATCAGCATCAACAGGCATACTATTTAATCACACAGAAATTTGTACCAGAGTGTTGCGTGCAACCACATCTATAAGAGAGGCAAGTACATGAAATAATTGGTGTCCTCTATGTATCATACCATATGATTTTTTAGATCTGTAAAAAATATTCAAAGATTTTTTAAAAACTTTTACACAGGGTTACCAAAAACTATTGTTATTTTATATTACATTAGATTTCTTTTTCAATGTTTAAAACTGTCACTTCTTAAATATAAATTAATAAATTGATATAATTGTCTGTTTTTGAAAATATTTATGGTTTGATCTATAAATTGTATGTTTATAGATCAAATATATAGGCTCTATAGATTTATAGGCCCCTTCACGATTGATTGTTTATAATCATTATATTGTAAATATTGAACAATCAAAAACTGTAAATTCTATTAATTTACCATGTTGTAAACCTGTACTACCATAATCTTGATAATGCTCTCATTGTACGAAATAGCTATCGATGCAATAAATTAAAAATGTAGAATCGTAAACAAAGTTTTTTATTCTTTTTAATTTAAAATATATTTCTACAAAATTAATAAAAACTTGATAATAAGACTAATTTGTGCGCATACATGCATGTTCCATGCTTAATTTTAATAAGGTAATGCACATCCGCACACCTGTCGTTGATTACCCACATTGTGTGTAAGGAAGATAGCATAACATAACAGACTCGATATAATAATACAATATGTGCAACAGGGCAAATGCTAGTAATATTATAAAATCATTTGATAAAAAATTAGGAAATTCACCGCTTTAGGTAACGAGACTAAAACACTTTGGCATTCTCGTAAAATAATAATATTACCCTTGATTATGTCAGCCACTGGCATTATTCCATAATGTATTAGCCGTAATTTAGAATTTTTGTATTATTCCTAATTGAAAGTTTGATTGGTGTGTCTTTTGCATTTTATTTTGATTCTTTTCATAAATTACGCGTTGATCTGTGAATTATTTTGAGGTAGTGCATACTACTAATAATAATAATTGAATATTATTATTTGTATTACTTAATTGTTATTAATATTAGCCGGCACCTTAAAAATGTGCAACCCTAGCTTATGTAATTGAGATTCTGATCCCTAATTATTCTCACACTTCTCTTTATTCTTATATAATCACTGTATAAAGTAAATTTTTGTCATTTTATAAAAAACTTCAACATTAATTTGTACATTTTCTTGATTGACATCAACAAAACCTACACCTCACACAGACAAAATGAAGAATATAGATGAGCTGTTGCTAGATTTTCCTATGGGTCCGTTAACTGCATACAGAAAAAAAGCTTCTTTTGATTGGAAAAAACTCAAATTAGAGTTGGAAGGTGAAGATGTCATAAAATTAAAGGTAAAGTAACCAATTATACAGTAAAAATTAAATAACCCCCTGTTTCAGAGCATTTTTTTTTATGCTGTTGGTGTGGGAATGTATTTAAAATAATATGCTTAGATAAAAATAATATGATATTATAATTCTATGATAGTATGTATGTGTTTTTAAATATCCTGTGCAAACTGTTAATTATATTTAAGTGATTTTATGAGATTAAGTAGAATAAACTAGGAAATTAGGTAAGTATGCTTCTAAACATAAATAGTGCTTTTAATATAAAATGTCATGAACAAAAGTAATTACTTATTTAATAATAATAATAATTTAAGTTATTTGTATAGCGCCGTTTAATGATTCGAGATCATACCAAGGGCGCTGATAGTTTAATGTTGTGTTGCTCTCTGAAACATAGCTGTTTTTAGTTCTTTAGTGAAAGTCCTTTAGTGAAAGTGATTTATTAATAATGATCATCTTTTGATATGTCTCGTCATCTTAATGTTGATAGATTACCTGGAATACATTTATTCAGAATTGTCGTATGTACCTCAATATTGTTTTCAGGAATTGATTTGGAAATATTTGCAAACACATGATGTGTTTAATAAATCACACGAAACTCTACCAATGGATGAACATAGAAAACTGACAGTTAAACGAATGAATCAATTTTACAAGGAAGAATTTATTAATACACAGAAGGTTTGATATTATATAATTTTATATTCTATAAATTTTACATTTGTTTCATTTTCATTTATAATTCTGACTACAAATATATATAGATGAACAGAAGACCCTCAGTAATCTGACCCATGTCTAATCCGGCACCTCCTGTAATCAAACATGCCATATCTGTATGTACGTACATGCGACAATACTTCATTAATTCATGATTAAACAGGCTGTAACTTGTTTGTTAGATTGTATACATATAAATGTTATCATAATTTATCCTATTTCAAATAATCTGGACTATTGGGGGTCAGTGGCAGCATTCTATAGTCCGACAAATTAGAAAATTCAACACCGTTATGCAAAACATTTGTAGGATTACTAAGGTCTACTGTAATTAATTCAAGTTTAATTATAATTAACATGTATATTTTGTTTAACAAAACTCATATCGTACAAATTCTAATTTCCTTAGTTATATTTAAAAAAAAAAGCCACCCATATAAACATATTGTAGATTTTTTACGAAATTTCGTTAGATTAATCCAGGAGTGGGCAAACTTTTGGGAGAAAGTATCATTCCTCATATAAGACTGCACTAAAAATCTCAACTGTGATTTTCACAAATATGAAGAAATAAATTTATTATTTTATGTATAATTTGTTTTGTAAGAATAAATAAAATAAACCCATTTACCGTGCACCAAAATTTTTAAAAATTTCTTTTTTCAAATGAATGAAATTAAAAAACTTCTTCGAAGCGAGAGATTTTCAGTTTTCTTTTGCTTACATCAATAACTGATATCAAAAATAAATCCGCACAGTGAGAAAATTTCAGTTTATTACTCTCCACTACTATAGAATAGTGGAAAGTCATGAATACACATTTTAATAATTATATATAAAAAAGCACTGCAAGAATTTTTTGGTTTCAAAAATGGCTGAGTTTGAATTTTTTTATTATAAAAAAATTAACTCTTTTCTGATTTTTGACACCACTGCTCTCGGGCCACACTGAAACATGTGGTGGGCCGCAGTTTGCTCAGTATTGATTTAGTGGTTTAAGAGGTATTAGGCAGGTTTAAATGTTTCTGAAGAATTTTGTAATAATTAATGGACATATTTAAATGAGTTCCTATAATTTTTAAGAACCCGGTATAAGAAAACACTCAAGTAATATTAATATTTGTGAATTGAATAAAGAATCTCTAATATTAAAGGGGGGACTGCTGCCAACGTACCTATTTTTCGATTTGATATACCATCATTATTTCTTATTAAATCGTTTTAAAAAAAATAATTTAGATAGTTTGGTTATTTATAAAGAAAAATATATCTTTACTTTTTGATAATGATCTGTATAAATTCTTGTAGGAAAATAATGGCATACCCCGATTTTCAACGTTTATCTTATATTTTTAATAAAATATAAGGCATAGTTCAACATATTTTTTTTAAATTAAAGTAGACAAAAATATCTAGAAAAATATGATGTGACGTTGCATTGATGCTTCAGGTTTAGTAAATAAAACTAAAAACATTTATTTTCCATTCAGCGCCATTGCGAAATAAAAGTTTTTTTGGTTTATTAACTTAACCTGATGCATTAATGCAACATTACATCGTATTTTTCCAGATATTTTGATCTTCTTTAATTTATATAAGGGTACTTAGTATTATTTTTATCTTGCTTGACAAATGAAACTCTTTGTTGTTGCACTGAATATTTAATTATTTATAATTATTTACAGGAAACGACATTTAAAGTTTCTTATTCAATTGTCAAATTAAAATACAATATTTTTATCAAAATTCATTTCACATGTTTTCATAGGTGTTCGAATTTAGAACACCTACAATAAATCCTTTTTAAGAAAGTACTTATTAGGTATTTTCTTTACATTTATAAAAAAAAATAATGCTCTATACCCTATAGTTTTTTTAGAAATTTAAGATAAATGTCAAAAATCGGGGTATAATTTATTATTATTTTCCTACAATAATATATACAGAACATAATTAAAAAGTTAAGGAATTTTTTTCTTTATTAATATCCAAACTAACTAGGTTATTTTTTTCAAAATGATTCGTTTTGTATTAATGATGCAAAATCAAATTGATAAAATAGGTACGTTGGCAGCAGTCACCCTCTTAGTGACAAGTCTTAATTTCCACAGATCCTTGCCTTTTCCTACAAAAATTTGGTTTTAATTTATGCAGGTGGCAATGAACCCCCGTCTTTCATTTGCATTTATAAGTGCAATTGTTCATTATGATTTAAACATGGGAGTCAAATACACTGTTATTCACAACATGTTTGTCGATAGTGTAAGAATACTGGGAACAGAAAGGCATTACAAATTCATTGAGGCAATCGAAGCGTCTGAAATATCTGGATGCTTTGCCCTCACGGAGATATCACACGGCTCCAACGCAAAGGGAATGAGAACCACTGCTAAGCACGATAGAAATAACCGACAGTTTATTCTGAACACTGAGGATTTTGAATCTGCTAAGGCGTGGATTGGTAATTTAGGCAAGTAAATTTTTATTCCATATCCCACAATGTGGGGTAACCAGCGACAGATGTGCATTACATGTCGGCCTTCGTGGCTCAGTTGGTTAGGTATCTGACTCCTGATCCAAGGGTCCCGGGTTCGATTCCCGGTGGAGACACAGTTTTTAATTGTGTTTTCAGTCTGGATCTGTGAGACGATAAATACCGTAAGTTCCCAGAATGTGGCAACTTGTTATTGGGTGCGTGTTAAATAATTATTTGACATAGCACCTGTTAGTTGCCCGAGAAGCTATATAAAAATGGAATAAAAAAAAATACCTTATAAAAGGAAGCACAACATATTATGTATGTATAACCACACGCCAGTTTACATTAGGTATGGGTGGTGAACCCCATTGCTGAACTATGTGAGATGTTATTGTTGCCTGTTGTATTTTCTATTACCCGCCTCTTACGGGACACATGAAAACAATGATAATAGAAAAGAGAAGTACTATTCAATGCCGGTTCCTCACAGTATAATTTATATTTTCGGAGCTGACTTTTTTAACAATTTCATGTATTACAATTTTTTTACGTTTATTTAATCATACAAATTCATAGAAATCAAATCAATACCAGTTCTACATGTGTAGAACTGGTAACTAGCAATTCTAGATACTAAGCATTTTTTATAATTCAGAATTGAGTTAAACTAACTAAATAATAAAATTGTCTAATTCACTTAACATGGAGTTCTATCTCATTGCATTGGTAAGATTTATACACTATTAAAAGATGGAAAGGTACAAAATATTAAATTATACAATAAAAAATACAAAGTTTTAAAGATAATGTTCGGCATTCTTTTCTTACTGCCTACCCCGCTAGGGGTACAGCATTATGTAAACATACAAAGTTTTCATAACGACCTTCTCAAAAATATGATATTTGGCATTCTGTTTTTATATTTTTAAGCCAGGTAATCGAAAATACTTGAAGCAAAATAACATTTCAACATATCCATCTATTCTTAATATTGTCTTTTTAGGTGAGATGAGAGGGGTGTGTATGTATGACTTATTTTTAAAAAGTATTGTATACCTGCACACCTGTCACTGGTTACCTCACATTGTGGGATAATGGCATGAAAGAAGTAATTGTAATAGATAAAAAAAGTTTTCTTTCATATTTCAACTGAAGTTTTCCCAAAACTCTCACAATACTAGAATTATTATTCTTTTGTGTAATCATAATTTGGACATTTGCAGCTTATAAACACATGCATACATACATACCATCACGCCATGTCCCTTGCGGGGTAGGCAGAGAGAACCGAACGCCACCTTTTTCTATCCTGGCACGCATTTCTCGCCTCGTCCACATTCATGCATCGTCTCATACATGTTCGTCTGTTGCTCACACTTCTAACATTTCCGTCTTTCAGAATATCGTTCACATGGTCGTTCCATCCCTTTCTTGGGCGTCCCCGACCTCTCATTCTATTCCTTTCCGCTCTGTATATGTTCTTCGTCAGGCGCTCCTCATTCATTCTCCCCATGTGACCAAACCATCTCAATGTGTTCACCTTCATTCTAGTAATGACATCTTTCCTCAACTTACATTCTTTCCTTATGTCCTCATTTCTTACCCTGTCATACATCGTTCTATTGCAAATTCTTCTTAACGATCTCATTTCAACTGCATTTATTCTGCTTTCATGTGTCTTCTGCCATGTCCAGGTTTTACTTGCATATGTCAAGGTTGGCACTACGATGGCGTTATGAATGGCAACTTTGGCATCCTTTGATATGTTGCGGTCATTCATAATTGGTCTAAGTGCTCCATTCACTCTGTTTCAACAATAAATTCATTCATTAAACTGTTGTGTTGAATATTTTTTGTATTATAATTTAGTTGTTGCATAAATTTAATTTTTTATTTTTTAGTCGTTTCAATTAAATTACAGGAAAATGTGCAACACACGCTGTGGTATTTGCAAAGTTAATAACTGAAGATGGAGAAAATCATGGACTTCATGCATTCGTTGTACCAATTAGATGCCCAAGGACTATGAATCCATTTCCTGGCCTTATTGTTGGTGATCTTGGAGAGAAAATTGGTCTCAATGGAATTGATAATGGGTTAGTAGGAGTATATTTCTTTTGATTAATCTTTAAATTGCATTCATTGAAAATCCATTCATTGAGGTTATTGTTGAAAAATATAATATAGTTCACCCAAGCTTGACTTTGGTGTGATTGTCATCATAAAAATATGTGACCCTGTCGTTCATCTTATGTAGTTCACATAAATTGTATGACAATACGGTGATTATCATTTTGTTTACAATGGACCTACATTTTTAATTTCACTTATTACATAATTTTCTTTTTTTTATCTTTACAATTAATTTAAATTTGTTAAGTTTATTCATGATTATCACAATTTCTATGCAAAATTAATTTAAACAATACGAAATTAATACAATTTGTAATTATGATCCATACAATATAATATCATACATTCCAATTTTATGATCTGTAATAGTTTATTTTTATGTAGAATAATTAACTTTGTTTAATCTACGAATGATGTTCAGTTTTTTTATTGCCAACCCCAATAGGAACATGGCGTGATGGAATGTATGTATGTGATCAAAGATGAAATGGTGATATTAAACACTTTGAAATATTTCAATAAAATGTCGTTAAAACTATTTTTTCACATAAATTAATGATGTTGATGGTAAACCTGGATATTATTAAAATAGAAAAGTTTTATCTACCATTAAAACTTATATTATGTACTCCAGCCTTATTTAAAACCATATTGAGACAGTGTCGCTCTTTTCTATCCTTGTAGTACTGTTTGCATTCAAATTTGGCACCAAATAATGTCACCAGTCGTAAGACATAAGTAGGACATCTGGTGGTTTTGTTCTCAAGTGTTTTAATTGCTTTTATTTATATTAAAAGCTTCATTAGCTCTCAACAGGGAGGGATTGCCTAGGTTTTAAATAAGGCTGGGGTACATAATATAAGTTTTAATGGTAGGTAAAACTTTTCTATTATGTATTTCCAGGCCGTTATTTAAAACCATATTGAGATCTGTTTGTTATCGCCTGGTTAAATATATATTGTATATAACACGCTAATGTGACTATATGCTTTCATAATTATTCTAACGGCTCAAACAATGGTGACAGAGAAGATGATGTTTCTGTGTTGAAATTAGTCACTTCTCATTGATAGAACTTGGCGAAGGTATCTGCACTCTGCCAGTTTCCTCGTGCTAGAATATCGTCCAGTCTATGATTCTGTAACCAAGTGAAGCAACAGCTGAGCGTATACTCCCAGGAGGAGATGATACACCAGCGTCCTTCATAACAGACAACCCAACTTCCTACAATTGTTTGAGTTGCTGATTTTGGCTGTCCACACGTGGAGATGAATAGTGGAGATTTGGTATCTGGAGAATTTCTGCGACTCATTGACAGTTCTAGTTCTTTCTTAATCCAGAAAACCGGATCTGTGTTTTGACACTTGGACATAGTAATTCTCCAGCCCGACTGTTGGTGTGTAGTTGAGTCAGTTTTGGAACCAAAAATAGGCCACATAGAGATTCCCTCGTCATCAAGATGAGTTTCTATGGACTGTTTTGAAGTAACGTTAAACTCGACGACTCATGCATTCGACGTCCAAAAGCTAATAGGAGGAGAGTACAGGCTCTACGACTCGCTTCAAAAAGAGTAATATTTTTTGGAGGATTTGATTCCAGCCAATATATTGCTTTCTGAGGGTTAATGTGAAAAAAAAAATAAATAAATAAAATAAGATAAAATAAAATAAAAATGAAATGAAATGAAATGAAATGGAATGGAATGAAATGAAATGAAATGGAATGAAATGAAATGGAATGGAATGGAATGAAATGAAATGGAATGGAATGAAATGAAATGGAATGGAATGGAATGAAATGGAATGGAATGGAATGGAATGAAATGAAATGAAATGAAATGAAATGAAATGAAATGAAATGAAATGAAATGGAATGAAATGAAATGTTCAAAAACATGTTCAAAAACCTGGTTTGACATTGTATTTCTTTTGAACATCAACGAAACGAACATTGTTCACCAATCAGAAGAACTGAGATGCTGCAGTTTCAATCCTTTATTAGTTCTACCTACTTCCGCGCGCTGCATGGAAGGCTCGGCCAAGGAAGTCTGTAAGTATTCTAAATTAAGACTTCTGCAAACAACAGTGTTCGGTCCACTCAGGCTGAACCCTCACGAAGTTAACCGTATCGATTCGACATCGACATCTTCTGCCTCCGATATATTTCGCATTTGCGATTTCGATCGGTTGCGAATAATTCAAATTTTCGCGGCGAAATTCATTGCGAAACGGTACTTTCCGGTCGATGTCAAATCGACTAACAAAATCCACAAAATCGCGAAAGGATTTCGTTAGTTTGGTTAGTTTCAAGTTTCGTTATTTCGTTTCGTTACAGGTTACAGTCTCTCTTGAGTATATTATTCTATGTACAGTCTACAGCCATTAGACTACGCCCTAAATGTGACGCCGCAGAATTACAACATTATCTTGAACTTCCGCGACCAAAATATTCTCGCAAACGTTCTTGCGGTGTCTCTTCGACATTTTTCGAAATTTGAAAAAACAGTTAAATAATTATTAAAACCCGAAAATAACGCGTCAAATAGAAACCACACCAAGGATTTCTATCAAAAATCACAATAGCAATTAAACACTTGAGGACAAGTCCAAGGCACTTGAGGCAAGCAAGGTTTAGGATGCACACAGAGCATTTGTTGGAGGTCGAGAATCCACTGACCAAATTTTTTCCCTTCGAATGGCGACTGAAAAGGTTCTGGCAAAAAATCAAAAGCTTTCATAGACCTGGAAAAGGCCTATGACAAAGTAGACTGAAAAGCTTTGAAACATGCTATCAGTGTATGGAGCAGGAGGCAGGTTGATAAGGGCTATATTATCTCTCTATGAGGGAAGCCAAGTCTGTGTGAGGATTGAATCCTCTTACAGGATGGTTCTCCATTAATAAGGGAGTGAATCAAGGGCGCGTATTATCACCGTGGTTTGCCCGTTAATGAGAACATTGGGTTGAAACTGGAAGGTGTTACTGTATGTGATCTAATGTATGTAGATGACAAAGTATTAATGGCAGAAAGTGTGGAAGACTTGGAATGTTTGGTTAAAATAGTATTCGATGGATGCATGCAAAATGGAGTGAGAATGAATGCAACTAAATCTAATAAGTGATGGTATTTGAGAAGAGCAATAGAATGTACAATTAGAACAAGTGGATGAGTATTTATACTTAGGAAGCATGTTTCAGCGTGATGGAAGACTGGAAAAAGACATTGAAAGGAGAGTAACAGCAGGGAATAGAGTGAATGGTGCATTAAGATCTGTAATGGCTGACCCAATTATTTCGAGGCAAAGCTCACGGTACACAATGGTATCGTCGTACCGACTCGAATGAATGCTAGTAAGACATGGACATGGCAGAAGATGTATGAAAGTAGAATGAACGCGGTTGAAATGAGGTCACTAAGACAAATGTGTGGTAAAACGGTGTATGATAGAATAAGAAATGAGGATATTAGACGGGAATGTATGATTGAAAGAGATATCGTAAGTAAGATGAAAATAAATTCCCTAAGGTGGTTTGGCCACATAGAAAGAATGAGTAATAACCGTCTGACAAAAAAGTATATAAGGCTGATAAAAGAAGAACGAAAAGTAGAGGTCGGCCAAGGAAAATTTGGCGGGATTACATAAATGGATTTTTGAAAGATGGAGACGTTAGAAGTAAGAATAACAGAAGAGTGTATATGAGAAGATACCTGGACGTGAACGAAGCGAGAAATGTATATCAAGAGAGAGGAGTCTGGCGTTCTGTTCTCTCTGTCTACCCCAAATAGGGAAAGGACGTGATGGTATGGTATGGAGGACAATTCCACCAGATGTCCTACTACTGGTGACATTATTTGGCACCAAATTTGAATGCAAACAGCACTACAAGGATAGAAAAGAGTGACGCTGTCTCAATATGGTTTTGCTCAATATGTATACGGCCTGGGAATACATAATATGAACTTTAATTTTAGCTTTCTGACTTTATTATAGTAAATAATTTTAAAATATTGATTATTTGAACAGTAATGACTTTTTTAGATTCTTAATATTTAATTCATATCGTATACCAGAAGAAAATCTTTTAAATAGACTGGGTGATATAAATGAGAATGGAAATTATGTCAGTCAAATAAAGGATCCCAATAAACGATTTGGAATATCATTGTCTATATTATCCTCTGGAAGAATTCATATTGGCATTACTTCCTCAATATATTTACATAAGGCACTTATAATAAGTCTAAGGTATTCCATAGTTCGCAAACAATTTGGTCCAGATGATTCGGATGAAGAAATCTCAATTATCGAATATCAGCAACAGGTAATCTTTACTTTCAAGAGATTTTAGTTGTAAGAAATTGGCATCCAACAGTAAACTCATCACTGTGACTAACTTCATAGGAATACTAAATACATAAACACCTGAGGCATAAGGGCGTCTCCATTCTATTAACCTCTACAAGAATAATAACATTGTCTTCATTAGCCTCCATCTTGTTTTAAGTTAGAAGGACACCGGATTTTTGACAATGATTTTTTTAGGTACCTCCATATTCATATTTTGTCACTAAGAAAAAAATAAGTAGGTACTATGGTTATAAAAATGAAATATAGTGATATAAAATATATGATTTTTTTATTTGGTTAACAAATTTTATATGTTTTATATATCCGTAAGGTATTATATACTCTTTGGTTTTATAGCAAATACGATTGATTCCCTTTTTGGCAGCATCTTATGGAACAATAATATTTTCTGATTGGTTATGTGAGTTAGAAACAAAATATTCATTGGATGTTGTTATGGGTAAGATGTCAAAAAATTATTTTCATTATTTGTCAAAATGTTAGTCTTTATTTATGCTATGATTTTTTGTGTTTTTACAGCTAAATATAAATTAATATCTTACATATATATATATATATATATATATATATATATATATATATATATATATATATATATATATATATATATATATATATATATATATATATATATATATATATATATATATATATATATATATATATATATATATATATATATATGTTAAATCTAAGGTTTTCGCGAGTACAAAATATGTTATTATTAAGTATTTTGGGGATAACCCGCGTCAAATTATGATTCCCGAGAGAATCAGTCGTCTGCCGACGTTTCGTCTGAATCTCATCAGACATTTTCATAATTTGACGCGGGTTATCCCCAAAATACTTAATAATAACATATATATATATATATATATATATATATATATATATATATATATATATATATATATGTATATATATATATATATACATATATATATATATATATATATATATATATATATATATATATATATATATATATATATATATATATATATATATATATATATATATATATATATATATATATATATATATATATATATATATATATATATATATATATATATATATATATATATATATATATATATATATATATATATATATATATATATATATATATATATATATATATATATATATATATATATATATATATATATATATATATATATATATATATATATATATATATATATATATATATATATATATATATATATATATATATATATATATACATACCATCACGCCATTTCCCTCGCAGAGAGAACTGAACACCACATTTTTCTTTCTTGGCATACATTCATCGCCTTGTCAACATTCATGCATCGTCTTATACATGTTCATCTATTGCTCACGCTTCTAACATTTCTAATATCTTTGCAGGAATAATTAAAAAAAAATTGTATAAAAGAAAGCGTGATAAAGTAAAACATTAGGTTTACCTATTTTTCTGTTATATAAGATTTTTAAAATAATTGCATTCATGTTTTTTTATCATGGAATTGAATCCAAGAATCGTCTGTTGACAAACTAAGGAAACAATAATTCTTAAAAATGTGCTATCATTTTTTTCAATTTACTAGCAAAAGCCACTATTTACCACAGTGAATTTGAAAAATAACTAATAATCTTTAGATATAACTCTGTTCCTTCAGACCCTTTTGAACAATTCCCCAAAGTTTTGTTGCAATCGGATTAATGGCATAGGAGTGCATCACCATATACATAATATATAAAATGCAATGCAGAAATAATTTTTTTACATAATGTGGCTGACTTATTGCCCGTAGGCAATTTCAACCAGTCAACCACACAATCTTATGATGAGAAACTGAATCTTTTCTTTTTATAGATCCCAAAAATGTAGATAGAAAAAAAGCGTTAGAAATGCACGCTGTTTCCTCGGCTACTAAGCCAACAATCTCATGGTTAGCTCGAGACGGTATACAAATATGCAGAGAGGCATGTGGAGGTCTTGGCTATCTTAAAGGTATTTTGAATTTGAGTTATATGTATCTTCATACTGCTAATTCTTTGTGACACATTTTAACTAATATAATTTTTTTATTTATTTATCTTTATAGGTAACAAATATCTCACTACTAGGAGACCTCACCAGGGCTGGCCTGTATTGAGGTCGATAATTTAACATAAAAATAGTAAAGACATTGTAAAAAAAGTTGGACAAAAAGAAACATAAATTTACAAAAATACAATTAAATACAAGCAGTCACCCACAGTTGGGTACCTGAGGTGAAAACTGCAACAATAATCTAACAATCCCAACTGTAGACTCACTATATACAAGTCAACAAATAGTACCATTAAAAAAACAAACAAAAGATAATAAAATAAAATATCTTATTCTCTAACCACATTGAGTATTTTTACGCCATAAAAATACTCAACGGGGTTAGAAACTTATTATTTAGTTATTTTTATGGCATAAAAATACTCAATGTGGTTAGAAACTAAGATATTTTATTTTATTGAATTATATGAGTTATATATTATTTAGGAAGAGTAAACTCCATTATGTCATCACTTAATGTCATTTGAAAAACCATGAATTACTTTGCTTTTGTTATATAATAATTATTTGAAATATGATTTAATTAATAAATTATATTTTTTAAAAAGTTGCATTTACGCAAATATTGGATTTTATTCTGTAGGGAGTTAATGATGTTTTATTACAATTTTGTTATCATCTCAATATAGACGACGTTGGAATATTATAGGAGAACCAAGAACTCAAGGCACCTACAGGGCTTACAACCTATCATCGGCTGGTTTCACTTAATTTTTGTAATCACTTGCACAACATTCACCAATTATGCCTTCTTATTGAGTTTCCTTATCAATGCAATTTTGAATGTTCTATAGGTATGTATATGTTTTAATAATGAGAAACTGATCGTTTGAAATAAGCTGAAAAACATCATCGCCATCTATGAATTAACGAAGGAACCTTTTTGTAATGCCATCTATTGAGAATGTAAAAAAAAATTAGTTGTTAAATTAAATAAATAACAGGCTATAGTTTTTACACAAACCTAAATACAATTGTATACAGTAAAAATCATTTAGTTAACACTATAGTAGGTATTTCATTTTATTCCTTCTGTGAGTGGTGAGATCTGCAAACAAATCAACACATGTTGCCGCTATGTATGCAGCAGCTCTGTTTAGAGAACAGTACTGGCCCACATTTGAGTTACTTATTCTTATATAAATTGAACAGTTCCCTTTTTCTATTGATTCAAAGCTTTACAATCATGTTGTATTAAATTTCATTTTCTACACTAGTAAATACAGTAATTATACATATTCACGGCCAAGTTTACATTGTGGAAATCTAATATTCAAATATTTTGTAATTCAGGCTCTAAGGGAAGCAAACTATCATCATACTTTTTAAGTATAATTTTCACGTACCTACACCTAAACAAGCTTTTCTGCCAAAACTTTGTATTTCACCCATGGTATAGACGCATAACCATGCAATAAAAAAAAAAATTTTACCAATTATTATTTCTAGCTGCTGGTATAGGAGATTTACGTAACGAAAATGATGCAAACTGTACATATGAGGGTGATAACAATGTCCTCATTCAACAGACAAGCAACTGGTTGCTTGGACTGTGGAAGAAAATTCAGAAAGGAGAAAAAATTTACACACCATTCGGAACTGCAGACTTTCTCAATATGCATGATAAATTTAAAACTCTTGGTGCTGTCAAATCACCACAGGATATTATCAAACCTGAAGGTAAATTACATGGGTTTTAATATTGTCCTTCTTCTTCTTTTCTTAGACTCTAAAGTCTGTTTTTTGTGAGGCTGGATACTGTCCAATTACAAGAAATAATAACAATCATATATTATTGTCTCTTTTATTCAGTTTATTAGAATTAATATTTTTTTTTATTTTCCAGTGTTATTGGATGCCTTCAAATGGCTCATTTGTTATAAATTGAAATTGACAAGTGATAAAATTGACAAGCTGGTCAGAGAGGGACAAAATTCTTTTTCTAGTCATAATAATTCCCAGGCATATCATGCTGCAACACTATCTGTAATTTTTGCAGAGGTAAATATATATATTTTTTAATTCTCCTTTACATAGATTACATTACATGCCTTTGTACTCAATATATTTCTGTTAACATTTATTATAAAATATTTTTTTTTATTATAAAATAATGAATATGCCTTTATTTTGTAGAATTCCATTACAAGTTTTATCTATAATTATAAGTAAACCACTTTTTGATTCTACATGAATTTTATTATGTGCGATAGGCCTATTTCGCTTTGTTAGGGCATAAGCTAGTAAATGCCCTAACAAGGCGAAATAGGCCTATCGCACATAATAAAATTCATGTAGAATCAAAAAGTGGTTTACTTTAAATTATATATATAAGTTATAATGAATATATCCTTATGAAAAGTACATATACATCCTCATACATTCCCTGATTAAGCTAAATGATTGTGCTATAGGTGAATGAAATCGGTCGTGACAGGATTCAAATTCATGACAGCTGAATTATTAACCCAGCGCGTTAATCGCTCTGCCACAACCCATCTAATAATATTTTTCTCAATTTACATTTTACTGAAAAAATTGTTTTTTTTTCTTTGCAGTATTGTATTCTCGACCGATTTTATAAATTTACTTCAAATGTGGTTGATTTAAAGTCTAAAAATGTTTTAATAAAATTACTTTCTTTATCTGGTGCTTGGTTCTTGGAAAAGTATATAGGAACACTCTATATGGTATGTCAAACAAATATTATTAATGTATTTCAACCATTATTTGGGTAATAAAAGGATTATTAAAGGATATAAGAATGATTTTGATTCTCATTACAAATCAAATTATCATTTTTTGTTAATTTTTTGAAGAAATATTAATTGAATTCAATTGTTATTGGATTTTCTGGAAATGTTATGAAAAAAAAAGAATAAGGAAAGAAAATCAATAAACAATTGATCCATATCCAAATAAGTCATAGACATTTATTATAATATACTAGATGTAGTACTCCGTGCAAAAAGTGAGTCATGGAATATCGCACATTTGACATTTTGGTTGGCAACATATTTCAGTTTTCCTTACATTTCAACACATCCTAGATAAATGTTCTCTAAACCTTAATAATTAAAATGTTTTTTAGACAAATAAATCCGAAAACAATTCACATTAGTCGTTATTCTCTATAGAAAAAGTATGTGGTTTGCCAACCAAAACGTCAAAAATGCCTCACTTCGATTTATAAAAAATTTGCTAACTACGACATCTAGTATATTATAATAAAAATCTATGATATATGTACATTATTATTTAAAAAATGCATATTATTTTTTGAATAATATGTTCCATTTTTGATAGGTGTTTTATTTTCAAATTACATGTTCCATTGGAAATATTCATCACCCACTACCATTCATTATAATAACTCCTTTTGCATCTTTATGTTGGCAAGCGTGCGTACATATATAAATTCAGTGTAATGTTTTCAAAAATTTGTGTGGATAGCCGTAAAACAATATAGAATAGAATAGTTTTCAAAAATTGAGAAAGCAGATAGAAATATATATGTTTGCATACTTGCCAACATAAAGGAGTTATTATAATCATAGATTTTCATATAGTATACTAGCATCAGTTAGCAAATTTTGTATGAATCGAAGTGAGGATTTTTTCCGTGGGACTTTTGACAACAGAGTGGGCAGAAAACATTGTTTTTATATAGAGAATAACGACCAATGTGATTTTTTTCAGATTTATTTGTTGAAAAAAACATTTTATTCATCAAGATATAGAAAACAGTTATCTAAGAAATATTGAAATGTATGGAAAATTACAATATGTTGCCAACCAAGAAAACAAACTCGCAATATAATTCAGTTTACTGTTTTCAAAAATTGAGAAAGCAGATAGAAATTTATATTTTTGCACACTTGCCAACATAAAGATACAAAAGGAGTTATTATGATGAACGTTTTTTTTAAGCCAAATTGAACAATTTCAAAATAAAATATAATAATTCTCTTCCTTTCTATTTTCTACTTCCATGGAATAGTGGAGAATTGTGTTTTTGTTTTTTTTTTTTGATTATGTAATTTATTTACAGGGCAATTACTTCACAGGAGCGGCCGGTCTCCTGCTTCGTGAAGGAATAGTGGACTTGTGTCTGTCTTTGAAACCAGATATCGCAGCACTTACAGATGTCATAGCTCCGTCTGATTTTTTGCTCAACTCTGTGTTAGGAAGCAGTGTTGGAAATGTATGAATAATATTAGTAAACTATTTTCAATTATATTTACAGTATGGATAAATAATACAATAAATGTTCTAATAATTACCGTTAGCCAAAAAAGCATACTGGAAATTTCAATACAAAATTTCAAATTTGTACCATGAAGATTTGTATTATAAATAGAGTCCTTTATTTGGCAATCTCCAAACATCTTGAAATTTCTAAGCCTGAAGGAGTACGGTTTGTAAACACACATGATCGAACCATCCAAGCAAAAAACCCAAATTTGTCTTCTGCGCACCCACATGATTTTTCTAGATGTTTGGTAATAACTATTCATAGATATGTCATCATTTGTGTATGAATAAATAAATATTTATTTTCAGGTTTATGAAAAATTACAATCTACAATCCTCACTACTGCTGGAGCAATGTCGAAGCCAGAATGGTGGCGAGACATTTTAAATTACAAGTCTAAAGTACCATCTAAACTTTAACATTAATCAAACTTTTATTCTTACTCTGCATAATGTCTTATATTAAAAACAAAAGAATGTTACTTTTATACATGACGATAGAAAATATTTTGATAATGTATAAGTTAAGAAATATTTATGTAATAAAAAATCTTATCAAACACCTAAGTATATATTTTTTTGATATCTTTAATTAACTATCTATTATGATAACAATGTGTGAGGTGAAATAAAAGCGTTTCTACACATAAATATTAATTATTATAAAACAATATTCAAAGATAAATTTAATGACCACACAATGGATAAATTTTGTACAATCCATTGACAAGAGAAACAAATTTAATATTATTATAACTCGTGCATTTGAGTTGTTAATATTTTCAAATGCCTATAGACTTAATAAAAAAGCTTATTTCAGTATGATTGAAAGGAGGGTGAAAAATGGTGTACAATGATCTAAAATGGATAAACCAATTATTTTGAAGTCAATTCAATTCTCATTGACAATGTATGGACAAAAAGGTCAGGAAAATACAATAAATAGGGAAATAAATTGAATTAAGTCCTATTAAGTACAGTTTTTATTCTATTCTATTTTAATTTGGTACTTAATGTAGAGCTAGTATTTTTTGTGTCCCAAGAATAAATAAAATGTATATTCAATGAATCTTGAATCTCTCTGGAAAACATATTTTACTTATAATTCTATTTCTTATAATTATAATTTACTTATAATTATATTTCTTTAACAATTCATTTTTATATACTGGCGCGAAATTTTCCTTATCATTCGAGAATATTGCTACCGTAAAAATACATTGTACCTATGTGTTATGGCAATAATTGCAATTTATTTTACCTTCTCATTGGTTGGTTGGATAATTTAATAACAACCATAACAACTATGAACTATGTTAAAAAAAAGAGAAAGTCGAATATCAATATGTCAAATGTCAAAATAAAAATGTTGAATAGTTAATGATAAGAAATGAACATTAATTTGCATAACGAAGAATATTTAATAACAATAAAGAAACTTACTAAATAAATACTAAAATATCCCGTCGAGGATAGTATCAAAATAATTCAAAACAGAATTATCAGTATGAGTGACTGGCAGAATATTATGTTGTATCATTTACGATATTATGCAATTACAATAATAGATTTTCAATACCAGTCAGTATTGGTCAGTATCATATAGATAAGCGTTTGAGGCGGAGTTTCGTGATGTTAGTGGGGATTAGGAAATGTTAATGATGAAAACAAAACATTAGTGATACAGTGATTAGTTTGAAACTGCAAACTCTCGGGAAAGTTTAGTTTCAAAGTTCAAGTTATTAATTCACTTTTATGTAAACAGTAACTAAACATTTCGGAACATATTTTTTAAATTTGCATATGGTAAACCTTTTTAATTTTTTTTTTTATTTATATTACGAAGTGTAAATCTTGTTTGTAACACTTATTATATACCTATAAATACTTAAATTTGCTGGATGGTTTTGAATAATTATAATTGTGTATTTATTAGCCTATAATGCGTTTGATATGTGTCCTATACGTTTAAGGTAGTGTTCCGCAGCCTTCTTTGTGACATGCCTCACTGTAGTCTTTTCAAAATTCATATGCCCCCACCAGCTTCTTTTTCAATTAAACAGTAATTAAGAAACATTGAAATCTCTCCTCTGCTGGGGATCGAACCCAGGACGCCCGCAAAGTAACCGAACGGCTTACCATCTGTGCCACAGCGGTCGGCTTTGTGTAAGATTTTTTAAATCGACGAGATTATCTTAGTGACAGTGACAAGTAAGCATTTATATTGTGATAATACATATCTCAAGCGCCCTTGAGGTGAGGTTATCACAAAAACGGCACTTTAAAAATCATCCTAATTTATTATTTATCTGATGATTATCATTTTGTTTGACTATTCCACTCATAAATTCCCAGCAGAGGAGAAATTTATTTAAATTTATTTCTAACGCAAATATTGCTTCTCTGGGCTGGAAACACTGGTTAGTTGGAAGAAATTGCCATACCGCGATAAACTCGCCACTTGCGCAGGATGCAAGGAAGCGTTCATTATTATTATAAACTGGTCATTACACGGAATAGCGGCAGCCTTGAGCGTCTCCTTTCATAGAACCACTACATAGATCAACTCCACTCTTGCCCAAACCGTGATACTCGGGTCGAATACCGGTGAGAATGGGGATTATGTTGTCAAGAAGCCAAGTTTCTTGTAGGACAATGATTTTATATTTTTCACCAAGTTCGTGGGTGAAATTAATATTCTGTTTTAGAGGTATGCAGTAAACCGATATAATTTTGATTTCATTGATGCTCATGTTTTTTTATAATCTATTTTTTCTCTGTATTTATTAAATACTATTCCGGCTGGCCGAAATTCTTATGTAATTATGTATTTTGTTTAGTTCTTTAATTTCTACCATTATTTTAAGTGAAATTGACTGAGCTTGCTCAAAATCGCTCTTTTGATACATGTTCAACTGCACTGCATTATTCTCCATTTTTATCATTGTTATATTTTTTAACAGCATTGTAACATCAATATGGTGAAAATCAACAGGAGGCAATTTGTGCAATTGTTGTGCCATAAATGTAGGCAATTCTTCGGATTCTGTCTCTTTCATTATTTTAATAATATCGTAAGAGTTTTTTTTTCTTACCATTGCCTTTGCATGTGACTCTTCTTCCTTCCATTTCAGTGTACAGTAACTCTTTTTGCTTCCTCCACTTCGTCCTCTGTATAGTGTGAGGAGCATATTTGCACTATGGACATCTCGTCCAGAATATTGAGTTTGTTTTGAACAAAAGTCAATAATTTGTATGTATATTTTATTTGGATGTAAAAAATAAATGCATTTTCTTACATCTAGTATAACCAAAAAGCATATTAACAAGTTGAAAAAATGAAAAATTTACTCGCGATGAATTATATAAAAACTACAAAGAACAAGAAAATATTCCAATTTACATAAAAATACTAAGGAAGCACACAATATCTTAAAAGAACTTTTCCTTTATGTATTAAAAATCTAGGCGACGAAAAGCTGCAAGACCATATGCTTCCTTCACACATTCTGGCAAATCATTAAACAGTTGAAAACCTTCGCAATACTCATTATTTTGTGTACCTGCCAGGTTAGTCTGAAGCAGTCTAAAATTCATTTACAAAAAAAAATCAATTTTAACGTTCCTTATTATGTATTGTGGTATTTAACTATTTTTCATTATACTGCCCAGTATGTATTCGACCATTTGATTTTTTATCTGTCCCAGTGCATAAATGCATGATAAAATATTATCTAAATCCACAATCAAATTTTTCTTAACTTATAATTTTTTTATCAAATTGTAATGTAATTAATAAAGAACTTTGATCCTTCTTGAAAAGTTTGTATTAATAGATACACAATTGTATTTTTATATTTTATAATCACAATATTGTAAGACATATCTAACCTGAGGGTCGCCGGTATTCTACATTGAGGTCAATGAGTCAATAAAAAATATGTAATAAATATGAAAAAAAATTGTTATTAGTAAAAAATACACCCCATTTAACTAAAATTATATTTAATTTTTCGTTCTACTTTAATTTATCGCAAACACGACACCCATTCACCGGTATCACTCTATGGTGAGCATCGTCAGAATGGTGAACAATAATGATGAAGACCATCTATATTTTCTTCCTTATATATTATTTTTATCCTCTTTGTGAATCTATATATACATAGTGCATAAATGCATTTTATTGTAACTGCTTTATTTTTTGTGTATAATTGTAAAAGGCTTCTGGCCGTAGATATAAATAAATAAATAGATACTAGTGAAACTAAAGCATGTGTGTTTGATTTCTATTTTTTAATGGTGTTAAACCAAGAAAAATGTCTGTCGACAAATTAAATTTAAATAAATAAACCAAGTATTACTTTATTTTTACTATAAACAAAAACATATTTGAATTATCTTTGTAATTTTCTTATCAAATAAATTACACAATTGGAGTTCATTTTATTTTATTAAGATTTTTAATTTAATAAGTGCTTATCTTTTATGTAAAACTTATAAGAAGATTAAAAATTTTCATATGACGTACCTGGTTGAGAAGACTATTTTTCATTAGTGTATCTCTACTAATGCTATATCAGTTGACAAGAAAATATTTAATAAAAACATCATATCCCGGTGAGAATAACATCACAAGTTAAAAAACTTAATTTTACAGTAGAGTAAAAATAAAGTTCATTTACATTATAAAATCAAAGTCCAATTAGATTAGAAAGAGAAATCTGTGCTACATGTATTTTCATTATTTTTAACTGTCCTCAGTTATTAAAAAGCTGATAACTGTCGATAAACAATTAATGTCGGTAATGCAATTCGCAAAGTTATTATTATTCATTCGGACACTGATCGAATCAACTTTAATTGAGTCCAGGATAACAGAAAAACTTCCACGTGAAGATAAAGTCAGGACAAGAATGTGCTTTTTGTAGACTCATTCTTGAACTGAGTTGTGTTTTTTTCAACACTATCGAGTCATAGATTTTCAAGGATATATGTTGTTTTATGTCTTTGATTTTATTGTGAAAGAATATGTGAAATTTTTCTTGTGATTAATCAATTTTACAATGATTTTCTTTTTTTTTAGTTTCTTGAATTATAAACATCAGGATGGTATCATCCAGTTCAGACGGTATGAAGAGCATAGAGGAATTACTTCCAGAATTTCCTATGGGACCTCTAACTCCCTACAGACAGAAAGCTTCCTTCGACTGGAAAAAACTTAAAATAATGATTGAGTCTGAGGATTTGATTAGATTTAAAGTAAGATTTACGTTATTGATCTATAAAATATTAGAGGACATTCAGTAAACTGGATGTACCTGAATGAGCAAATTCATCCCATTTGACGCGTAATTATTTTGTTTGTTAAAAAACAATTTACAAGATACATTTGTGTTTTAATTTTCAAAATTTTATTTGTGAGATGAAATAAATAAATAAATAAATACAGACTAAATGCATGGACTTTAAAAAATATGTAGATAATCTAGCATAAGTTATTATATTAATTTTATCATCATCAGTATCTCCGTAGACCAGGATGGGCCTTGGTCTCCTCAAGGAATCGTCTTCATTGCACCCTTTCTGGTCTTTCTCTCTTCAATTACGCAAATTAATTTAAGATTTTTTTTATGATATCCTATTTCTATTATTATAAAGACCATTTATAGATGGGTATATTAATTTAATGCACCGATTATTAAAATATCAATTAAAAACTGGAAAACAGTTTAGCATAGAGAATTCTGGAAGGCCAGTTGTGGACAATGGCAAGCGAAAGTATTCATTGAAGGGCCCTCTAAAAAAAGACAAGAAAGCTGCTAAGTCTCAGCAGAAAACCATTGAGAACAATGACTGGTTTATTCACTGGTCACTGCCATCTGAAAAGACACCATTACATAATGGGGATCGCTGATGAACCAAACTGTAGGAGGTGTCAACAAGAGGAAGAAACAGCCTCACATGTGATCTGTGAGTGCCCAGCGCTAATGGAATCCAGACACAGATACCTGGGAGCCTTTATACTAAAACTCAAGGACATGGGAGGCATCTCAATTTGCAAAATATGGGACTTTATTCGAGAAACCGAACTGCTATTGAAATGACAACTTTAAAGGGAGGTGCACAATAGATCAAACATGGTCGCAGTGCAGGGGCGAAAGGTCTCACTCCTATCCAATAGTAATAATAATTTAACGCACCACTTTGATAATTTTATTGTTTAAATTTGTTTTTATTTTTCAGGATTCAGTCTGGTCTTATTTCCGAAAGCATGAAATATTCAACAAGTCCACGGAAACCTTACCATTGGATGAACAGAGAATATTAGCTGTGAGGAGAATGAGAAAATTCCACGAAGGAAACTTCATGTCTTTGCAAGAGGTACAATCTTTTATAAATATTTTTTTTCTTAAGGCATTTGGTATGGTTTGAGATGTGTTAAAATATGATCAATTATAATAAGTTTAAAAATTACTTGACTGGCTATCTGCCTATGCATGATGCATGTTCATTTTTACCTCAAATCATTACAATCAATAATGTTAATGTAAAGCAAATAGGGACAGATTTCAATTAAAGCTGGAAATACTTTATCGTTTATTGAACCAATAAACCGTACTATAAAAATGATTAATTATTAGAATATTTCAAACACGTAAATAATATGTAGAGAAATTTAACGAAAGTAACGTAGTTGCTGAGAGAGGGTGACCACCGCGAATGACTCGATTGATTTTTAGGTTGATCGTTACAGTGCCAGACGTGTTGCAGGGCATGCGCAGTAGATCCAGCCAGTTGATTCTATGGCTTACAAATATAATTTTATGTAGCCATATATTCATTATTTTCAATATCACAGCGTGTGTATACATAATATAATAAATCGACTTCATATTTACATCATATGTGTAAAGTGCATAGACCTAGAGCTGATTAGTTTTCCATAGATATCCGTTAATTTCTTCTCTATGATTTCATCTGTCCAAATTTTCAAAATGCGCTCACGGTTTGGAAAATCGATTTTTTTGTATACTGTTTGAAATTTCGATACTACAAAAATAAATTCATCAAAAATGCATTCAAAGATTGTCAAAATTTAAGGAAAATAATCTATTGTTTGCCATATCAATGTGAAATATATTTCATATTTGTATGAAAAATGTATATAACAGACGTAAAATAGCTTCTGTAAGGGAAAATTGAGTGATCAACTTCATATTTATATTGTATGTGTCTCTATAGACAAGTGTAGTTTTTACTCTCCACTTCTATCTTCCTCAAGGGTAGGCAGCGACATCGCCTCATCAACATTGATACACTGTCTCATACATGCTCATCTTGCTAGTAATGCAATTTTACTTAAAACTTCTCAACAGGTATCATGTAGAAAATACATACTATAAGTTTCGTGACAATTTTTTTATGTGTATGGTGTATTGTGAAAACTTTTGTCCTCTGGGAATCTTATATTTGTTTAAGAATCTAATAGAAATGTACTTCATAAAAATGCATTTAGAGATTGTCAACATTTCAAGAAGAAAAAATGAACGCTTACTATGGTGTGGAGAGTTTAGTGTTGGCCACAACCTACTCGTTTTACCTTTTATAGAAGTTTAAATAATAGAGTCGAACAATATAGACCTAAAACTAAGAATACTCCTCATCAAGACCTATGTATGGAGTATTTGATGTAAGGCTGCGATACATGGTGCCTATCCGAAAGAAATAAAAGGAGACTGGCTTTTGAGATGTGTTCCTATAGAAGACTATTAGCAATTTCCTGGAGAGACCACATAGAAAATGAGGAGGTTCCTGCTCAGGACATTGTCAGTTTTTTTTATGATAAATTTATGTGTTTAACTGCCTATATTTCCAATAGCCGAAACACCCCAACTAGATAATTTAAATTTCTATAAAAAATAAACATTGTAGTAGTACATCTCAAACTTTTCGTAACAATTTTTATAAAAATTGAATTTAGTGACGACATCGTTTTATACAATTTGTATGGCAGTATACACTACACAATACAGGACTCAATAGTTTGATACTTAATCTCCAAACATACATACATACCATCATGCTGTTTTCATATTCTGGGTAGGAAAAAAAGACTGACCTCCATAATATCCTATCCTGCCATACATACCTACATGCTTTTTATAGAAAACAAAATATCTTAAAATGTTTATAAATTTGTGTTTAAGTGTTTATAGTTTGGTATGTATTTGATACTATCACCATCAACAGTTGGATCCCATGTGTTACATGTAACTAGTTATAATTGCATAAAAATATAGTTATATAATGGATAAATCTTGGTAATTATTCAAATTCAATGTCAGTGTATTTGAATACTGTTGCATTGGTTACAGTAATTATATTATAATGACTGATCATACACTTAACCCTATATTAATTGTCTTGTAATACATGAACGCATAATTATTATTTAATAAAGAATAGACGTTTATCAATACAAAATGGAATCAAAATGTTGTAATATGTAATAATTGTAAACGTTTTTGTAGGTTAGGGTCACATTAACACAATCATTATTTCACTTAGTTTTGTGTAACATTAACTATGGTCATTTGTAAGAAATTGCAGTTTGGCAGTTAGCCCGCCAGTGTACAAAGTACATTATGTACCTGCAAATAAATAATTAATATCGTAAATCTCCAGAATGTGGCAACTTGTTATTGGGTGCGTGTTAAATAATTATTTGACATAGTACCTACCTGTTAGTTGCCCGAGAAGCTACATAAAATAAAATAAAGTAGGAAATGTTAGAAGGGTAAGTAACAGATGAGCTTGTATGAAAAGAAGTAATAATAATAATAATACATACATATGTACCATCACACCATTATGTCCCACAGTGTGGGACTACCAGCGACAGGTGTGCCGTTGTGCATTACCTTAGTGAAGTAAGCACGACACATGCGTGTATCCCCACACACCAGTTTCGTCTCACCGAAAAAGGGACTACATTCAGAATGGGTGGGGAACCTCATTGCTGAACTATGTGAGAATTTATTTTTATTACACAAAAAAATGTTTTTTACAAAATGTGGCGGACTTATTACCTTTTAGCAATATCTACCAGTCAATCACACTAGTTAATATTATATTTGTTGCAAATAAATGTAAATAAAATATAAGTCTAGGATGGGATACGAAGGGATGAAGGATATAGGAATCGTAGGTATGTGGATAGGAAGTTTGACTTCAGAAGTTTCTAGAAGCTTCTTGAAAACTGTCAATCTAAGAGCATAGGTTAATTATTCTTATACCATTGGGTAATTGGTTTGTACAGATGTATGAATGTGTGTGAGGCGATGAATTTACATATGTATGATATTCGGTGAAGACAGAATTGTATGATATCCGGTTCTCTCTACCTACCCCAATAACAGGCATGGTATGTATGTATGCAAAATTAATTTATTATTTTTCTTTTGTCAGATAGCAATGAATCCTCGTCTCCCGGCTGCCATGTTGGAAGCTACATTCCTTTACAATGTAGACATGGGCATAAAGGAAGGCCTTGTTTACAAGATGTTCATTAATGTCATCAGAGGGCTGGGCACCGAGAGGCACCACAAGTTCATGGAAGCTGCCGAAGAATCTAAAATATCCGGGTGCTTTGCCCTCACAGAAATATCGCACGGCTCCAACGCAAAGGGAATGAGAACGACGGCCAAACACGACAAAAAGAACAAACATTTTATCCTGAATTCGGGAGATTTTGAGGCAGCCAAGTGTTGGGTCGGTAATTTAGGTAAAAAAATTGTAAATATTTTGTATGTTACATAAAAAAAAATTGTGTGTTATAAACGCAAAACTGTCCTCTACATAATACTATATATTTATAAATTATCCAACTGTCGATTCGTTCATGAGAATTCAATTCTCTTAATGAATCGACATTATTAAGCCAAGATGCGTGTACGAAGGAAAATTTTGTATGGTGTAGTGGACTTATTGCAAGCTAATAACACCAACTAGAGGCCTCGCAGCATATATGTTCCTGTACATAGATTTACTCAGAATTCGGAGTAGAACATTTTATGTGAGTTTTGTGTGTGTGTGTGTGTGTGTGTGTCTATGTGTGTGTGTGTGTGTTTCTGTGTGTGGGTGTGTCTATGTGTGTGTGTGTGTGTGTCTGTGTGTGGGTGTGTCCGTCCCCCCCTTATAACTTTTGATCCGCTCAATTTACAGATCTCAAATTTTCAGAATATATAAACAGTTATAGGCCTACAAAACTTTTTTACTCAGAATTGTGAATTTTTGTTTCAGTCAGGGGTTATCAACTTTTGAAATTTTGATTTATTTTTCCATATATCTAAGAAACCGTAAAAGCTTGAACGCTGAAAATTGGTATAAACATAGACAAATACAAAGTCTCAAATTAGTTTTTTTTTTAAAATTCCAGGGTTTCTCAAACATTTTTTATTAAGAAATTTTTTTTTTTTTATGATAAATTTATGAGTTTAACTGCCTATATTTCCAATTTTTTTTAAAATATCGAAAAAACCGAAAGACCCCAACTAGAAAATTTAATTTTCTATTAAAAATATTAACATTGTATTAGCACATCTCAAATTTTTTTTAATAATTTTTATAAAAATTGAATTTAGTGACAACATTGCTTCATACAATTTGTATGGCAATCGCCTACACACATAGAATTTTATTCTCTTAACATATCGACAAAGTATCAAGCCAAGATACGCGAGATTTGTATGCAGGGTCTATATTATTCACGGTCTTTCCAACTTTGAAGTAAAAAAAAAACAACTTAGAGGCTTCGCAGCTTATATGGATTTACTCAGAATTCGAAGTAGAACATTTAGTGTGTCTGTGTCCCCCCCTCCCTTATAACTTTTGATCAGCTCAATTTACAGAGCCCAAAATTTCAGAATATATAGACAGTTATAGACCTACAAAACTTTTATACCATATAAGCTAGAACCCTGAAAATTGGTATAAATATACATAAATACATAATCTAAAATTAATTTTTTTCAAAAAAATTACAACATTTTTTATTAAGAAAAACACTTTTTTATGATAAATTCATGTTGAACTAACTATATTTCCAAAGTTTTTAAAAATATTGAAAAAAGCCGAAATACCCCAACTAAATAATTTAATTTTCTATAAATAATACTAACAGTGTAGTAGTAAATATTAACTTTTTTTAACAATTTTTATAAAAATTGAATTTAGTGACGACATTGCTTCATACAATTTGTATGGAAGTAGCCTACTCACAATATCTAAGAAGACTTAATTGTTTGATACTAATCTCCAAACATACATACATACCATCATGCTGTTTTCATATTCTGGGTAGGATCAAAGGACTGACCTCCATACTATCCTATCTTGACATACATACCTAGGTACATGTGTTGTATAGAAAACCAAATATCTTAAAATATTAAATAATTTGTATTTATGGGTTTATAGATTGGTACTTATTCTTCAACTGTACATACTATCACTATCGACAGTTGGATCTCATGTGTTACATGCAACTAGTGTAAATATAATGCTATATATTATATCATATTTACATAATTTAACTCTTATGAACCTACTGTACTGCCTCAATATATATTATTTTTTACATAGTGGATACGTTCCAGGTAATTTTCCTTGTATAAAAATCAATTCAGGAAATTAAAAAAAAACTCCCCTACCTTCGCCCACACTAAGTAATAAGTACATACCAGAACAACAAGTACAAATACATGGGAAATTAAACCAAATCAATTGTATTACTATTTTGCATTGTAAAATTATATAATGTTTGAAAATTATTGTGATTTTTAAAATAATTTTAATTTGTGCGATTGTTTATATTGTAGGCAAATGTGCAACTCACGCTATAGTGTACGCCAAACTGATAACTGAGGATGGGGTAGAACACGGTCTTCATGCGTTTGTTGTTCCGGTTAGATGTCCCAGAACCCTTAAACCATTTGCTGGTGTCATTGTCGGAGATCTTGGAGAGAAGATTGCTTTGAATGGAGTTGACAATGGGTAAGGAGGATAATAAATAGATGGGTCGGTGGCAGAGCGGTTAGCGCTCTGGGCTAGTAATTCAGTGGTCGCGAGTTCGAATCCTGCCTCGACCGATTTCGTTCACCTAAGCACAAGCATTTATTTGCTTATTTTAGGGAACGTAGGAAGATGTATATGTACTTGTTTAACAAGGACATATTCATTTTTTATATAAAAAAAAAAATAAATAAACAGAAAATAAAAAAGTATCAAGCATAATCGTTGTAGAGGGAATTTATGTATATCTTCCAGAGGTATACCCAAGCGCAAGTGGCATGAAGCAATCAGACAGGACATGATAGACTGCAATGTCTCCCAAGAAGATGCACAGGATGGAGCAGAGTGATGGCGAAGAACAAGAATGCAAACCTCATACAGAAAAAATGCACAAATAATCAGTCAGAGAGAAAAAGATTGCATAGGGAATTCATTCCCTTTTCAAAAGAGGTTTTAGTTTTTTTTTATTGACAACACAACTATATGACATAGATTTAGTCATTCGTTGAAAAAGTAATTTGTCTTGTCTCTCAGAGTTATTGAGGCTAATCTGAAGGTACACATGGAGTTTTAGTTCCCAAGGCTGTGTCAATTTTTATTTACCTTTATCTACTAAATTTATTCCTACCAGTTGGCAGCCAGCAAATAAGGGCATTAAAAAGACAATTATAATAATGTGCTTTTTGAATATGTAAAATTCTACATTTAAGAATTGGTTTAAGATGTTTCATGTAAATGTTAAACAGCAAGGTCTAAAGTGAAATTCTTGAAGCACTCCTGAAGTAATAAATAAGATGATTGTTTTTATCAATTACAGATTTGTGATGTTCAACTCTTATAGAATACCAGCTGAGAATCTTCTCAATAAATTGGGTGATGTAGACGATAATGGAAATTACGTGAGTCCTTTGAAGGATTCGAGTAAAAGGTTTGGTGCCTCCCTTAGTGCCTTGTCTGCTGGCAGAGTACACATCTGTTCGATGGCTAGTAATCAGCTACAGAAGGCTTTGACAATATCCTTGAGGTACTCTGCAGTGCGTAAACAATTTGGTCCCGATGACTCCAGTGAAGAACTGCCTGTTTTGGAATATCAACAACAGGTATAAACAATATATTTCAATGAAATATTAATTTATTTATTGTTCACATTGTTATTGGAGCATTTACAGAAAAGTGTACAAAAAAATTAAATATTATGTGCTTTACAAAATGAAAATAAATTTCAATCTGTCAGCCTTCGTGGCTTAGTTGGTTAGATATCTGACTCCTAATCCAAAGGTCCTGGGCTCGATTCCTGGAAGAAAAACAGTTTTCAATTATGTTTTCAGTTTAGATCTGTGAGAAGATGAACATTATGTCCTATTCTGATTCGTTTCAGAGTACGAAAATGTCTATAACCAACGGGCGACAGTGGATAAAAGGATTTATTACATGCGGTGTGTCATAATGAGTCCCGTATAAATGCAGTCAACTTTTTGACATTTCTCATATATTAAAATTCAGACAAATCAGAATAGGAAATATTATCAGTCTGCAAAATGTGGCAAATTATTATTGGGTGCATGTTAAATTAATATTTGACATAGTAACCTGTTTGTTCCCCTTTTATAATCATTACGTATCACCTTAATTTTTTTTTTTTTTTACATAAAAAATGAATATATCCTTGTTCAGCAAGTACATATACATCTTCCTACGTTCCCTAAAATAAGCATATAAATGCTTGTGCTATAGGTGAACGAAATCGGTCGAGGCAGGATTCTATCTCGCGATCACTGGATTAGTAGCCCAGCGCGCTAACCGCTCTGCCATCGACCCATCTAAATTCAATCATAAATGAGATATTTTATACGATTGGTTTCAAAGCAACCACTTCTTCATTAGAATGAATGACAAGTGGCTTCTAAATGGGTCACATAATGTAATTTAACCTATTCATGGTTGAAAAAAAAATGGTTTTATAATATGCCGCAAAGTTAACTCTGTATATTAATAATAAATAAATATTTAAGGTTTTAATAAAATAACATGAATAAACTAAAAACATGATAACAAGCAGCGTTAATATTATTACTCTCCATATATGTTTCCAACAATTTATATTATTCCCATATTTGGTTGCTTATTATGGACATAGAATATTTTCTTCCTGGTTGTGTGAGATAAAAACACAAATGCTAAAAATGTTATTCTCTGTGTTTGTTTCCAGCAATTTAGATTACTACCATATTTGGCTGCTTATTATGGACTCAGAATATTTTCTTCCTGGTTGTGTGAGATGCAAACAATTCACTCAATAGATTCTTTCTTGGGTTAGTTTTTAATTATGTACCTACATATTTTTTATGTAATATATATCAGTTCCATACATTAATAATAATAATAAATAACATTTCAACATTTAAAGTACATATAGAGATTTATTCATCCCTCAGTTGGCATCTCGTGTTCGAGAGAGGAGCATAGTCATTATCTTCAATCATTTCTATCTAGTAATTCTAGTTGTTCTAATTGTACATTCTGAGTGAACAGTAAACATGTGGCAGATTTCTCACAGAAGGCCAACGCTCATCAGTGAAGCACACGTTTGCACGCATACAAACCGACGAATGGTGGCTGTCTTCCGCAAAACTGCACTCACCGTCCACTGTCACCTGTTCAACGATTCAAAAACCTCTATAACACTATTACATTAAAACAAAATCAATTCACTTTTACAGAAAAATAAAAATTTCATAACACTAATGATACAAATTTGACATCACTTATATTAAATCTATCATTGGATTTGGTTGCAGTTCTTTATGTAATATGTTAAATTCTATATTTAATATTTAGGCTCTTGATGGTATCGGTCTGTAAAAAGACCATCGTCAGAGTGCTAATTATGAAAACATTCATCTAAAGATGGCATCTGTGGCCCACAGTTATCTAATTATTTTCAATTGAAATAGATTCAAAACATTGCAATGTAGATGGGTCGATGGCAGAGCGGTGAGCGCCTTGGGCTAGTAATCCAGTGGCCGCGAGTTCGAAACCTGCCTCGACCGATTTCGTTCACCTATAGCACAAGCATTTATGCTTAATTTAAGAAAAAAAAAAAACATAAATTATCCGTCTAATTTTTCTAATTTTGTATTCAATTTTAAATTTGTCTGAATTTATTTTTATAGATCCAAAAAATAGTGATCCTTATAAAGGACTGGAAATTCACGCAGTGTCTTCTGCAGCCAAACCAACCATCGCTTGGATAGCAGTCGATGGAATACAAGTTTGTAGGGAGGCATGCGGAGGCCATGGATATCTTAAAGGTAAAATAGAGATTTTCAATTTTCACAATTCAAGGAGCCCCCTGTGTGTAAAATATGAATACATTTCATTCTCTTTGGTTTGAGTCTCGCCATGTTTCATTAATCACTTAGCGGATTAAACAGCTTAATAGATTGCAAATGGTGTTTAACCACTTCATGGGTTTTTTACAAAAATATGAGACATAAAATTTCTATAATTTTATTTTTTTTACTAGCTTTTATGTCCCGCCGTTGGCCAAGAATGTAAAATTGTGAAGGAAAAAGCAATCGTTTTTATAATATTGTCACCCAATTATTTTGCAATATCAGACTATGAAAAGTGGTTTGAAATTTGATTGAGTTTAAGTATTGTAAAATGTTCAAGTGATGGCCACAACCCATTATTTTTTATATATTGCTATAAAGTGTGAATGAAGTATAATATTTATACAATTTCTGCTCGCATGGACTATGCGTAATGGTTTTAAATATGACCGTTTATCAACGTTGTAAAGAGATTGGTTTGGCCACAACCCCCATTTTTAAATATTATCATCGAAAACAAATTGTAATGTGTACCTATTGAAAATTTAGTAATTTTGGATGTTGGGATGTGGTTAAAATTTGATTAAACAAACGTAGGTACTGAAAAGATCTAGTATTGGTCACATCCCATTCGTTTTTATATTTTTTCATCAAGTGTGCATTATATTTTTGCTCAATTTGACTGAAAGTCTTCATTAACGAAGAAGAAGAAGACTTGAACTATAGTAAATAGTTTTTAATTTGAATATAAATGTTGTGAAGAGTTCAGTAATGGCCACAACCCCCATTCTTTAAATATTAGGTGTTGAAAATTATTCAAAATAGGATGATATAAATGGTTTAAATTTAATTAAACAAAAGTATTGAAAAGATTCTAGTGCAGGTTATATCGTTACATCCCATATCCCATTCATTTCATATGTATTTTCATCAAGTGTGCATATCGTTAATAATATTTCTGTACAATAGACTATTAGACTTAAAACTAACCCAAAAGACTAAATAAAAAAGAGAAAAATAAGTATAAGACTATAAGAAATAGTTTGTATAAAAAACTATTCCAATGGTCTACATAAAATAAGTAAAAATACATATACCTAATAGAAGAATTAGACTATTGGAAATAGATTGTATAAAAGCTCACCCAAAGGTCTACAAAAAAGAAGAAGAAGAATATTTAGACTATTGGAAATACTGACCAAAAGGTCTACATAAAAGAAAATGAATAAGACTATTGGAAATAGTTTGTATTAAAACTCTCCCAAAAGTCTACGTACTTAAATGAAGAAGAATAATAATTAGACTAAAGGAAATAATTTTTATAAAAATATGACCCAAATGTATACATAAAAGAAGAAGAAGATGAATTAGACAATAGGAAATAGTTTGTATAAAAACTGCCCTAAAGGTCTACATAAAATTAAGAAGAAAAAGAATTAGACTCCAGGACCCACCGCTTCAGGCCCTTCAGTACCTCCCGTCCCTTTAATCCCTCATTACGTCCCTTCCCATCAGGCCCTTCAGTACCTTCCGTCCCTTCAGGCAGTTTTATACCTCCCGTCCCTTCAGGCCCTTTAGTGCCTCCCTTCCCTTCATTACATCCCGTCCCATCAGTCGGTTTAGAAAAGTTTAAATCCAGAAACCATCCTGGAAGAACCGCGAAGAGATGAAAGAACCTTCTTTTCCCAGGATGCTCTACTTAATAGGTAAAATGACTAAATACACGAAGAAGAAGAAAAAATTTTACACCCAGATACCTGCGAAGAGATGGAAGGACAGTTGGACCTTCTTCTCCCAGGATTCTCCAACTTCATAGGTAAAATGACCAAAAATACACGATGAAGAAGAAGAAGAAGAAATAAGTTTAAATCCAGATACCTGCGAAGAGATGGAAGGAAAATTGGACATTCTTCTCCCAGGTTAGTCCACCTTCAAAGGTAAAATGAGCAAATAGACGATGAAGAAGAAGAAGAAAAAAGTTTAAATCCAGAAACCTGCGAAGAGATGGAAGGAAAATTGGACCTTCATCTCCCAGGATAGTTCATCTTCATAGGTAAGATGACCAAGTACACGTTGAAGAAAAAGAAGAAAAAAGTTTATATGCAGAACCCGTCCTGGAAGACCTGTGAAGAGATGGAGGGACAGTCGGACCTTCTTTTCCCAGGATACTCCCCCTTCATAGGTAAAACGACCAAATACACGAAGAAGAAGAAGAATAAGAAAAAAGTTTAAATCCAAAAACCATCCTGGGCATACGCTCGACAATTCACCAAAGTTTCATTATAATCGGACAAACGGTTGATAAATAAATAAATAAAATAATTTTCCTATAGGAAATCAGTATAGGTATATTATTGTTGATTTGTAAGTAAATAGTACCTACCTACAACAACCTTCTAAATAAATTCGATTCCTAACAAATTTTATTTGAATATCACATTCTTTCTGTAGCCATGGAAACGATTCGAACACGTAAGTACATAATATCGAATGGTTCGGATACATTTTTTGAATATGTAGGTACCTACATTGGTTTGTTCGATGCCATAAAAATGAAAATTGTCAGAAAAATCAAATATTATTTACAAATTATGCAATTTTATTATGCCTATATCTTTACTAATAAATAACACATTTTTACAATATATGTCTTAAAACTTGCCGTAATGTCTTGTGTTTCATTTTATTATTTCATAATTACATTTATTTCAAAGGTTTATTATTTTCAAGAACATATTCATTCGGTGGGAAAATGAAATATTGTATGAAAAGATATTAAAATGGCGGCGTTTATGTACAAAAGGCTTACTTTAAAAATAAGTTAAACATTATAATTATACCAAATATTCACCATGTTTTTCACTTAAACGCTAAGTTACACTTCAAAATATATTTTTTTTGTGTAAATACCTACTTCTAACTTTTAAACTAACAGATATTTGCGTGCAAAATGTACACTTTTTTGACAGATACGACTTGGAAAATTTTGTATGAAAAAAATAATTATTGAAATATTTTTAAAATTCAGCATTTTTATCGCATTATTTTTAGCGTGACACTGCATCAGGTATACAGGTACACGTTCGCACATAAATTAGATTTTTAGATGCTCTTGGTTTTTCAGAAGGCGTGAGACAAACACACACACACACACATACACACACACACACACACACACACACACACACACACACAAACACTAACATTTTGATTGCTTTATTACTTTAGATTTTATTTGATAAAGAAAAAGATGATACATAATGTAATAGATACAATGTATAATACAGTTACAATATTTATTAACAGTACTTTACCCCCCAATAAGAGTTTACATTTCAAGTTTTGGAGGGGATTCTACAAATCAAGTACCTACCATATCATCCATATCTATAAATATTTATATATAACTTATAACATAGTAAAAGTACTCAAACCCTAAGAAATCATACAGCAATATTATATAGTTTGAGAAAAAAGAAAAAAAAACAAAAAATAGACGCACCCAATGTAAAAGATAACTAAAAATAAAACATGATACTTATGATAACAAAATAAAATATGTCACTTATGATAACTAAAATTAGAAATACATACAATACAAAAACATATTATGTACATAAACAACAACAACAGTATTAAACAATTGTAATGTCAGGTCTAGGTTGTAGATAAGTAAATCAATCAATCATACTATGTTACTATTATCGATGTCGCAATACCAATATTAAGTAATGAGAGATTTGATTGTGTGTCTAAAATTTGAAAAACCAGATGAAGTATCAAACTTATATCTCCCATTCAGCTCATTATACCATTTTACACCTTGGTAAGTGTATTTTTTAACAGATTTTTAATTATCTCAATAGAGACGAAGTTGGAATATTTACTGTAGGAGAACCGGGAAATCAAGGCACCTACAGGGCTTACGACCTGTCATCGGCTGGTTTACGTGATCACTTTATGCGCTTGCGCAACGTTCACCAATTATGCCTTTTTAATGAGATCCCTATCAATTCAATTTTGAAAGTTCTATATATTGTAATACTGAAATTCAGTTCGCTTGAAAATAAGGAATTTTTACTACAGCCATCTATGTGTTAAATTATGAACAACATTCTTATTATTTTTTATTTATTTTTGTTGTAACGCCATCTATTGAGAGAATTGGTTTTTTTGTAAATAATAATTTTGTACATTATTTAAGTGTTCCAGCACTCACAACTTCATAGCATAATATATATTTCAATTGAATTTTAATATTGTTTGTTTTATAAATATATTTTTTCAGCTGCTGGTATAGGGGATATACGCAACGAAAATGACGCAAACTGTACATACGAAGGTGAAAACAGCGTCCTCATTCAACAGACAAGCAACTGGCTGCTTGGTCTGTGGAAGAAAATTCAGAAGGGAGAAAAAATTACCACTCCGTACGGAACTGCAGACTTCCTCAATATGCATGATAAATTCAAAAATCATGGTCCTTTCAAGTCGTCAAAGGAAATAGTTCAACCTGATGGTAAAATTGCAGCTTTAATAACAATATTTATCTTCAATTGTACTATTGTATTTTTTCATTATTTTATAATGTAATTATTTCTTTACAGTAATCCTCAATGCCTACAAATGGCTCATTTGTTATATTTTAAAATTGACGAGTGAGAAAGTACAAAAAATGTCCAAGGATGGAAAAGATACATTTACAATCAGAAATGACACACAATCTTATTATGCGGCAACACTGTCTGTTATTTTTGCGGAGGTAATACTGTAATTTTAATTTACAATACTACCTTGTATTGAACTTTTGTTATTAACTAAATATAACCCAGAGTAAAGTTCACTTTACACGGACACTATTTTCAACGGGGCCCGGTTTCCAATGTTTAAAATAGCATCCAAAATACAGGTTACTCTAAACATCGCTTTACACGCAACGCTTAAAACAGCATCCAAAATAGAGGTTACTCCGAGCATTGCTTTACAGTACTTTACACAGTTTACACAATGATAAGTGCAAATGTTTAATAACATATAAATAAATGTATATCGAAAAATTATATAATAAATGTTTAATATGATATAAATGTATATCGAAAGTTTCATCACGAGCGAATGTCACACGTAAAAGTCAACATAAACGGCAGCCATGTTGACTCGTCGGTAACGACGACAGCGAATAATTTTACAGATTTCTGTTTTACCAATAAGGATGAAAATCGCATTGAAAATAGAACACGTTCTATTTTTTTGCCTATCGCGTTGAAAACAGCGTCCGTGTAAGTGATTACATGAAAATTCTTCGAAACACAATTGTTCGAATGCGCAATTGTACGAATAACAATTTTTCGAAAATCAGTTATCAGAATGACAATTGTCCGAAAGCAAATTATTCGAACTAACATTTGTTGGAAAACCAATTAACCGAATTTAATATAATATTTTTGTGTCATTATGTTGCCTCCTTTGACATATTTGTTGCCAGTAAAATATATTCGATGAAGACTATTATTACTTGTTGTATTATTGTTGGGTACGTATGTTTGCACATTTTTACTAACTGATATTTGACAGCGCGGGATAGCCTAGTTCGTACACCAGTTTATGTTTATCTAGTATTCACACCAATTTAGTCATTTTATTTTAACAAATTAAATTTAAAGATATAACTTTGTATTAACCACGTTTTTTGGTTGAAACGATGCGACCGGTTTCGGAACTAACCGTTCCCTCATCAGGCTAACTTTCAACTGAAACAGAATGTGACGACGTGCTTACAAGAAATCTATGGGGGCGGAGGTAGAGGTAGGGTGGGGGTACTTAGGGTTGGGTCTTGTGTAGGGTGGATCCGATTGGCTGAAGGATTAGAAGTAAAAGGAAACATATTTAATAATGGACTGAAAGATAAATTTAACTGATTGTTTATTATGTTCTGTTTTGAATTAATACACTTTTTAATTTCTAGCGACTCTAAATTATCAAGACGGAGACCTACTTTGTTGACGTGTAAAATTTTTGTTCCCGATTGCATATTAAATTGATGATCATTAAGTACTAAGTGTTCTGCGAATTCCGAAAAATTATCATTGTTTATACATCTAATATGTTCTTTTACTCTAGTCTCAAATTTCCGTCCTGTTTTTCCTATGTAGACTGCAGAGCAGTCTCCACATGTCAGTTGGTATACGCCGGAGTTTTCCATTTTATTATCTTTATCTTTGGAATTCATTACATTTGAAAATATTTTATTTTAATTTTAAATATTATATAATGCAGCTGGCTCACGCCAGTCGCAATTATATCTACAAACAAACCTAACTAACCTATTTTTACCAAAGTTTTGTAGGTTTAGGTTTAAAAAATAGGTGTACATCCTAGGATATCTGACAGCGCGGTGCGTCGCCATGTTGTTTATTCCATAGATTTTTATTATACATAATATACTATGTAGATGTAGTACTCCGTGCAAAAAGTGAGTCATTTGTTTTCGATTCATACAAAATTTGCTAACTACGACATCTATGTAGTATATTATAATAAAAATCTACGGTTTATTCCTCTCACAATACTACCAACATGACGTCATAAAAATTCGAACAATTGTTAATTCTGACAATTGTGTGTTCGGAAAATTGTTTTTCGAAAAAATGTGATTCGAATAATTGCCATTTGTAAAATTGATTTTCGTAAAATTAAGCATTCGAATAATTGTTTTTCGAATAATTTTCCTGTCACCCGTGTAAATTAGACTTTAGGTTAGGCCAGCTTTGTTTTTTTTTTTCTAATGCAGGCGTTGTGACTTTGTAGTCTTTCAAATCCTGGAGGGCAAGTCTGGACAACAGGCGGAATTAAAACCATCTATGGTTTTGATTACGCCGGTTGACCAGACTTGCCCCCCAGGATTTTTTTTTCTAATGCAGGTGTTGTGACTTAGTACTCTTTTCAAATACAGGATTAAAAATAATGATTGACACCTTGATTGACACATTTTCTCTACTAATGAGATTTTTTTAAAAGAAACAATTAATCATATACTTAGTGGTGGAAAATTATTATTTATTGGAAAAAGATATTCATTGTGATGGATATTTTATTTTCATTTATGAGATAACATAACTTCAATGTCATTCTTATGTCGTATATACTTTTAACTTGATTTTGATAAATGTTTGTTGGCAGCATTGCATCCTCCATCAGTTTAACAAATTTGTGTCCAATGTCGAAAAATCAAATGAAAGAAACGCTCTGATGAAACTTGTCTCCTTACTTGGTGCGTGGTTTTTGGAAAAACATTTAGGAACTCTGTACATGGTAAGTTATTAAAAAAATATGTTTTTATAAAAAAAACTTGTTTAGGTAATTTATTTAGGTGTACATAATAAGTACAGTTTCTTACACCTAGTATAAACAAAAGAATATAAACTAGTTGCATGTAACACATGAGATCCAACTGTCGATAGCGATAGTATGTATAGTTGAAGAATAAGTACAAAACTATAAACCCATAAATACAAATTATTTAATATTTTAAGATATTTGGTTTTCTATACCATACATGTACCTAGGTATGTATGTCAAGATAGGATAGTTTGGAGGTCAGTCCTTTGATCCTACCCAGAATATGAAAACAGCATGATGGTATGTATGTATGTTTGGAGATTAGTATCAAACAATTAAGTCTTCTTAGATATTGTGTATAGGCAACTGCCATACAATTTGTATGAAACAATGTCGTCACTAAATTCAATTTTTATAAAAATTGTTAAAAAAAAGTGCTAATACAATGTTAATATTTTTATATAAAATTAAATTATCTAGTTGGGGTGTTTCGGCTTTTTTCGATATTTTTAAAAAATTTCGAAATATAGGCAGTTAAATTTATCATAAAAAAATATTTTTCGTAATAAAAACCCTGGAATTTTCAATTTGAGATTTTGTATTTGTCTATGTTTATACCAATTTTCAGCGTTCTAGCTTTTATGGTTTCTGAGATATATGGAAAAATAAACCAGAATTTCAAAAGTTGATTACCCCTAACTGAAACAAAAATTCACAATTCTGAGTAAAAAAGTTTTGTAGGCCTATAACTATTTATATATTCTGAAAATTTGGGCTTTGTAAATTGAGCGGATCAAAAGTTATAAGGGGGGGATGGAGAGACACACACACAGACACACACACAAAACTCACATAAAATGTTCTACTTCGAATTCTGAGTAAATCCATGTATGGGAACATATATGCTGCGAGGCCTCTAGTTGGTGCTATTAGCTTGCAAAAAGTCCACTACACCATACAAAATTTTCCTTCGTACACGCATCTTGGCTTAATAATGTCGATTCATTAAGAGAATTGAATTCTCATGAACGAATCGACAGTTGGACAATGTTGGAAAAAAAACAAGTATGGCTTATAAAAAACAAACAAGAAAATATTCCAATATCCATACACAGAAAACCAAAGAGGCACACAATATCTTAAAAGAATTGTTTCTTTATGTATTCAATACTTGGGCGAAGAAAAGCGGTAAGACCAGATGCTTCCTTCACACATTCTGGCAAATCATTATACAATTTGCAATACAAATCAAATATTTTTTTAATATCTCTTGTTGTGCATTTACACTTGCACATATTTTACTAAAATGATAGTGTCCACTGTCATAAACAAATGTGGTGTTACAATTATAAATAGTTGGGAGGAAGCTGTATATTTAATTAGAATATTAATTACATATCAGAAAAGGTTGCGAGTATAAATTATAATATGTTCAAATCGTCTCCCAAAATACATACAACTATTTTAGATATTGCAATTGTTTTACTCGGCCATTTAATTTGAATAGACATAATAGAGTGATGATAGGTTTCTTATTAAAAGATAACTTACTGAGATTGGATATATTTTCAGTTATAAAGAGTTATAATTATTACACTAAATATGTTCCGCGATACTGAGATCGAGATTTCAATTAATATATTTCTTAAACGAGACGCACATTGTGCATGAACGGACCGCTGACGAGCGAATCGTGATCCGCTGTTGGCGCTCGCTTCAGGAAGCGGTGTCCTTCGGTCGTCCTCGGCAATCATCGTGAGAAGCGATGTTTCCCGACGAACGGTATCATTGTGGGGTAGGTGCATCCTCGCCACAAAGCCATGTCCCTCACAGGGTAGGCATAGAGATCAGAATGCCACATCGCCTTGTCAACATTCATGCATCACATCATACATGTTCATCTGTTTTTCATTTACATGGTCGTGCTATCTTTTTTATGACACATTCAATACAATTATTTACTACAGAAATTTATGAATTTTGTTTTGCAGGGAAAGCATTTCACTGACAATGCTGGACTATTGCTTCGTGAGGGAATATTAGAGCTGTGCCTGTCCATTAAACCAGATGCTGTGGCATTAACAGATGTAATAGCACCACCCGACTTTTTGCTCAATTCAGTCTTAGGAAACAGTGATGGATATGTAAGGATATACCTATCTTTCTTTTCACTCGTCATATCTCGAAGTGTCCCAATTCAAATATTCTATCTATGATTTCTAACACTAATCTATGGAGAATGAGGCATGAAGGTTGGTGACCGCGATGAGTACATGCGTGTGTCTGTCTGATAAGAATGTTGGGTCCCGTGTTTGAATGCATTTGGGACTGCTGTCATGTGTCTTCTGATTGGTTAAAGGTTTCATAATGTATGTCAAGATTGTTACTACCAGAGATGCAGAGGTTCCGGTGGAAATCTTTAGTGTCGCCGAAAGATGTGATGACGCGATATTTTAATCAATGTATGTATCTGTGTGTCGCCACAAATCTAATACTTGTTAAAATGACATATTTTCAATGTACCTACATATTTAAAAAATAGAGTTTAGACTCTGAAGTTTTATTTTTTTTGAGTGCCTAGGTTTATTAAATATGTTCATGTTTGCGATATTGTATATTATATGAGTGGTCTGTCAGTGAAAGCAATAAGCATGACCCCAACAGCCAAACTGACAGTCTTCTTCTTAATAAATTATGAATATAAGAAAATAAATTATGGGAAAATGAGAAGTAATGGAAGGACTTTGTCGATTAAAAATAGGTGGTGCCCGCCACCGTATCGATATTTTAGAATGTGCTCTACAGTACAAAAAGGTTGGGAACCCCTGCCATAGGCCATGATCTATAGACATGGCATAAGGAAAATTATCAATATATATTTGAATATTTTCAGAATGAAAATTGAAACATTACTCACCACTAATATAAAAAAGTGCATATTGTTAATAGAGGGTTTTAAATTTTGAAAAGCAAATACTTTTACTACTATATAAATGAATCATTAATATCCTATTTATATACTTTCAATGTATTTGGGATACCCCCATTCCACCTCACTTTGTGTACCAATCCTCCGGTCTAAAGTCGTAACTTATGTCAGCTCAGTATGTTCCTTACTCTGTGATTGTTTATTAATTTAAAAAAGCATTATTTATTGTCTAACAGGTATATCAAAATTTGCAATCTGCCATCTTCACTGCTCCCGGAGCCCTCTCTAGACCCTCCTGGTGGCAAGAAGTAGTCAACTGGAAATCGTACATACCTTCTAAAATATAAATTTTATTAAAAATATATTTACCTATATGATAGGTATATACCAGAATAAACTATGGTTAAGGGAATAAAATGCATTATCATCACAATGTTTGTATGTACATATTTTGTTAAAATATCATTAAATGAATATATTTTTATATTGTTTTACAATGTATTGTTTTTATTTTTAAAATGCAAAATAAGAACCCAGTATCTTTACTCCAAGTTCAAACAAAACCAGTTATATACCTTGAGATTTTATAATGCAAAATAAGAACCCAGTATCTTTACTCCAAGTTCAAACAAAACCAGTTATATACCTTGAGATTTTATAAAGTCAAATCATCATTTTATTTTATTCTTAAGAAACATAGAATAGTAATAAAACTATAGAATACTCATTTCCATACAATACCTTGCTGAAAAAGTGAAGCCGTTTTATTGGCCGGCTCGTGTCAATATATGTATTACTCTGCTGGCAGACATTGTTCGTATCATGAAGCTATAATACTGTTCGTATAGTACTACTCGTTATGACTGCATAAATTATTTTGCAAGCAGTTAAAGATTCCCTATTTGGAGAACGTATCACGCAGACGGCCAAATGATTGAATGCTCGTAGCAAAATGTTGACCAAATTAGTCAACATAAAGCAGTCGCGTTTACTGCAGGCTAAAGAGTATTCTATACTATTATTATTCTATGTTAAGAAACTAAGGCGAAAATAACAGGCATCCATTATAGTTTTCACACAAACGTGTATACAATTTTATATAATAAAAATTATTCAATTTACTTTATAAAATAAAAATTAATTAGTTAAAAATATAACATGTGATTATGTTTTTTCTGAGAGAACTGCGAACAAGTTATCATATGGTGCTGCTATTGAAACTCCATTATTTATTTATAACAATGTAGCAGCTCCGTTTAGAGGAGGGTACTGACCAATGTTCCCTGTAAGGTGTGCGCGCGCACACCTACTAAAATGTCTCCGCACAGTCAATATTATATAAGAAAGTTTCCATTGCCAGATTTTAGTTATATTTTTTATTTATTTATTATCTTTGTTAGTGTTGTTATTATATAAAATCACTGTGATTAATAAATACCCTTAAAATATACATTTCAATGAAAAATTATATGTGCGTCAAAGATCCGCACACACAATAGAAAAATTAGAGGGAACATTGGTACTGACCCACATTTGAGTTACTTATTTTAAGCTCACAGGATGATGGCTTCGGCCCCTATCAAATGAAATAAATCTTTGTAGAACCTAAATCAGTAATTCGACTCTATAAAACCCTAACATTGAGTTCTACAATATATATAGGTGCCATTAACTTTTAAAAATTTAAAAACGTCAAGTTCAAACAAATCAAAAATGTATTATCTGCATATAAATAAAGTAGACCTCGTAAATAATAATTTTAACATAAATTAATTGCAAAAATTAAGTAATGCATGACATTATCCCTGGTTCACTCACTATACATTGTAAAATCTATGTCCCTAGAATTGTCCCTAAAAGTGCACACTAAAATACCTTCTAATGTATGAAACACGAAAAAATATTGTATATCACCTGATATGTGATATACAATATTTTATTGTGCAAAAAAAGGTACAATTTAGAGGTTTTTTTTAAATAGCAAGAATAGTAATTAAAATATTATAATAATAAAAAACTCAGGCGGTAGATTTTCATATTCTCTTTTGATTGAAGTAAAAAATCTACTTCATAGGCCATATAGTTTTTTAGTTACTTACAGTAAAAAAATTAAAAAGGGTTTTACTAAAACTAGTTTTACAAGAAAAGTATTAAACAAATTCAAAATCCAACTCATGCAATAGAATAAAGATGTACATACAAACTGTTCCTTATTTCAAAGATGTATCTTTTGAGGGTATTAGGGAAATCGTTTTCTAAATATACTATATAGTCTACTAGGCTCAAGGACTGTGGACCGCTGATGCAAACAAGAACCAGAATATTTGACACTCACATCGCTGATGAAATACAAAATCAGAGAAGCCAGCCCACTGAAGATCTTAAGATTCATTCGAGATCGGACTATGGAAAGACCTCTAGAAGCCAATCATTCACAATGAGCTAATATTAAGCTGACGTCGAAGAAGCCGCTAGAAGGATTTATAAAAAAAATATATATATAAATGATATTGAATTATAATTGATAAACTACCAAAAAATAAATTATATTTGTATTGTAATAAAAATAAATAAAACAACATTATTGGGACGGTACTTTTTTTATTTAGACTACAATAAATATTTTCTTGCCATGTCAAACAATTTCTAAACCTTTAAAGAAGGAGTTGTGCAAAATTTTGGGACAAAGGGCCAGATTCAGAAAATCAAATTGAAAGTCGGGCCGCACAAGTTAAATACTAACTTCCCTCATTACACTTCACTAAATATCTCAATTGTGAAATTTTACTAACATGGAGAAATAAATATATTTCTAATATTCTATGTAGGTACCTATAATTCATTTTATAAAAATTGATTAAACAAAAAAGATTACCACGAAGCGGAAAAAATTCTATACATTATTCCCAATAAAAAAAATCCATGCAACGAGTTTTCCATTTTCTTTGATTTTTTCTACAAATTGAATAAAAAAATCTTTACATAGAGATCACTTTTCTTTTTATAAATTAAACTAAAGAAAATCCAGACAGCCAAATTTTTCAGTCTTCGTTTATTTTGCCCGAGATGATTTTTAGAAAAAACATGTGTTTCTGTTTTCTAAACCTATAATGGATTAAATTCCTTCCATTTGTAAACAAGTTATATGTAGGTACCTTTAACGTTGATAAACTTGCTAACATAAAGAGTCAGCCCCCCTAGACAACATGCCATTTAAGCTAAGCGTTATATCGCTAAGCGATAGTAAATGTATGGAATTGGTGGCTATGACATCACGTGACAGCCACCAATTTCATACATTTCTATCGCTTAGCTTTAATGACATGTTGTCTAGGGGGGCAGGCTAGAGTTTTTTTTATCAAAGGTTAGTTATACTTAAAAATTGTGTCGTTTGACCTAATTAAATTTCAATTTACAACCAAATGTATTGCGCAATTTATTTTATAAAATTAAATTACTTCAACTATACACACTCTCACCATAATCTTTGTTCCAAAAACTCAGCATTAGACTCCATTGCTTGTGAACTAATTTAATTTTAAGTTACAATGTAAACGCTGAACGTACGAAAATAAAACACAAAAAAGTCAAAACTTACTTTTATTTACATACATCATAAATTTAAATGTAACACGGTGCATTAAATAATAATCATAAGAGAGTAATATGTGTATTTATGACAATTTTTCATTATTCAATACATACCATCACACTGGAAGAAAAATCAAACATTATGCTCTCAACTTCAAACGTGCAATTATCCCGTCATTTCATAGAATTTTTAAAACATTTCATAAAATTTTTCAAGTTTATAAGAACCTTGATTTATAGTAAAACATATTACTTTATGTAATAATAAAAGAATATTTATGAGTTAGAATTACTAATCTATCACAAATAATAATGGTGCAAATGGGTCATTTTAGTGCAGCTAATTTTGTCGCCCAAGAAATAAACATTCTTTATAATTAATTACGTCAAAATCTCATTTTTTTTTAATAAGATTCAGTACTCAACATTAATAGTAATCTATAGTGTCCGACCGAAGCTTCGGCTTTGGCCAAAAATAACCCGAATTTTCGGCCGAAGCCGAAGCTTTATGTCAGCCGCTAAAAACAGTTAAAACTTGCGCGAACATGACATGTGTAGCGGGTGTATAGATTCGGCCGGCCCAGTGTCGCGTGCCGACTGTCGACAGAAACAAAACAAGAGTAGTTCTGAATGCTCAGTAGTTAGATATCTAACCAACTAAGTCACGAAAGCAAATTATTTATTATTTTAATCAATTTTTTTAGTAAAATCAAACCTTCGGCTTCGGCCGAAGGTTACGGCTAAGGCCGAACAATCGGCTTCGGCTTCGGCCAAAATCTGACCTTCGGTCGGACACTAGTAATCTTGGATCTATTTTTCTGCTTTTTTATAAGTAACAATGTGGTAATTCCTCGAACAGACTCAACGTGTCCCAGACACCAGTGCAGTACATTCAGAATAATTTAACTTGATATTCTCTTATAAATTAAAATAAATTATAGGGTAAACTTAGCATGTAGATACTATAAATTTATAAATCACGTGTTAAAAAAAATTATATTAAAAATTAATTTGTTATATTTTTGTAAACTTTGTAGGAAAAACAACTCTGCTACAAAGATTTACCACATTGTTACTTTTAAAAAGTGGAAAAAAATATTCATGATTATTTTTTATAATAAATGTTTACTACTGCAATGTATTTTGTATTTATTTAAAAAAAAATGAGTTTTTGACATAATTAATTATAAAGGATGATTTTTCTTGAGGGACAAAATTACATTGTTTCAAAACAATTTGGTGGGTTCATTTATCATAACACTACTAGGTTCAGAAGAGCACATTCCAGTGATTTAAGTTATAATACAATTACCAGTGGGAGGAGCGCTCTAATAATGGCATAAAAACACAAACATCGCATTTTGAAATGAAATTTCTCAAATATGTTAAAAATGTGTTTATAAAAAAAATACCATTAGTATTTTCAACGTTTCTCTAGTGAATAAGTGTTACATAATTTTAAATTTCAGTATAGATTCCCCTAAAAGAATTATTAATTTAAAATAACAACAACAACAATAATTTTTAAAGTTTAGTTTGTCGATCGACAATTCTTAATAGAACTCCATTGTATGTAGATATATTACAAATGCAAAATAAATACTTGGTATTTGTTCTATTGAAATTTATTTGATTATTGACGCGTTTCATGCAACGCACATCGTCAGAATAATACTAGTCTCAGTCTTGTAGAGTATTATTCTGAAGATGTGCCTTGCACGAAATGCGTCAATAATCAAATAAATTTTAATAGAACTATTACCAAGTATTTTTTTATATTTGTAAAAATATCTACATCATTTTTTAAATTACACCATATAACTATATGTCGTAGAGAAATAAATATTTTATGTGCATAAAATCAAAGTGAAAGACCATTTTTTTTTAATTTCAAGTCAGGTTTGCTCTTAAAATGCAAAAGATCTATACATTTAAACCATTATAATTTAAATCACATATAAACTTTTTAATGCACGCAATATTTACACTTATTAACACGTAACTTCATAGCGTATTAGGCGGTTTTACTATATCATGCCCTCAGGTCTTAAAGTGGTTTTAGTAAAGAATTTGCATTGCTATTATGGGATTGTTGCATGGACTACACCAAATTCATTAATCTTAGTAATCTACCATATAATTGATTTAAAAACATTACAACACATTTATACCTACATACGGTGTTCTTTGCGGGGCAGGCAAAGGACCAATTTGGCTTTCTATAAATCCATCTTTCAATATTTTACTGCAATAAGTCCCTGCAAATTATTTCTGGCATTCAAATTTGAATTTGAATTGATCAAATTTGAAAATTGAATAAACTTCATTGTTGTGCTAACAAAGTAATAAAAACGTCCCAAGTTATCGAATAAGGATTGAAGGCTATCACTGACAAAATAACTTATTATATCAAAATTAAAATGCCTTTAAAAATCATTCTACGATTTAAGTAACATTTACTAATTATACATTTGATAAAAGCAAAATATAACTTCGTTCCAGAGTTTCTTAACATAATTACAGATTATCATTTAGTTCAAATTCTAAAAAGAATATAGTTCAAAATTATTGCATAAAAATATATTTTAAAAATACATCAAATAACATTATATGTACATCCAATTTTCTCATAAAATAAAACTAAAATAGTAAATAATTATCGTTAATAATTTTAAGTTCAATTATAACGATAATTATCATGACTTAAAATGTCTATAAAAAATTCACCCGGAACAATAAATAATAATCACTTAGTTCCGTTTTGAAATCAGTCTTTGGATACAATTTCACTAACTTCAACGTTGTTCGTAATAAAGGGATGTCTCAGTACGTCTTCCAGGGGCAGTCTACCTTCCGGATCAACCACCACAAGCCTGGAGATAACATCCCTCGCTGCCATACTCACGTACCCTGGGAACCTCATGTCGACCGAGAGGATTTTCTTGTACGTCTGACCAAACTCTTTGGCGTCGAAGGGCGGCTGCCCAACGAGCAGTTCGAAACAGAGAACACCGACGCTCCACAAGTCGACAGTGTATGTATGGGCTTTGCCCTGCACCATTTCGGGGGACAAATAATCAACAGTGCCGCATAGTGTGAATCGACGGGAAGACGGAGCATGCACCGACCATCCAAAGTCTGCAATTTTTATTTCACCTTTACTGCCCAATAGAATGTTCTCCGGTTTGATGTCTCGATGAATCACCTTCTTACTGTGGCAGTAGATAAGGGCATCACACATATCCCTTATGTAAACGGCGACCGTTTTCTCGTTGAAGCGTTTGTTTGGTTGATCTTGCAAGTGTTTGTAGAGGGCACCATTCTTGGCGTACTCTAAAATAAGGTACACTCTCTTGTCGTCGTGAAAATATCCATACATCTTCAGTATGTTGGGATGTCGCAGGTGTGTCTGAATCTCGACCTCGCGTCGCACCTGATGTTCCACTTGCGCCGATTGTATTTGATTCTTGAACAGTACTTTGATGGCCACTACGAACTTGGACTGTTTCTCCCTCGCGAGGTAAACATTGCCAAATTTTCCCTTACCCAACGGCTTTCCCAGATCAAAGTTATCGAGGCTCCACATTTTTTTATCGCCCGTATTTTCGTTAGTAGCCAGTTGGGCCGGAGCAGATGTGGCTGCTTTGGTTGCTGGAGCATTAGCATCCGTACTATGTGAGGCTGAAACATCAGTTTGAACAGTGGACTGGGTTTGAGCGGATGTTACTTGTTTACATTCCTGGGGAATCGTTTTAACATTTTGAACAGCCACGATATTTGTTTGGATACAAGTGGTAGTTGCAAGTTTTGGTTCTTGAGTCAGAACATTTGTTTGAATTTGATTAGATGTAATGAGTTGTGTATTTGTTTGCATCTTGTATTCTTGAACATCACTGGGGACTTTTGACGAATTTGTTTTCAAATGCGGCGCTACAATACTCACTCCTTCACTTCTATTCGTTGTTACCGTCAACGAAACGGGGTTGGATTTAATTTGATTTTCATGCAACACTTTTGCCATTTGGGTAACAGCTGGTTGTTCATTGTGTAATACTCTGTTGTGAAGCGGCTTAGGTTGATTGAGGTGTTCATTTTTTACTATATTTGTTTTGATATTGGAGTCTATCTTAGGATCCTCTTTTTTCGTATAAACCGACGATATTGTATTTGCATTAGTACTCGGATGGTGAAGCGGTTTTGCTATTGTCGACAAAGGTTTCACAGAATGTAACGGTTTGCAAAGTTTGTGTTGTGGTATATTAGAATATTTCACTTCACTTTTATCCGTTTTTGTTTTAATCGCTTTGTAATTATTAGAAACGAGATTTTCTTTATTGTAATGATCCATTTCAACTATTTGTAGAGCAAATCAATGTATATTGTCACCAATATTTTAAATTCGAGTTTCGCGACAACGGTTTGAAGTTGAAGCTAAAAACCACAGACAAAAATTAAAATATTCACTCAATAATATTGCCAGGACTAAAATTAAATTGTAAATTTTGGTAGGGTAAGTACGTGTTTTTAGGGCTGTACAGCATGTTATTTTTCATTTTAAATATCGATTGTAATGGAAATGTCTGCTTCGATAAAAATCAGCCTCTGAAGTAACGGATATGTGTACGCAAAGTAAACTTAAATAAAATACTTTTTTTCAAAATTTACCAATTGAGTTATTTTTGAAAATATAAAAGTTATGACGTGTGTAAAAAACTTAAAATTAATTATATTTACATATATTTTTTTAAGATATATTATACACATCTCACATCAAGATTCGCATCGAAATATTGGGTAAAAGATGTTTTTTGTTTGATATTTAATATAAAATATAACAAAACATAAAATATGCATGAATGTAAGTGAAGCAAATAATGTTTTCAGGAATAAAATAGTGCTCATTTTTCTCTGCGCCCCCCTATAAGGGAATATGGATTATTACATTATTGCTGAATAAATAATTTAGGCATATTTTTTTCATTTTACATTTGAAAATGTATCTATAACCACTTGAAAAACATACTAGATAATTAAAAAAAAAAGTGTTTTTGCTTTATTCACGAATCAGATGATTTTGTCTTCAATGAAAATTATTTTATATTTTCAGAGATTTGGTGACTAGTATCAAAATCAAAAGAGATTTAGAAGAATTGATTTATGGTGTTACTCGTTACATAATAAACGTAAAAAATGTTAATTGTCTTGCAATTATTTGTGACTCTGTTTATCTAAATATATTTCAAGGATATTGGTTTGAAAAGCTAAGGAATGTATCATTTATAATGGTAAAACAATAATATCATATCATAAGATTATATAAAATTATTGAGCGTTAGTAATTAATTATGGAGAATGAAATATATTTTAAGATGATAAGCCTCTGAATTATTAGAAAAAAAATATACGCTGTAGTTCTGACTTCAAATCCTGTCTGTTTATATTAACAGCACATATGGTACGCACATTGAAGTTGATTTAAATCTTAATTACTTAATAGTAAAAATTGACACACAATCACGTCTATACTTCAATTTATGGTCATATTTCAGGTAACTGTAAAAGAATCTGAAGATTTGCTTTCACCGAATTACGAAACATTAGAATCCATTCGCCAAATGAGAAGAGAGGGATGTCGATTGTATATTATCCTTATATCAAACGGGATACAAGTTTCTAGATTATTAAAATTTGGTGACAGGTACAAATAAAAAATAACGTTTTTTTAGTTTAAATTCATTTGAATGTTTGATATAATGCAACGAAGAATTGTAAAAGCGAGAGAAAAGATTTCTTTGTTTTCATTTTGATCTGTTCAGAGAAATAAATTTTCTTGAACAAATCGACAGTATTCGATTATCATGAGGATTATATTTATCTTTATGTAAAATATATTTTGTGTTCATTTCAATAAGTTGAAAACAATATTTCTATAAATTAATTTACAGATACAGAATAATCGACACGAGAGCTAAATTTCTTATGCTATACGACAAAAGACTATTCAAATCAGAATTACATTATATTTGGAAAAGAATAATTAATGTAATATTTATTCGACATTTTAAGGGTAAACCAATTACTAAACATAATGCTTCATCATGGTTTGAACTTAGTACAGTCCCCTTTCCATCGCCAATTCGAAACGTTTTTGTACCTAAAAGGATCCAGGTTTGGAAAACTAATAATTTATTCACGCCTTCTCAATTAATCGTTGATAAAACATCAGATCTGAAAGGTCACAATCTTCTAGTTGTGGCTTTTCAACATATCCCGGCAGTGGTGAAGGAAAACCCATCCAAAAGTAAATTGAATAATCAATTATTCAATGGAATGGAAATAGAGGTACTTACTTAACATTCTAAATTGGTTGCATGCAATAATGCCGTTATGTTAACATTTTATACTAAATGATATTATATTACTTTCTTCTCGGGCAACTTACTATGTCAAATATTAATTTAACACGCACCCAATAACAAGTTGCCACATTCTGATGCATGTGTCATTTTAAAGAACTCGAGTTACTAATTATTGAATTTAAATAAGCATCTATTACAAGAGGTAAATGTATTGGGGTAGATACAGTTTAAAATATTTATAATTAGTACGATCGAACGTATGATTGTGATATTAGTAGGTATGTAATACACTTATCGCACTTTTATTAAGAAAAACCTGAACATGATTACCACGACATGTTTCGAGCGTGCTGATGTAAAAATTACGGTATTTATTTTAATATTTGTCATACTTAAAATAAATATTTATATTTGATTTATATAGATAATGCGAGCTCTCTCATCAAAAATGAATTTTCAACCAAAAGTGTTTGAACCATTCAATGCAAATGTAGAACAATGGGGGCACAAACAAGTAAATGGATCATTTTCTGGACTACTGGGAGAAATGGTTAATGGAAACGCAGATATGGCATTAGGAAATTTACATTATACTCCCTATCATTTGCAATTAACGGATTTGACCATACCATATATATCGGAGTGCTTAACATTTTTAACGCCAGAATCCCAGACAGATAATTCATGGAAGACATTGATTTTGCCATTTCAGTACGTATTAAATGACTATTCGATATTGTCTATAAGTTGAGTCAGTAAAATATTTATCGGATATATCCTAGCCTCATTTTAATACCATCATAATATCCTAGCTTTTGTTTCCTTGAACTCATCAAAATAATGACTAATTTCTCAAGTGTTTTTTTTAATATTTGCAGATTAAATATGTGGATTGCAGTTTTAATTGTATTGTTGATGAGTGGAATAATTTTTTATTCGTTAGCGAAATTTCATAAGTCTATCGATGAAGATTTCGATAGTCATTCTGTAAGATGTAATGAAAATAATGACAGAAATGAGAGATATTCAAGGAAAACTAATTTAATAGGTAAGTAAATACATTTGAAGCAACAATTATGAATGACATATTTTGACACTGTTCAAAGTTTTATTTGCATAAGAAGTTATTAAAATTTTGATTTCAGGATCGAAAAGTAAAATAAAAAAGTCCACTGGATTGTTTCTTTTTGGTGAACTAATAAATAGCATTCTATACACATTTGGAATGCTTTTAGTTGTTTCATTACCAAAATTGCCATCTGGGTGGTCACTAAGATTACTAACCGGGTGGTATTGGCTTTATTGTGTTCTTGTTGTAGTAGCGTACAGAGCGAGTATGACGGCTATTTTAGCAAACCCGGCTCCTAGGTATTTTTTAATGAGCATATTGTTTTATTAACATAAAATGGTAAAAAATGTTGATTTAAAACATATTTATTTTAAATTTCAGAGTGACGATAGATACTCTCCAACAATTGGCAGATAGTAAAATTTTGTGTGGGGGTTGGGGAGATCAAACTCGAGATTTTTTCTTAACATCTCTAGATGAAGTAGGACAAAAAATAGGAAATAAATTTGAAGAAATAAACAATGCCGAGAAAGGTGTACGGAGAGTAAAAAGTGGGGATTTCGCATACTACGAAAATATTTATTTTTTGAAATATTTAAGAGTCAAACAACAAAATGTGAAAAGAAAAGAATTATTGACTGAACGCGGAAATGAACAAAATGGAAATAATCAAACTGATGAAAATAAAACTAAATTGAATGGAAATAGAAATCTACATATAATGAAGGAATGTGTTATAAACATGCCAATTTCTATTGGTCTCCAAAAAAATTCTCCGCTAAAACCAAAAATCGATAAACTTTTGAGAAAAATTGTAGAAGCAGGTCTCGTTGATAAATGGTTAAATGATGTAATGGTACCAATTTATTCGAACATTACATTTGACGAAGAAAATTTTAAAGCTTTGATGAATTTGCAAAAGTTATATGCTGGTTTTATTACTTTGGCAATTGGCCACAGTTTGGGTTTGTTTGCATTTATCGGAGAAATATTTTATTGGAAATATATCGTAGAAAAGGACCCAAGTTTTGATATTTACAAAAAAGATCATTACTATTCAAAACAATGATAAAAATTACAAAATTAAGATATTCGTGTAGAAATTTTGTTTTTCGTGCTAAATTTTGGTAAAGCTATGAATTCAACATAATTATAAATATATTTATTAAAATATCTGATATTCACCACTATCCACGTATGAAAACTATACTATTTTATTTCATATAGCTTATTATTATTAAATTGATTTATTGTTATATTTTATTTCAAATAAATAAATAACTAAAATAAATTGAATTTGATGGTATTGAATCCTCGGAAGATTATTCAGAAATTAAATTTGTGTAAAAATTACCATATTGTTATTATTTTCTTGACCTTTAAATTTAGGGATTACGGGAATAAAACAAAATTGACAACCCTAAGAAAAAAATTGTTTCGAATTTTTCTTTGACGTTTTAAATCATAGATCTCAAAAGGTGAAATTATAAGCTGTCAAAATAATTCTTCATAACCATGATGACAAGCATCGGTGCATATGTTGGCGACCAATAACTTATTTGAATGTTTTCAACGCAATTATTCAACGTGTGGAATTTATATCATCTTGAATTAACAGTAAGTGTTCATTTTTAAAGTCTCACATGCTACTCTCAGTAATTTAATATGTTTTTGTGAAAATAATTTAATATTTGTAGAGATGACTGATGCAGAATTGCAGTCTGAAGAAAGAGAAGTGCTGTCGTCAATCTATGACGGGGACGAAGCCTTTAAACAAATTTCGCCAACAATTTATCAGTATAAGGTACAGACTCAAAATTTATTTAATTGACCAATAATGCTGCTTATTATTTCATATCACTATCCACAAATCAAAATGTATGAGTTTGCTCCTATTTTTTTTTGGAAATATGTGGTAGCGAGTATGCATGACAAGAAAATTGAATAATTTGCTTCTAAAACAAAAAATAATTTACGATTTCAAAAAAATGTGTAAAGAAATGTAATATTTCATTTTTTTGCACTATCTATTTTTTGATTTGGTAGTATGTAGTTGTAGAAACTGATTTATGAAGAAAGTATACGTTTCTTTCACTTTTGTGGTGGGCAAACTATGTCATGTGACTCAGATTTGGCCAACATACAGGTACTATTCAACATGTAACAGTTTTCAAAATGAAATTATACATAAATTAGTTTAAATTGTTAATAAGACAATTTTATTTCTAACTTGCGTACCAGGTGCGAGCATCCACCTGCGGGCACATACTCTGATATTTCGCCGCTTTCAATGAAAACGTGTCCCTGTGTCTTCTTTGTGATTTCTTACAAATCTTTCAAGGTTTTTTTCTACTTACTACCTGCACACACTTGGGCCACAGGCTATATATGAATTTTCAATAAATTATTTTGACCTTAACTATTTTTTTTTTCATTGTTTATTTTAACTTGCACCTAAAAAGTATTCTCATCACAGAATTAAGGTTAGGCTGGTCTGCAATTTTTTTTCACTATTGCTACAAATATTTGATTTTTTATTTTCAGTATGGAGAAAATGAGGATATAAAATCGTTTCTTTTAGAAATATCGTGGGGTCCAGATTATCCGACTCATAAACCTACTGTTAATATGGATACATTTTACAATAGAAATCTGTAAGTTATTACATTACTACTTATAGTCTTTACAAATGATAACTAATTTTTAAAATAATTTAAGACATCTCTGTAATTGGCTTTGATATGCGTAATGTTTTTAAGTAATTTATGAAATAGCTGTTGAGACAAAATAAAATAAATAAATAAATAACAAATAATATATATTTTTCGCCCAATTTCAAAGTTAATCACTCTGTCATCAAATTTCTTTATTGTTTTGAATATTTGTGTACACATTATTTTTTACATATGTTAACACTGAAATTGATCGCAAGAAGACGTTTTTCATTATGTTGATAGTAAACTAGTTGCATGTAACACACAACATCCAACTGTTAATACACCTTTAAATCTAAATTATTAAATATTTTAAGGTATTTTGTTTTCTATACAAATATGTATGTCAGGATAAGATAGTGTTGAGGTCAGTCCTTTTATTCTACCCCTAATATGTAAACAGTTTGATGGTATATATGTATGTATGTATGAAGATTAAGTACCAAACTATTAAGAAGCCCTGTAGATATTGTGTATACTGCCATTCAAATTGTATGAAACAATGTCGTCACTAAATTCAATTATTACAAAAAAATTGTAAAAATTAGTTTGCGATGTACTGTTGTAATGTGTATAGTTTTAAATATAAAATTTAATCATCTAGATGGGGTGTGTCAGCGTTATTTTTAAAAATTTTGGTAATATAGGCAGAAACACGTAAGTTTGTCATAAAACAATATTTTTCTTCTTCTTCGTTTAGTAGACCTGTTGCTCTGTTATTCAAAAACTATGTCTCCTGAGATGACTAAGTCCAACTATCCTTCCATCTCTTGGGTGGTCTTCCGGGTAGACGGCGACCAGAGGGGATTTCATTTGCGTCTATTCTGGCTATGTGGTCCCTCCAATGTCTTCTTAGTAAAAAAAAGTTTGAAAAATCGTAGATCATTTTCATAAAAAAAGATTTGAGATAATGTCTTCTTATCAGTTTCAATCCTAGGATTGGTTTGTAACAGTTATGGCTGTCTCTCTTCTACTCCACTCCGCCCTGTCCACTGTCAGCCTCTATATGTCCTCTGTCAGAGATAATCTATATTTAGACAAATTGTTGCCTATATTTATACAAATTTTCAGTATTCTAGCTTTTTATGGTTTTTGAGATATGTGGAAATATAAAATAATTTAAATGTTGACAACCCCCGACTGGAACAAGAATTAAAAATTCTTAGTACAAAAGTTTTGTAGGCCTAAAATTTTAAATACATTCTGAAATTTTGACTCTGTGCGTAAAGCAGATCAAAAGTAATAAGAGGGGGATGGACACACACAAAAACACTTAAAATGTTCTAGTTCAAATTCTGAATTCATTATACTATATAGAACATAATATTTATTTATTTATTTATTTACGGTAAAATAAAACCATTTACATAAAAAGAGTACAGAATAAAGATACATCACATCATCTTAAGTTAAAAATATAAAAATCAAAAATTATACATATATGTATATGAATATAATTGAAAATAAAAATAGTTGTTCCTTATTTAGAATTAGAATTCTTATTCAAATACAAATTATAAAAAGATAAAAAAACAAGGAAAGTAACAAGAATACAAATAGGTACATAAGTATAAAAATCAAGAGAAAGATAAAAAATATAAAAAATATAGGAAACATATAAAATAGAAATTAAAAATGAAAAAATAGAAAAAAAAACACAATTGAAAATGTTACGAAAACAATACTGATCTCAGTTCAATCTTCAATTTGTGTAAGCTTACATTGAAAATGTCAGCAACAATTGGTGGTTGACTGACAGAAATTGCCTGCGGGTAATAAGTCTGCCACGTTTTTTATCACAATAAAAGTTTTTAATTATTATTATATTAAATTTGTGTTTTTGCATGCAAAAAGTCAACTGCGCCATACAATGTTTGTATTTTATGTTTTGTTTAGATTTTTAGGCAACTAACAGGTACTATGTCAAATATTAACACCCACCCAAAAACAAGATATTTATCATTTCATATCCAGACTGAAAACATAATTAATAAATGTATCTCTGGAATTGAACCTGAGACCTTTGGTTTAGTAGTCAGATACCTAACCAACTGAACCATGAAGGCAGACTGAAAATCAATTGAGTTGGTAAGCTTGCATAGTTGACAATATGGCAACTATGCAAGCTTTAGTTCTACGGAGTTGCTAACATTTTAAATCAATTCAATTCATAATTCAATTCAATCTTTCACTAATCTATAAATTAACGGAGACTTTTATAATAGAGCCGGCTGAAAATCCTTCCTAGCACCCGTGTCATGCGTTTAAATTGTTGATATGTAAAGAGAAATAAATTCTCTTGAAGAAATCGATAGTTGGATGGTTTATATTGTGGAAACTCTAGTTCAGAAACTCTAGTTCAAAACTACAATCCCTTCTGGAGTCTATTACGATTATCGGACTATACGGAGTCAAGCCAACAGTCCGATAATTCTTAGAGTAACGTAAAACTCGCAAACGGCTAAACTGGTTAATCCAAACAGCCACACTTTAGGTTTACTCGCATTGGGTACACACACACCCAACTAGCTAAATTGGTAACCCATCTGGTTACCACCACACAGCTATAATATATTACTAACTATAATAATTATTTTTCAGATTACAGTCTGTTAAAGATAAAATAGTATCAGCAATAGAAGAAGAAGCTGATCAATGGTTAGGATGTGCCATGACTTATACATTATTTGAATGTTTAAAGGAAAAATTAGGAGAATTGTTAGAAGAGCAAACTTTAACAACAGTTGCTGAAATAACGGAAGATGTAGAGAAAATTGTTATTGAAACGACACAGGTAAATATGTATTTTAAGTCCAGATATTGAAATTATCTACAACTCTTTATTTTTTTGTACAACTCATTTGTACAAATTATTGTCCTACTATAATTTGTAATATACAAATAACAAACCCGACAGACGTTGTCCTGCCCGAACGGTTCAACGAACATAAAAATAACCATAGACCATCACGTCAAATAATCATACATTCTCGCCTCGAATAAAATTTGGCAACTATGTAAGATGTAATTTTTGATACCTGACTCTTACATGACACTTGAAAATGAAAAGAGAAAAAATTCATCAAAATTGGTCCAACCGTACACAATAATTATATAATATAAAGATATTAATGAAACTCTTGTTTCACATTTTATCAAAATCGGTCCAGCCATTTCAGAGTTCAGTGACATACACACATACAGAAGAATTATATTTACATGTTGTACATACTATTATAAACTAGATTCAGTTAACATCTTGTAGTTCAATTTTAATCTGTTCACAGAATGCATATTTATAAACATAATTTAGCTATTGATTAATTCATTTTACAAATAGGCTGAGTAAGAAGATGTTCAAAGGCGAGTTTATTGCCATAAAGCAATCATTTCTAACCAAGCCTTAAAGTAAATACAGAGTATTTACTATTCATATTATGGATTTAATACTTTAGTTATGAAATTAATATTCAGATTCTAATTTTATCTTCCTGGGTGCGATCTACAGCTGAGGAGAAATTTATTTAAATTAATTTCTCAAGTAAAAATTGGTTTTCTTGGCTGGACACACTGGTTAGTTGTAAGAAATTGCCATATAGCAATAAATTCACCACTTGCGCTGGGTGCAAGGAATTGTTTATATATTATGTAGAGAAATATGTCTTTTAAATTATTTCAAGGCCAGCAAAACTCACTGTGCACAACGCTATTGTCGTTTCAACCATAATGTATGCAAGTGAGACAAGGACATGGCAGAAGACGTATGAAAGTAAAATTAATGCTGTGGAAATGAGATCCCTAAGACGAATGTGTGACAAAACAATTTATGATAGGATAAGGAATCAAGATATCAGAAGAGAATGTAAGATTGAAAGAGATATTTTGAGTAGAATGAAGATAAATGCTTTGCGATGGTTCGGACATGTAGAGAGAATGAACGATGAACGACTGACAAAGAAAGTATACAAGGCTGAAAAGAGTTGTAGAATGAGATGTAAGGGTCGACCGAGAAAGAGCTGGCATGATCATATAAATGAGATTTTGAAAGAGGGGAATATACAGTCAGAATAATAGGAGAGCATGTATGACACGATGTATGAATGTAAACGAGGCAAAACAGGTATGCCAAGATAGAAGAGTCTGGCGTTCGGTCCTCTCTGCCTACCCCAAATAGGGAAACGGCGTGATGGTATGTATGTATATGTATGTCTTTTAAATTAGTATTATTGTAATTGCATTTATTTTGATAGCCACAAATATGATAAATAAATAGCCGAATTTTCTTTCCTTCCAACTTACCAGTATCAGCCCAATATGATAAATAAATAGCCGAATTTTCTTTCCTTCCAACTTACCAGTATCAGCCCAATATGATAAATAAATAGCCGAATTTTCTTTCCTTCCAACTTACTAGTATCAGCCCAATATGATAAATAAATAGTCGAATTTTCTTTCCTTCCAACTTACCAGTATCAGCCCAATATGATAAATAAATAGCCGAATTTTCTTTCCTTCCAACTTACCAGTATCAGCCCAATATGATAAATAAATAGCCGAATTATCTTTCCTTCCAACTTACCAGTGTCAGCCCAATGAATTGTTGGAAATTGTTTTAAATAAATTTTACCTTCTGTTGGGAATTGAACTGGGGACGCCGATACAAGGCAAACGACTCATCACCATCTCGTATTTTTTTAAACATCTTCGATTGTGTTTTGTATTTGTGTATTTAAACAAATGTATTTTTTAGGACGAGAGCAAAAAAGGTCCAAAGAAAGAACAGCTCACCAAGTCACAAAAGAGAAGAGCGTGGGATCGTGCAGAAGGTGGTAAAGGAGGAGAGAAACCTCGAGGCTACGACTGGGTCGATATTGTCAAACATTTATCTCAAGCACCGGGACCAAAATCACAACATACAGCTTTGACATCTTCATAACATTGCTTCAATATGTTATTATTACATACTTAGATAAATTTGATGGAAAATATTAAATTTGACTAATTAAATTTATTTTGTTTGTCGACTAACAATTTTCAGCGAAACTCCACGACATAGAATAAAAAACTAGTTTGTACACTGAATTCTCTCTTTATATATATTTTTTAAACAATTTAAAAAAATGTTTTCGAACATTACATAATTGCAAGTCATGTTTCTCGTTTCTCTGAACTGGGAACAGTAGATACTTGGGAGAAATTGCCATCTGGTAATAACCTCACCCACTTGTACAGTGTAAGGAAATCTTTATAATAATAAATTTCATTCATTCATGCCATCATAGTATATCGCACAGTATGTTCTATTCTAATTCGTCTAAATTAATCTAAATTTTAGTATATGAGAAATGTCAAAAAGTTGACTGCATTTATACGAGACTCATTACGTCAAACTGCGCGGATAAAATCCATTTATATCCATGGTCGCCCGTTGGTTATAGACGTTTTCGTACTCTGAAACGAATCAGAATATAGGACATAATGTGGGGTAACCATTGACAGATGTGCATTAGGCTTGGCCGTCCATATATGGAGAATTTTATTTTAACACATCTTAGCGAAAGGGGTCTCAAAATTTGCCCATAAATATTTAGATTGTAACTGCGTTTTTGATTTTCAGATTCAATATTACTTTTGGCCCTCTACTGATCCTTGAAGCTGGGGCTTTTAGGATGTTTTTTGGAAAATATGAATTATTTTGGATGTTTGAAATTTATCGATTTTTAATGTCTTTTTGCGGGTAGAGAATTTTATTATTGACAACATACATCCAATCAAATTAACTCTTACAGCGTGGCTGACAGGTCTCCCTAAATAACGTAACGGTAAAATTATTTGCTTATTTTAATTTTGGACATATCTCTTGCATGTACCTACTACTCAGTATGCAGAGAAGTGTGCGGAGAAATTTGCTATAATTTTTTTTACATAATTTATAATAAGCGATAAAATAAGACTCAATAATGAAGTCTTAATGTAGAAGAATTAATATTTATACAACAAACCATTCCCACGGTACGGTGTGTATCCACAGCATATACATATAAAGAGAATCCAGTGAATTATTTGAAGTTTATTTTTTTATTTATAAAAGACTTTTATACTAGTCTTTTGTAGAAAATTTTGAGAGATGTACTCTTATAAACGTTGAAACTAAAACTAGTGTTTTATTCTAATTTGTGAATTTAAACCGATATAGGATGTTGCTTATAATATACATTGATCGTTAAATATACTACAGCAATAATACAAATATGGATTTGAAGAACAAAACATGTTAATCTTATTTTACTGTACATGATAATTTAGTTATTTACTACAACCTTGCCGTTCATAGAAGGTTCTGTCTTCAACACGAATCTGAAAGCTACGAAAGTAATGAACCTGTTATCTATAACATGTTTTGACAGATGCGGTAGGAAACCACCAAGTTATTATGAATTCTGTATTTGAAAATGAAATACCTCATAGCCACTGCCATTCTTGTGAAAAAAGATATTTTACTGAATTTGTTCTCCAGCCATTTTGAGTATTAAGAAAAGACATAATATGGAGAATAACTACATTGATTGATAAGAGTTTTTTAAGTTAAATTTATGTGTTAAGTTTTTTGTGGTAATAAACTTATTTTTTGTTAATTTTTTTTCTTGTGATTCAAATATGAAATAATTAATTTCAAAAATCTATTTGTGCTTTTCTAACATCATTACTTTTCTATGTGATAAATATAATACACAATCATAATGCAATAAAATGAGTCTGCTCGTCTTTAAATTTAGTTTTTGTAACATTATTTGTTATTCTTGAGAATATTTTGTATATTATAAAATTGCTTTCTTTCATTATTTGTAAGTAAATTGTATGAAATTTGTAATTAAATAAATTTAAATAATCAAAATGAATTGCAATACACATGTAAAAATGTGTTTTTATGAATGTATTTAAAATACAAGTTGATATATTATTTTTTAAAAATACTTACATATTTTTTTATACAATTTATATTTGAATATTTTCCATTACTGTTGTTCCAAAATTATGAAGACTGGAGAGTAATATCAATATATTCTATCGACTTTGGCATCTGAAATAAATATGTACAGACTCTTTTGGCCAATGTATAATGTATTTCATAATATTTATATTGATAAATTACTATTGTTTATTACTTATGTAAGGTGTATTAACGAATATATATAACACAAAATTAACAGTTTAGAAAAAAAAGAGCTTTCAACATTTTAAGTAAAGCTGGGGAGTTTAATAAAGAGAATTAATCAGGTTTATAAGTATGATATAAACCTGGAGGGCGTCTGGTCAACCGGCGGTATCAAAACCATCCATGTTTACCCATATCATGGATATAATTATCTTACGGAGTTCTTATCTTAATATATTTGTCCCTGATTATGCCATGGGTTGACTCAACATTAATCATAGAACAAATTTGAACACTGATGTGTGAACCACATGAAATATTGAATTTGTAATTCTGTATAACTTGCTATGAAAAAGCTGCAGTGCCAACTGATTCATGAGTGAAATTGAAGTACTGTTAATATTACATAATATACCACTCTTAATAGATTTGAATCAAAACTTTGCCAAAAATCCATATGAGATACAAAGCTATGAATAAATAACAATTATTTAAATAATCGTAGCAGCACTAATATAATATCTGCATTTTAGTCAAATAATTATAATGATAACACAAGGTTAAGATGAGATATTGTTTTAGTAAACTCTATTCATTTAAAAAAAATAAGTATTTCATTTATCTAAATAATCACATTTCAAATTCACCCCCACTTTGTTTGAATTAAGAGTGTTTGATTTGTTCACTGTCTTAACGCTACGTCCTACGTAGGCGATTCAAAGCGAACGCGATTGCGAAGCGATACGGTGCGGATACAAGCGAATTCAATAATGCGATGCGGTAAGACGCGGCGGCTCTGTCCTACGTGTGCGTGAATCGTTCCCTCTGCCGCCAGCTACTGTCATGGATGTACGTATATAAAATACTCAAGAAATATGTACGGCAGAGAAGTGTAACTAATATTTTGTACTTAGAGAGGCATACTTATGGGGGATATCACGATTTGTATGAAGAATTACGTGATTTTGAATTAATAAATGAGACTGAATTTACATCTTTGCAGGAAACATATCAAAATTTGACATTCGTGCAAGCGAGAGAAAACTTTGTGTGTTTTGAACAACATCCTATTGTAAAATAGCAATAATAAATAAATGTGTTTACTTGTAGTCCTATTTATTTTTGCTAAATCCTAAAATTCGCGGTTCTATAATAATTTGTCCCATAATATGGGACGTTCATGGACAGAAATTAAAATTTCTGTTTCTGACATGTCAAAAAACAATGGCGCCGCTATCAATTCGCGCGAAAATATCAAACCAATTGATCGCGTTTGCTTCGCATCGCGCCGCGCCGCATCGAAACAAACTCGCGGACGGTAACGTAGGACACTACCATAGTTACCGACTGTTTGTTATTTTCGCGCCGCTTCGCATTCGCTTTGAATCGCCTACGTAGGACGTCGCGTAATATATTTACACAAAATTGTAGAGAATTATTTAATTACAATGAACGTGTAGCTGCGTCTGGTCAGCTGCAATGTGTATAGCTGCATAATTCTCGAATACTCTCGAAGATTGACGAGGACCATAGCCCATCGTTGTTGATACGAGCTGATCGTTTATTCATTTGTTGGTTCAGTAGATTAACTTTATATATTTTCAAATGTTTGAATGTTAACTTTGTGGTTCATATTTAACAAATTAAATTTAAAGATATAACTTTGTATTAACCACGTTTTTTGGTTGAAACGATGCGACCGGTTTCGGAACTAACCGTTCCCTCATCCCTCAGTTGAAAGTTAGCCTGATGAGGGAACGGTTAGTTCCGAAACCGGTCGCTCGTTTCAACCAAAAAACGTGGTTAATACAAAGTTATATCTTTAAATTTAATTTGATTAACTTTATTACCATGGTTAATTTATGATATTTTTTACGCTTGAAAAACCTGAAAGTGTCAGTATGGAATCAGTATTCGAAAAGCCTCAGTTTACATCCGAAATTGTGTAGTGAAATTAGAAGCATTTTAATTAATTATTACACGAAACAAAACACATATTAGGTAGATAAATTTTATTTATTACTACACATATATACATATGTGTAGAATTTTTTGGAAAAATATTGTTGAATTAAAATATTTTTTATTCTATTAGATGTTTTTTTATTTACTGCCCTCTGATGATGTCAAACAGACTCTGAAAAATAGAAAAAGTTTGAATGTTTAGATTTTTTTTACATTTTCAGAATAATAAAGGTGTGCAAAAATGGTTGTATTGAGATTTGAACATTTTTAAATTTGTTAAAACTAACAAATGTGTTTAAAAAAATTCTAATACTGACTGTTATTCCACGAGGTAAGAGACCATAGGTTTTTATTTAAAAACATGGATCCCTTATATTCAAAAAGTATTTTACTTTAAATGGGAAAGTATTTTGATTTACTTTATTTTCTCCAGTGTCCTCGCCATTCATCAGAAATAATCAAATTTTTATCGAAGTTCCACCCTAAAAATAAAAAATTGTATGATTTATTTTCCTTGCACACAGTGTTAAATTGAAAATTTATTGCAACTTCTACAAGGAATTGAGCCTAAAATGCTGGTGCAGAAGTCAAACAACTTGAAATTATGGAAGGGCAAGATTCTAGAACATGCCTCATGTCAGGACAGCTTTAACAGGTTTTTTTTAACAAGAAATGTATGATAGAAAGAGGAAATACAGAAATAATGTAGGATGATAAAAGTAAGAGTTTATTTCGTTGAAAAAATGAAAACAAATAAAGACAGTTTATCGAATGGAAGAACGAACAAAAAATATGGTATATTTATATGTAGTTGGACTTCTATTATACTGGGTTTGATTTACAGAGAAAGATTATAATTGATTTCTTAGACAATATTAGCCTCTCTGTTCTAGAAACACCCTGGTGTGTTGAAAGGAATTGCAGTTTGGCAATAATCTTGTCAGTTACACATAATGTTTAGTGAATTATCTCATTGACTATTTTAATAGTTGCATATATGTGTAAAGGAAGCATCAGTCTTGCTGATTTTCGTCGCCTAGCTGTTAATTACATAAAGGAAAAGTTCTTTTGAGATATTGTGTGCTATCTTAGTATTTTTATGTAAATTGGAATATTTTCTTGTTTTTATAATTCATACTGTGTAAATTTGTTATTTTTTCAACTTGTTAATATTCTTCTTGGTTATACTAGATGTAAGAAAATGTATTTATTTTTTACATCTAAAAAAAATATACATACATACATATATGCAAACATTAGATTTTTCCATGTCGGGAATCAATTGATATTTTATGATGAGTTTTTAACAGCTCAATAGTTACGAAGTTGGAATATTATAGGAGAACTGGGAACTTAAGGCACCTACGGGGCTTAGGACCTATCATCAATTATCAAGTAAACCAGCCAATGACAAATCGTAAGCCCTGTAGGTGCCTTAAGTTCCTGGTATAATATTCCAACTTCGTTTCTGCTGAGATGTTTAGAATTTTCTCATATTAAAATTATTTGAAAAAACTTCCTTAGGTACATGACGCGACCTCTCCTGTTCGCGTTGTTTTGTTTGAATTCGGCGCCAAATCAGACCACAAACAAACATACATTTGTGAAAAATTGTGAGAATAAAAAAAAAACATATTTGACAGTAAAAGATAGCCTCAAAAATGTGACATTACAAGTGACAGTGACAGACAGTCGAAATTAGACACGCGTCATGTCGACACGGACCGCGCACACCGCGGCCGAGGGATGAAGGTCTGCATCCCTCGTGGCCAGAGCTGCTGCAAGCCGCACCAAAGGGTGTCGGTTAGGCTCGCTCCACATCAGCAGCCATGGACGTGACACCTGGAGTGCCGAAATGGATCGGCGCACCACCATTCGGCGAGAGAGAGCCGCTTTCCTGGACCGAAGCGGGTGCTGAGTTTGGAAAGTGTTCCAAACGCTGTTGGGTCGCGCTGGACCTTGGAGCAACGGCCTGCATCTCCTTGAGACTCGCGCCGCCGCCGTCCGCTCCCGACAGCCGCCCGACCGGCACCTGCCGGTGTCTGGGACCCAAGGTTGCTTTCGCCGATAGCCTTGCCCCTTCGCCGATCGACGACGGTCCATTCCGGCATTGGCGGTGCATCAGCACGCCCATGGCCGAGAAGAGGAAATTATGTGTGCCCCAAAACAACAATATTTGTGACATTTTTTCTCCGTGTGACAATAATTCGGCTGTGTTGGTTTTTAATTTATTTATTTTATTGAACTTATTTAAATTTGTGACGTCCAATATTGACTCCATCTATCTTAATTTGTGACGTTCAGCGATTATGTGTGGACACTCAAATTGCATTCGGACATTGGACCAAGGTGAGCTCTACCTCCCAGCCTCTTGAGAGGAGGGGTATCATACATTGTTTCTATTTTATAAAGTCAAGCCTATTTTTTTCGATAGAAATAAATTTTTCTTGTAAAAATTCATACCTAAATTGATTGAGGTCTTATGAAACAATTTCCACATTTTCATTACTGCTTCGTTGATGTCGTTGTATATTTGAATTGTCAATGTATTTCCACAGTTTTTATATTCTTCAACAAGATAGTGGTATGATTGAAAGCACATGTTCGACGATTGATCAACCATATTGCTTTCTTTGTCATTGAATATTGTCTGAAAAATAATAATGATCGAAATAAGTGAAAACTTTGTAATCCTCGTGCACAATTTTGGAACTACATATAAAATTAAGGTATGCACTTGCCTAGAAATTAGTTTCAATTACTAGTTATCTACATTAAAAATAATTCTATTTACTCATGAGATCCCATATTTTGAGTAATAAATCATGAAGGGCAGAGGCATTCAATGTTCAGTAGCCTTACATTTGAAACTCAAATCCGATCCCAATTTCAAATTTTCATTTATAATTTACCTACCTGTCGCCTGCGTATATTCAAATTATTGACTATTGAGATTAAAACATATCTACCTACCGCATTATTCTTCGTTACAAAGGTAGGTTCTTAGTGAATGGAATTGGATTTGCAGTGAAGAGTTAGGCCGCTGTTCCAAATTTATATATATCACATGTTATTAAGTTGCCAACATTTTTGTGGCCTACCCATATTTTTCATCCCACTTAAAGAGGGGGAACCCATCAAGCTTGTAAATGAGGTGATGGATGCTTCTCACGATAGTAATATGTAAATTTTGGTTTTCTCTACCTACCCCACATGGAATATAGTATTTATGTATCAACCATTTTTGTATCTTTTTTTTTTTTTTTTTTAATAAGGCACAGCCACCAATAGAGGCGGATTTGTGCTGTACAATTTAGATCATAATATATTAACTTTTGAAAAGAAGAGTAAAAACAGAATTCCATTAGATCTCAGAGAAATAGGGGTTTACATTAAATGATTGCAAAAAGGAAGCATATGTCCAATAAAACATTAAATGCGTCAGTCACCTTCTAATGGTCGAGTGAAAGGCTTCCTACAATCAGCTATATCTTTATACCGGTGGTGGAGATGAATATTACATGTCGTGAGCCAATCGCCAACAGATGCTCCATATTAAAGGGTCTTTCTATTTTCACCACTTCTCCGTACATACCTCTAGCCGAGACCAACGGGCAGGCAAAGAACACATGGTTCAGTGGTGTCTCGAGATCCTGACCGCACTCGCAGTATGGGCTGTTAACAACTCCTATTCTGAATAGATAAGGGGCTATTGAGCAATGTCCGATCCGCATTCTACATATAGTTGAGACGACACATTTGTTCAACTGATAAGCTGTATACCAAGGCTTTCTTGGAATCGTAGGTTGAATATTATATTTTTGTATCTTGGTCGTCTAAATGAAGATAAATTTAGAATTACTTTATTTGTTGGTAAATTCACAGAATGTATTACATAACATTGTTCACATAGGGCCGGTATTACAGTCTCAGTTTAAGAGCTAAACTCAAGTTTTACAAAAATATAGCGTATTACAGTATCCATTTAGGCTTAATATTCCCTCAAATACGTCACTAAAATGTCAAATATTTAACTCTAACGTTTCTGGCGTATTAAGTACTTAACGGTGAGTCAACTGTCATTTGCTAGGCAACGCGTGTTGTTTCAGTTTTCTATCACTAGAGGCGTTAGACAACGAGTGTAGTTTCAATGTTCTATCACTAGAGGCGTTAGTTGTATCGACGGTGGCGCCACACAACAAAACAAACTGACAGCCATATTGAAACGAACATGGGCATTTAAAAGCATTATTTTGGTGAAAAAAATTAAATTTACCATGTTGGATACTAAAACAATAGTATTTCAAGTCGTAGCGTCCCGTTTTGTAATTCGTATTATTTGAGGTTATTTAAAATTTGACAGATAATAACCACAGAAAAAGTAAAATATGTCTATAATTGAAGATTTAGTAACTGACATGCCATATTGCACTGTAATACGGAAATGGATTCAATCTCCCCTTAACATTAATCTTGAGTTTAACAAACTCAATGAGTTGAGGGCCGACTGTAATACCGGGCCATAATCTTTAAAATGTAAATGTATTCCAATTACGAATTTACACATGAAATATTACAAATTTAATGCTTGGTAGAAAAAGTATTAACAAATGAAATAATCTAATCTATGTTGATAGAGGAAGTAACAATAACAATAAATCAATTTGCAATAAAAATCAATATACAATAAAATAAGCGAGAATAAATAAATACAATAATAATGCAGAAAATATATACAGAAAATATAGATAGTTATGTTCTGATCTATAGCCTTATTTCTTATCTTGTTCTACCAAATGCTTTTATTCTAGTTTCATGCTCTGTCTATGTCCTATAAAAATTCCTTAGGTGTATGCAGTACAGAAGTCATAAACGTCAGATCCAAAATACAACGATTTACTTAAAAGGTATAATATGATTAGTCTTGCCAACAGAAGAAAATTATTTGATGCATTAACACTATATAAAATATTACATAATAAATTCGATTGCATTCAATCAAATAGTATGCTTCAAATACAAATTCCATTCTAGAATGAGACAGTGCCAACTTTTTTTCACAAATACTCCGAGACTAATACAGGATTCATGATACCACTCTATAGAACAGCGTTTCCTAAATGGTGGTCCGCGGAACCCTGGGGTTCCGTGGAAGGGTCACAGGGGTTCCGTGGTCTTTCCGAGAGAAATTTTATTTTTTATTTATTTGAATTGAAGCTAACAATACATGAATTAAGTATAGATACAGATAAAAATTACATTACAAAAAATATCCAATCCATACATCAATCTATTAAAAGCTTACAATAATATTAAAATAAAACATAAAACGTTCGTGGAAGACTCGTTACCGCGCGCCGTCGCGTCTACCCGATAAAAAGTGCGGGCGGTGCGGGACGTGGAGACGAGCGGTGCATTGCACAGCACACAGCACAGCACACTCATGACTCATCTCATTTATTTATACAAACACAACAAGACTGACTCAACAAATCATAACGAAAATTGCCGCGCAGTGAGAAAATTTCAGGTAATATTTAACACGATAAAATAAAAAATTTCTCACTGTGCGTCAATTTTAGTTTTAATTTCTTGGGACAAACATTACAAGTCTAAAATTTTCTCGCTGTGCGGCAATTTTCGTTTTGATTTATTGATACAAACACAACAGGACTGAAATTTTCTCGCTACGCGGCATTTTTCTTTTATGGTTTACTGGTGCAAACATTAAAAGCTTAAAAAATTTTTGCTGCGCAGCAGTTTTGATTTATTGATACAGTCTCACATAAAAATATTCAAACTATGTACATCCGATCAAAATAGCCAGATCTAGGGTTCCGCCAAAAAAAGTATGATCATTTAAGGTTCCATGGCCAAATAAAATTGGGAACCGCTGCTATAGAATATGCAAAAACTTTAATGACCATATTGACATTTTTATTGCATCTGAATCTATATTCAAAAGGGAAATTATAAAAAAGATCACTGATACAACCTCTTAGGACTTGGGTATGGCTGGAATGCACTCTTGAGGAAGTGATGTCATTCTTGTGTATTCCAAACTATACTTAATACTTTATAATATGTTTACTTAATACTTTATACTTACTTAATACTTTATAATATGTTTTTTCAATAAGTATTGATTTTTATAATTTATTACCTTATTCTCTAAGCACGTCTATGTTTACATTGTAATTTCTCTATGGGAAATATTGTGATTGCACATATAGGTAAATCAACTTTATTATTTATAAAAAAAAATGTGTATGTGTAATTATTTTTTCTCTTAATAAATAAATAAATAAAATAAGAATCATAAACCAAGTTTATACAAGCATTTCATAAACAATATACAAAATATAACAAATTTTATTGTTGAACCATCTTTATAATTTTATAAAAGTAAGTACTTACAAAATTATCTTTAGTAATTCCAGATATGACAATTCCGAAAAAAAAAGCGTGGAAATAAGCCAATAGAATGTCTTCCGATTCTGCCATTTCCTCCAGAACTATGTGTATGCACTTATTGTGCATATCAAATATAATCATATAACGGGAACCTTGAAAACTTTCAATTGCATCTTTCATATCATCCAATGTCACTCTTTTGGAGGATACCATATTTTTGATTGATGATCCAACTTTAATATTAAAACCACAAAGTGTTCTATCTAAAACAAAAGAAAATAATATGTAAAACAAGATTGTGAAAATTTTGAAAACATTATATCGTCTGCTGAGAACAATAGTGACTAAACTCCAAATATGCTCTTTTGAGATAAACGCGGTTGAACATTTGGCCAAATTTTGAATAGTGGATTGTAAATTGTTTTTTAAGTATATTTAATTTTTTCTTTCTGATATATTTTAATTTTATCCTACTTTTTAAGGTACAATCAGATAAAAAATCCTAGATTAACCTATTCATAATTTTTTTATGAGATAGGTCACTTTTGCATTATTTTCAAAACCATTTTTATATTTTACATATAGCTTAAGTCTATGGTGGCACTAGGATATTTTAGGGTTTTTTTAGAAAAACAGATACATTTATAAGTTTTATTATCAAATTTATATACACTTTGTATGTTAACAACTTAGAAACTTCAAATTTAACTCGTATTAGAATTTTAACATTTTTTTATATTACTTTTATCAATACTTCAAACATAATAATTTTTTGTTTTACAACTTTGTGCAAAGAAAAATTATTATCTTATTGGTGTTTTCATTAAACTTATTATTAGTTGTTTTCTCCTGCAAATCCTTTAGGTCAAAAAATGACATGAGCGACAACAATCGTATTTTAACGGAAAGTAATTGAACTAACGTTTGGTCACTCTTACACAATAAAGATAAAAAACTAATAGATACTTCAGCGTGCTTATCTCATTTTCGACAATTTCGGAGTTTGGTCACTGTTGTTCTCAGCTGGCGATATGAAGACCTTAAAGAGAGAGATAATATTATCAAGTTTATAGTCTTTTAGTCGCCGAGGTCACTAACAAGATTAGAGTCTGTTAATCAGCGAGGACATTATCAAGATATAGTTTGTTAGTCTGCGAGGACATTAATCAAGATTATACAGTTTGTTACTCTGCGAGGACATTATCAAGATTATATAGTTTGTTAGTCTGCGAGGACATTATCAAACATATAAAGTTTGTTAGTCTGCGAGGACATTATCAAGATTATATAGTTTGTTAGTCTGCGAGGACATTATCAAGATTATATAGTTTGTTAGTCTGCGAGGACATTATCAAGCATATAAAGTTTGTTAGTCTGCGAGGACATTATCAAGATTATATAGTTTGTTAGTCTGCGAGGACATTATCAAGCATATAAAGTTTGTTAGTCTGCGAGGAAATTATCAAGATTATATAGAGGACATTATCAAGATTATATAGTTTGTTAGTCTGCGAGGACATTATCAAGCATATAAAGTTTGTTAGTCTGCGAGGACATTATCAAGATTATATAGTTTGTTAGTCTGCGAGGACATTATCAAGATTATATAGTTTGTTAGTCTGCGAGGACATTATCAAGATTATATAGTTTGTTAGTCTGCGAGGATATTATCAAGATTATATAATATAGTTTGTTAGTCTGCGAGGACATTATCAAGATAATATGGTTTGTTAGTCTGCGAGGACATTATCAAGATTATATAGTTTGTTAGTCTGCGAGGACATTATCAAGATTATATAGTTTGTTAGTCTGCGAAGACATTATCAAGATTATATTGTTTGTTAGTCTGCGAGGACATTATCAAGATTATATAATATAGTTTGTTAGTCTGCGAGGACATTATCAAGATTATATAGTTTGTTTGTCTGCGAGGACATTATCAAGATTATATAGTTTGTTAGTCTGCGAGGACATTATCAAGATTATATTGTTTGTTAGTCTGCGAGGACATTATCAAGATTATATAATATAGTTTGTTAGTCTGCGAAGACATTATCAAGATTATATAGTTTGTTAGTCTGCGAGGAAATTATCAAGATTATATAGTTTGTTAGTCTGCGAGGATAATATCAAGATTATATAATATAGTTTGTTAGTCTGCGAGGACATTATCAAGATAATATGGTTTGTTAGTCTGCGAGGACATTATCAAGATTATATAGTTTGTTAGTCTGCGAGGACATTATCAAGATTATATAGTTTGTTAGTCTGCGAAGACATTATCAAGATTATATTGTTTGTTAGTCTGCGAGGACATTATCAAGATTATATAATATAGTTTGTAAGTCTGCGAGGACATTATCAAGATTATATAGTTTGTTAGTCTGCGAGGACATTATCAAGATTATATAGTTTGTTAGTCTGCGAGGACATTATCAAGATTATATAGTTTGTTAGTCTGCGAGGACATTATCTAGATTATATAGTTTGTTAGTCTGCGAGGACATTATCAAGATTATATAGTTTGTTAGTCTGCGAGGACATTATCAAGATTATATAGTTTGTTAGTCTGCGAGGATATTATCAAGATTATATAATATAGTTTGTTAGTCTGCGAGGACATTATCAAGATAATATGGTTTGTTAGTCTGCGAGGACATTATCAAGATTATATAGTTTGTTAGTCTGCGAGGACATTATCAAGATTATATAGTTTGTTAGTCTGCGAAGACATTATCAAGATTATATTGTTTGTTAGTCTGCGAGGACATTATCAAGATTATATAATATAGTTTGTTAGTCTGCGAGGACATTATCAAGATTATATAGTTTGTTTGTCTGCGAGGACATTATCAAGATTATATAGTTTGTTAGTCTGCGAGGACATTATCAAGATTATATTGTTTGTTAGTCTGCGAGGACATTATCAAGATTATATAATATAGTTTGTTAGTCTGCGAAGACATTATCAAGATTATATAGTTTGTTAGTCTGCGAGGAAATTATCAAGATTATATAGTTTGTTAGTCTGCGAGGATAATATCAAGATTATATAATATAGTTTGTTAGTCTGCGAGGACATTATCAAGATAATATGGTTTGTTAGTCTGCGAGGACATTATCAAGATTATATAGTTTGTTAGTCTGCGAGGACATTATCAAGATTATATAGTTTGTTAGTCTGCGAAGACATTATCAAGATTATATTGTTTGTTAGTCTGCGAGGACATTATCAAGATTATATAATATAGTTTGTTAGTCTGCGAGGACATTATCAAGATTATATAGTTTGTTAGTCTGCGAGGACATTATCAAGATTATATAGTTTGTTAGTCTGCGAGGACATTATCAAGATTATATAGTTTGTTAGTCTGCGAGGACATTATCAAGATTATATAGTTTGTTAGTCTGCGAGGACATTATCAAGATTATATAGTTTGTTAGTCTGCGAGGACATTATCAAGATTATATAGTTTGTTAGTCTGCGAAGACATTATCAAGATTATACAGTTTGTTAGTCTGCGAGGACATTATCAAGATAATATAGTTTGTTAGTCTGCGAGGACATTATCAAGATAATATAGTTTGTTAGTCTGCGAGGACATTATCAAGATTATAGTCTTGATAGTGTACATGACAAAGTTGTTTCATGACTTGGATAATGTCTTTTGTAGAACGAAATAACTATTGACACAATTTAATGTGTAGAATCAAAAACAAAGTTTTTTATTCTTTGTCATTTTATTTATTTTCAAATAGGCTAAAATTATTAAGTGATTAAATTATTATTTGATGGAATTCCATACCTGTTATTTCATTTGTAGAAAAAAAAACAGACTCTAAAGAGTTGATATCACTTGGCTTCAATACAAGTTGATGTTGCAGAAATATGAGCATGGCATGCAGAAATCTTGTCGAGTTGAACGTGTTCAAGCACACGGCCGACACAGCGAAATAGTTGAAGATCAAATGGCATATGGTGAAGAGGAAGAAGACAGGCCATATATTTCTTAAATAACAAATTTTATAATTTTTATAAATCCCCGAGATATAATTCTGTATGTTGAAAAAAATTCTATAAAAATAATGTTGTATGACTAATAATTTTGACCAAAGACTGCTCCAAATACATCACAGGGACCATCCGTAGCATATTGGAGAGTAAAAACACTACTGACAGCAAAACGTTAAAGTTTCAATGGAATGGATTTGTAGGTGCACAAATGATAAATATATTTACTGTATCCTGCCTATGTTGATGTACACAATTCAAATCATAACTTTTGTTATCAAATCTATATTGTAACATATAAATAAATACACATTAGTCCAGGGTAGATGTTAAAATACATAATGATATATGTTTTAAACAAAAATGCACATTAATTTTATAGGACATCAAACAAAAAGCATTACATAGAATCAATCAAACTTTTTCATAAACAAACCTTGATATATAAGTCAAAATATAATAAAATAACAATGCGGCTTCCGTTGAGTAAAACCAAGATGATTTCTAAACAAACCCATCAGTATAATTTTCATCTCTGAGGATGGTAGCTGTGTCTAGTGAAAGTGCTACTGTTTGTATACTTATTTATGATAATTCCACTCTCTAGTACATAGGTACATATATGTATCACCCTAAAGGTTGCAAATACACCTTTTTCGTTAATCCTTAAGTACGTTAGAATCCCATGTTATGATTCTAGAATATAATCTTCTTTGTACTGTTCCTTGTATGATCCTATAATTTTGTTCTTCTCTCGTTTGTTAAAAATTGTATGTAAAACTTTAACAATCACTTGATATGATGTCCTGTTATCATGTACCGTAGTCTATCATTTAACTCTTTTTTCCATTGTTTTTAATCTCATACTATGTTATTATATTCTATTGTACTGTTGGATATCCAAAAAAAAATAATCATACATTAGTTTTTATTTTTATAAATGATTCATATATCATTAGTCGGCCTTCGTGGCTCAGTTGATTAGATATTTGACTCCTGAGGGAAAAGTCCCGGATTCAATTCTCAGTGGAAACTATTATTCCTCCAAGGTGGAAACACAGTTTTTAATTGTGTTTTCGGTCTGGATCTATGAGAGAATAAATATTTTAAGTCTCCAGAATGTGGCGACTTCTTATTAATATATAACATAGTACCTGTTAACTACAAATGAAAAATAATTTACAGTTCAATGACCCTCGGCTAAGTCATTTGATTTTTTCAAGAAGAAATTTAAAATTAAGGCCATAGCTAACTATATTCATAAAAAGGAGACATGAAAGGTTGTGAAGTTTACGAAGAAAACAAATATCACTTACTGTCCAACTAAAGATATAATAAAAACAGCCACAAAAGAGGCAATAAGATTAACTGCAGTTTCTTGTGATCCATCTTTAGCTGACACGTCGGCCAGGTTCCCTCTGATGGCTTGATGTTGAGTCAGTGCAGCTCTTGTCGCGCCACCTTAAGAAATATTTAAAAATACATTTTCAGAATTCTTAATACTCATTAAATTAAGAGATTTTCAAATATTAGATTGACATTGCAAACTAATAGGATTTATAAAATATATCAATTAACGTCTCCAGAAAAGTCTTCAAAACTCTGCATCACACATGATTTTGAGATAAGACTGAACTATCCACCTCTGTAAATTTACAACTTTGCATTAATTTACTATTGATAATAGGACGAAATAGCTATCAATACAAATAGATGTAGAGTCAAACAGAAAGTTTTTTAATATAATGGAATTCAGTCAAATAAATTTTATTCAAAAAATTGTGTTATGAAGCTGACAAATGTTATCTCAATGTATCTAAAAATACGATTTGTAACATATTGTTGCAAAACTATAGATTCTCTTCTGGCATCTTCAAGAATGAAATTTGAAAATTAAAAATTAAATTTGACCCTCTTTAACTAAGTGCCATCAGGGTAAAAGTTTAATCATTACCCGTCACACCGACAATGGATTTCATTGCTGTCGATAAACAAAGAACGTAGGTGGTGTGGTCTTTGAACAAAGGGACAACCAGTTCAAGGCATATTGCCGCATCGTTCAGACAGTCAGCGGCCAGTCTCCACTTTTTACTGTTGGCATCCAAAGAGGTCCTGGAAGATAAATATAACACAATTGTTGCGGATGACTGTGTGAAGACAACAATAATTAAACATTTTAAAATAATATATTTCTTTTATGTATGAATAGATTCAGCCATAGATATAACTATTATCAGAGATCGGTCATCCAGTGATGGACATAGGCCTTCCTTCTTGACTTTCATGCTCTCTGTTTCATGCTTTTCTTTAACTTTTTAAGATGGGTGGTGGTAGAGTGGTTAGCACTCTGGATGAGTAATCCAGTGGATGCGAGTTTGAATCCTTCCAATTTCGTTCACCTATAGTTCAAGAGGACAGGGCGGAGTGGAGAAGAAGAGAGGCAGCCATAGCTGTTGCAAACCAATCCTAGGATTGAAACTGATAAGAAGATAGTTCAAGCATTTATTCTTAGTTTAAGGAATGTATGAGGATGTACGCGTACTTGTTACAAGGATATATACATTCTTTTTAAAAAAATAACTTCACTTGTCTGTCTGTACTGGAATTTTGCAATTGATTTTTAACTAACTTCCCAACCAGTTAAAGCTCTGAAACTTTCACAATTTGTATATTCCCAATGACAATGTTTCCAGATTGATTCATTTGACATTTTGATAATATTTGTATTTCATACAAGATAAAAATACCGCTGGGCACGTTTGGTCAGCTGTTTGGCTTCTATGTGGCTGTCCTGGGATCGAATCCCAGCAGAAGAGGAATGATATATAAAATTACCCTTTCCACCAAGCAAAAGCAATTCTTCCTAAATTTCCCGTCCCTTCCTTAAGAACCCATGTGATTGTGGCTGCCAACGGAGTGGCTTCGGCATCTCCCACTCCAACACCTTTCATTACAGCATGTGTTGCTAATGTTCCTGAAAATTAGATTTTTAAATATACATTGATTGCTGGAGTTTAAAATTAATATTTTATGTTGTATGAATCATCAATCTTTTATCCTTTTACAGGACTATTGAAGTTACTTAGATTGAGATGAGCTAGTCACTGGATATCAGGCCGTAAAGAGGAGGGTTGGCAGACCAAGCCTGAGGTGGGGAGATATCATAAGAAGGGAAGCAGAATAGCTTCCCAATCAACGTGTCATTTTATAATCATTGGTGCTACAGCCCATTGTGAGCCTTGGTTTCCTCCAGAATTTTTCGCCATTTAGACCGGGCCATCGCCTGCACTCTCCAGTTTGTAACACCAATCCTCTTTAAATTCTCCTGTATATGCCGTCTATCCACCTCAGCTTGGGTCTCCCCACACTTCGTCTCCACTCCGGTCGTGTGGCGAGAATCTTCTTTGGAGTTCAGCCTTCCTTCATTTGCTGAACGTGCCCTAACCATTGAAGTCGATGTATTTTTTTTTATGTATTTGATTATGTCAGGATCACTGTAAAGATTTTCAAGCTCATGGTTGTACCTTATCCTACATATTCCATTCGCACAAAGAGGCCCAAAGATTTTCCTCAACACCTTCCATTCAAAGACCAACAGCGCATATTCATACTTCCTATTAAGAACCCAGCATTCAGCACCATATACAAGTACTGGTCGCAGCAATGTTTTATACAATAACAACTCGGTGTTTCATGTTAACAATAGGGACTTGAGATGTCGGTGAATACCGAAATAGCATTTATTTGCCACAGTTATTCGTCTTTTACTCTCAACACTAGCATGCAACGTGTCATTTAGTGATCGAAAAGAAAAAGAAAAGATATGTTCAACGTATGGCAGTGACAGTCACTCAAGATAATTCAGTCAAGTGACAACTGTCACTTCCATACAGAAACATATCTATTCTTTTTCTTTTCCACAGCTAAATGCACGTTGACTAGGCCCGCAGGTGTTCAACTGAAGAATAGTGACATAGGACAGGTTGCATTGTCTTCTTCTTCTTTATCTTGTAGTACTTCAATGATCTGTTAACATTGGGTCATTCCTAAGATGCAGATGACCCAATTTTTTTTTAATATTACCTATATAACCTATATATTTTTAATTATCTATATATCTTTTAATATTGTCGTCCTTCGTGGCTCAGTTGGTTAGGTACCTGACAGCTGATCCAAGAGTCCCGGGTTCGATTCCCAGTGGGGACACAGTTTTTAATTGTGTTTTCAGTCTGGATCTGTGAGACGATTAATATCGTTAAGTCTCCAGAATGCGGCAACTTGTTAATAGGTGCATGTTAAATAATTTTTTGACATAGTACCTGTTAGTTACCTGAGAAGCTACATAAATAAATAAAAACCTCAAAAGCAAATTCACTTATTTATCCAGTCATGGACTTCCACTCCGATCTGCTGAATGTACAACACTTTCCATACCTATCCATAATACAGAATTTCTCAGCTCTTCGTTCGAAGTACAATCAGCAAGATTATGGAATAGCCTTAGTCCGGATATTGCGTCGTCTAACTCACTTAGTATTTTCAAGAAAAAACTAAAGAAGGAATATTTATCCTTGAACACCTGATCCCGATTTCCTCTCCTGTCCTCCTCCATATCCTTTTTCTTGCTATGAATTATAATTTTTGTTTTGTTTTAATAGTATTTAAGTGTTATACGTATTTTCTTTGATTTCTTTTACTCTTTTTTATTTGCTGTTGTACATACACAATGTTGTCATACTTTGTAATCTGGTTGGTTGGAAGAAATTGCCTAAGGGCAATAAGCCCGCCAGTGTACAATTATATTTGTTTATATTATGTACAAAAAGATGTATAAATAAATAAATAAATAAATAAAAACATATATTCAAAAAACGCAATCACAAGATAAAGAAAAGATACACAATAGAAAAAACATGCCCTTTACCAAAGTGCAAGCATTTTTGTCTAAAGAAGACATTTTAAACAAAAGAAATTAAAAATTATATCTAGAGAATTATTGCTATACAAAATGAAGTGAACATAATTTACAAATCAGTCAATATTTAATAAGTCTATTTTATTTTTCTTTTCAAATTGTTAAATTTAGTTGCCAGTCTCTGATCTGTTTCAAGTTGGTTGAACCACACCACTTCATTGTATGTGTAGAAGTGTTGTGCAAAACCTGTATGTGTTGACGGGGTGCACAATTGACCCAATATATTTTGTCCATTACTCTCTACACCCACTGGAAGGCATGGCTTTCCATTTTTTTGGCGTTCTTCCAGACAGACTTGTCCTAAAGAGGTTTGACTCTATTGTATTCTATTATTATATTAGGGAGCATTAGAGGAGCATAATGAAGGAGGCCAAAGCTAGATTTGTGCTGTAGATCAGAATCAAAGAGATAAACTTTAGTAAGCCATAAATGATACATAATATAAAGTGTAGGTACCAGTTATAGTGCTACAAAATGCTTGAGCTGTATCCCATATCTGGTATTGGGTGTAGTCTGAGCTAACACTCTGTGGATATCCCTGAGGTAGAAATATTTCTTGAAAAAATTCTCTTAAACTCTGAAGAATATTCTTTGAGAATGAGTTTTCACTTGTTACTGCCACCAACACATTTTGATCTAAAAATATACAAAAACATAAGTATATAGCACTAATTGAGTTTTGCTAAGCCAATTAATTTTGATTTGTCAATATGTGTTTCTATAATAAATAATTACAAATATAGGTACATATTGTAAATATTAACTTATAATATACATTAAATAATGTGTTCTTTCAGTATTTTGCAAATGGCGGTTATCAGTCCTCATACACAGAACAGGTAATGTTAAGTAAAGAAAAGCTACATATTCATATCACAGTAAAAATACAAAATTTGTTGAAAAGCTTTTAAATACACATATCCATCTCCATAAGCAATCTATCAGTGATGATTATATATTTATATACTATTTTACTATGTGTATTTGTAAACACAGAAAAAAATGTAAAATGTATCTATATGCGCAGATGTATATGGGTACACTAAAATAACTAGAAAATACTGTAATTGGCGATATAAATAAGAAAATTATTTACTGTATATTAATGATTGTAAACAGCTGTTGTATTTTTAAATTAAACAAAATAAATAAATATAACGAAAAAATAGAAAAGACTACAGGTCACTTTTCAATCTCCTAAATGTTTAGGTTCCTCCTCTCCTCTTTGTGCTATGCATTTTTGGTTGCTGTTTATTCATGCAGAGTGGAAAGGGGGCTGGTTACAGACCCCATATTATGCTGAGTGAGTTGTGAGGAAGAAATTAATTGAAAAGAGTAAAAAATGTATTGAAAAGCCTACGTATCCATATTTGAAATACGTATTTTTCAGTGACTATAGTTTACTTTCTGATCAATTCAACTTCATTTTTTAATATTGTGTTCAAATATGTGTAAACATAATATACTTACTTGGAGGTTGACTGTAGTAAATTTCTTTCCCTAAAGAACTGTATTTTTCTGCAAGTAACACCTGATATTTTTCCGAAGGTTCTTTAGTTCCCATTTTATACTTTAATTAATCCAACACGGATATAATCATACAACCTACTTTCCGGACACGGAAAGAAAGTAAGTATTAATCCAACAGATATATTTAAACGTCTATTTCATTGGCTTATGTGCAAAAAAGAATAAAACTTAAAATAAAGACTTAGTAAGTAAATGAATATATATGTATACTCATATTAAATCGCAGAACATTTTTAATTAGAAAACAAATTATACTTTTCAACTTTCATGTAATTGTTTTTATTATTTGAAAATGAAACGTCAACAACGTTTGACATTTAGATTTAATGTTACCACTCCAAAAAAATATATAAATATTAAAGTAGGAAAAATAAAGTATAGGTACCTTCATGGATAAAGAAATATTTTTGATTATTTTAAATTATAAAAAAGTAAAAAAAAAATGAGAGCACCCTTTTCATTTTTTTCCCGTTGAAATGAAGAAAAAGTGAATGTTGATGAAAACTGAAATCGATTTAAAAGCCTGAATATTATGCAACATGTCACAATTCATATTTATTTTTATCATTCTATTTTTTAAAAATTAAACAAATTAGTTTTTTGACGTTTGTATTTAGGTACCTATAGTTTGACGCTGTGTTTAATATTTTTACATTTTGATTAGTATATATTTGAAATAAAAAAAAATGTATTAACTTTGTTTTAAATATAAATTTGAAGAAAAATATTAAATTTTTTTCTAAAATATTTATCAATAATTTAATGAATTATTTTTGAAAAAGATGCCCAATCAAAAATGGTATTTACCATCGGAAGTAGTAATTCATAACACAGATGACGATACTTGGGTGATTGTTAATGGAAAGGTTTTAAATTTGACGTCACTTTTTGAAGAAAATCAAGATGATCCGGTAAGTTTTGTACTATAAAGTATTGTCGTATCCCGTCATATTTCACATTGTGGAGTCCGAAAAATGAGACTATGAGGGTGAAAATTTTATACAGCATGGTTGCAAGGGTACAACGCTATTCAACGTCGAAAATCAACTGACTTTATTGGTTGGTTCGAATCAGAGTATATCCTTGTACTAAAAATTGGTTTATGCACAGGTGACGTAACTCGCATTCTTTCACTTGCCTAGATTTACACAATTTATTTTATCTTTGATTATATTATTGTCTTTCTGGTTCGTCTCTGTTGATATAAGTGAATCATTTTTATTTAAAAAGCAATCTATTAGATCCAGGTTTGAATCCTGTCTCGACCGATTTTGTTCACCTTCAACTAGGTACAACATTTGTTTCATCCACCTAATAGCTCTCTCTTTTTGAAATCGGTTAAAGAAGTCGTAAGACTGTCTATGAACGAATACATTTATCTAACCGTAAAACCCGCCATAACTTGCTTGGTTGTTGGTGCTAAATATTTATAATTCGATGAATTATTGTGTTTTTTTTAGAAACTATTACCAATAAAAGCCTTTGCTGGAAAAGACATCAGCTGCTGGTTCGACTCGGATGATGAATTCAAAACCTATGTCCATCCGATGACCGGGGAGGTAGTCCCTTACACGGAGTATGGTCCAGTACTCCATCTCGAAGAATACACGAGGCAGAAGGAATTGACACAGAATAACTTCACTCCTTGGTGGAAGGATAAAAAGTATGTCGTTGGACATCTGACAAAAAACCCAAGACCTTTGAAAATTTTGAACGCACTCACGGGTAAATATTGATTAATATATAATTATTAGGTATCGATTAGTGTTGTTGAAACATTAGATGCTTTCTTTAAAGTCCCAAATCTTTCGTTTTAATTGCGTTACTTCCTTCGCCATTTGCTTTAGAAATTTTTTCCTCTTGCAAAACTTAAAGGAACATAAAAGAGTCCGGAGGAACATGGCAATTAATAATAAAAGTAGCTATCAATATTTTGATAAGTTCAAATCTCTGTGGGCACCCTGTGGGCACCCTGTGGGCAAGAGACCCCTGGGAAGACCAAGGCAGAGATTGATGGACAATGTTACCCGAGATCTGAACGTGCTGAATGCTTATGATGACTGGGAGTCCACTGCAGCTGATAGGAAGGCTTTTTATTGTTCAGGAGGCTAACGCTCTACTGGAGTTGTATGGCCATCGGAAGTAAGTAGTAAGTCAAATCTCTACTTTGGAAGTGCATGATAATAGACCAATGTCAAAAAGTAATAAACTTTACATTAGCCCTTTTTTCCTTCCAAGGTACCTACATAATATGTACAGAAATATTTTAAGTAGTACAATTCACTTTGTTAGACCACGAATGAGTTATTGTATATCGATCAGTTTTAAACCGAGTACCAATTGTTATAATAACTACAATTGTTTAAAATGGACCACAAATTTAACTTCGAATTAATATGATTTTTTTAGATATTACCGTGTATTTGTCTGTTTGCGAGGAGGAAACATTCGAAGAGATTGCAAAACGATACATGCCATTCGACAGTAGATGTTTGGAGAGATGCTGGTTCTATCTGGACAGACCAGTCAACATGGCGGGAACGCTGCTGCAGAACGGAATAGCAGACCAGAGAGACAGGTTCTTTAAACTCGGTCTGTCGCACGACTTTCACATGCCCGTCATCCTTCTGAAGTACGATGACAAGTGCACTGTGAATGACTGCGAGATGGTGAAATTACCAATCGAGAACATTTCGTATTTTGTCGAAAATTCCGAAATCGTAAGTCTCGATTGAAGTTTTCAACTCTGAATTGAGATACTTGATCATCTTCAGACCGTGTTTGCCCACTCCCTCATATGCCCCACTGCCTAGGAGAGACAAATTCCTCAACGGACGTTTGCCTCCCCTCTCCTACTCCACTCCTTCCGTTCCTGTGCGACTCCATCCACTGTGGTCCAAGGACTCTTTCTATGTCGTCCATCCGTTAGGTGACCGCAAAAGTGGTCTCATATTGTTTCTCGGTTTCCACTCCACTATTCTTTTTTTGTCAATCTATTTATCGATTATGTTTCATTCTTGCGTGTTGTGTCTTTAATATAAAATACTTTACTGAACAAAAAAAAATACGAAATTAAAATCTTCTAGATGATATATTTTAATACTAATATAACTATTTGTTACATAATATTATGATATAAATAAAAATACAAGTAAATAAAGCATTTTTGTTTGTGAATTTTATACTATCGTGATACTATTTTATTTAATTTATTTTACATACTTAACTGTTAAGTTATTGTTTTCCCGAATTCGGAACATTGGCTGCGACATTGATGACCTGCATTATATTGCCATGTACCTACCTTCATACAATGTGATTTTTTTCGCATTCGTTCTGTGCTATGATTGTGACATATATTTTTTTTTATATGTTTGTATTATTGTCTTGGCTCGATTGATGGTCGGATACCTTGAACCTGAATGTTTTTTTTATTTTTCTTTATTGTAGAGTAGTATATTTTTTATTGTGGATTAGGTATGATAGTTTTCAGTCGAGGATTGTTTAGATTTTATAATTATTAAGTTTTGACTATGTGACAGACGCCTTTCATTGGAGCATTAGAGATCCTAATATGTGTTTATTATATTTTGATTTGTAAGTGTATTTACCAGTGTTCTGTTGGTGTCTTCATAAATAAATCAATAATTAAAGTCAAAGTGATGATTGAATCAATAGAAACAAAGAAAAATACGTCTTTCCATAGGAAAAACAAGGAAATTAAAGTTCGCGGTAGAAATTTCAGTGTTTACTTGTACAAAAATATCCAAATAAATACCTATGTATTATAATTGTCATTATTAAAAAAATACCTTGGTATATTAGAAATATTAGTGAGTCGGCCTCGTGGCTGAGTTGGTTAGAAACCTGACCTAAAGGTCCCGGGTTCGAATCCCGAAGGAGACACAGTTTTTAATTGTGTTTTCGTACTCGCAAAATTAATATTTGACATAATACCTAAGTATTTATAGTAGGTAGGTACTTATATAAAAATTGCGATTTTCGGTAATTAAAGGTACTCAAATACATCAAATTTCCTTATGAGATTGCGACGGAAAATGTATCATTATTTTTACATTGAATGTACGAGGATACAAAACCTATTTAATTTCAATTCATAATACTTGCATGCAACTCACTTTAGCGAGTCTCAATAATTTATATGAAATTTTCCGAAAAATTCAACATTTAGTTATCAACAAAAAGCCTTTTAGGTATTGTTCTGAAGAACTTTTTAAGCAATTCAAAGTATTGGATGTGAGGCAGCTTTATACCAGATCAATATTAATTCTATTTCTAAAAAACAAACCTCCTCAAAAATACTCCATCTTGAATAACACAAGAGGTAAAATATCGGGTAACTACTTGGTGCCAAAAATGAATACTAAATTTGGGCAAAGATTTTTTTTATTTACTGCACCTCGAATTTATAATAAACTGCCATCGGACCTTAAAGGGTTAACTCAATTCAAAGCCCGTGGTACCAAGTGGCTACTCGATGTGGGTAGAACCCAAAATGAAAGTAACGTTGCAACAATAATTTCTTAACTAATTATTTTTTGTTGTCTGTTTATATTGTGTTTATTTTTATTTATTTCACTTTTAAAACTGTATTTTTTAATTTAAAATTATGTAAGTATTCCTAATGTTTATTTTTATAGATTTCTTATTCTTTTGTTTTTTACTGTAATGTAATAATTTCACAAATGTACAGGTGGCTGCTTCAGAACAGATTTATTCTAGTGAGGCGGCTATCTTATATTAAAATAATGTATATGTTTATATGATCATAAATAAATAAATAAATAAATAAATAAATATAATATCGACTGTTATTGCATTAAGCATTATGAAATCATTGATACTTGTGACAAAACACGAAACCCCTATATTTAAGTTCCATACTGTCAATACAAATAGGTACCTATCGTGTGTTTATAATATCATTGATTTAACAACGTTTCAGCAAAGTATTCATAATGTAAAGCGCATTTGACGCGAGTTATATAGAAGTCATCCAAATATTATTATAAAGTTGCAATCTCTGTTATGTCCGGTGCCATGTTTATTTTTATTCAGTTATTTCATTTTATTTTGTTTACGATTTAATCATTAAATGTAATAAAAACAACACGAGCTATTAAAACCGTTATTGTTAAATTTATTAGCATATTAGAATATTTCGTTGAATTTGTATGTAAATGGTACATATGTATGTTACTTCCTCTCATATCTCATAGTATTCCGTTATTCAGATTGTTATTTGAGATTGGTATTTTACTTATATGAATAATCATAATGTTTACATTTTAAAAAGTGTTATGATTTAATCTACATAATTCATACTTTTCGTTCAAATAAAAACACCGATGTTAGATTTTATTTAAGTACCTACCTGCCTATAATAGATAACATGACAACTTTTTTCAACGAAGTTGTCAACCGTCCTTAGGAAGAGGCGGTCGCTTCAAAACCGACCGTATATAATAATTAGAAAAAGTAAAAAAAAATATAATGTAGATATTAGAAAGAAATTAACTATATTTAATGAATTATTAATAAAATATATCGCAACTTTAAATTGGGAATAATACACCTATTCTAGGGGGCAAGTCCGGTCGAACGATGGAATCAAAACCCTCATGATAGCTCATATCGTGGATATAATTATTTTATGGAGTCCTATGATATCTTTAGATATTATAAAACTCCATATGACAATTATATTCACGATATTGGCTATCATGAGGGTTTTATTCCACCGTTTGACCGGACGTACCCCCTGATCCGTACACTACTTATAATTTTCGCCAAACATCTTGAACGATCTTTCGGTTGCGTAGAGCGCAAATTTGTGTCTTTTTGCTTCGTTGGTTTACGTGCTGCAAATCGCGCCCCTTTCGTCTAAAAGTTCAAGTTATTTGGCGACATCTATATCTATAGTTATCGCAAAACTTCTTAAAAATCACGTGGGATTGCGCAGATCATAAATCTGAGTTATTTGCTTAGTTGGTTCGTTCACGTATCTGCGCAAACCTTTCCACTTCAGGCTGAAAAATTTCAAGATTTTTGTCGAAAATATATCAATCAAGGGTCCCTATTTATCATATAGATATTTTATTTTATTTTATTTATTTATTAAAGACACCAACAGAACATTGAAATATACACACACAAGTTAACACATGATACAAACACATAAGGTCTCCAATGCACCAATGACAGGCGTCTGTCACATACTACTAAATATTAATTTAAATAAAAAAAACAATCATCGCTTAAAACGTATTTTCATAAGAATTGCAGTAAAAAAACAATGGTAAATATATGTATAGTATACCTACTCTTGTTTAAAATATCCGTATAATTATTCTGCAACTACTGTAGGGCTTGAAGTTGATTAAGATTAGATTCAGAAAGTAGAAATATTTTAAGTTAAAAATAATTAATAGTAAAATTAATGACAATTTCATACTATGGCGCGCGCTAGTGTCTGAATCCGGACGATTCAGCCCTATATAAAGACGCCTCAGACCGGGAGCGTTCATTCGATCTACCCTGTTCCAGTTATCGCGGTCGCGCTGTCCTTGCGACCCCATAGTTTTCAATCCGCGTAATCATCGTATATTATTCTAATTTAAAATATAATTATTTATTAAGTCAACTATTTTCAATGTATTAGAGTCACTTATCCAAATAAATTCATGTAAGTAATTGCACCAATTATCTTTTGATTTCTGCCATCTAATTACCTGTGTTTTACTGTAATATTAAATATCTATATGTACGTAGTGCTGTGTTAGGTAAGTACCTACACAGTCATTACAATACCTTCGCTTGGGGATAGGCAAACAGGTTGAAATACCTAAAGCCTATATAGACCGGCATAGCCTATCCTGGGTGACCACCGACAGGTTATCTAACTTGATCGGCAGCACAACCCAGTCCTCGGTAACCAAGGTTAGGTAACTTGGTATCCCGAGGGCCCAAAGCCAAACAGGTGACGAGAGTACACCTAAAAAAGGGTAAACTGGTGACCCAAAACACGTGAATTTGATCACAATTGGTTACCAACAAGTAATGAGCGGTTACCAACAACGAGGAGCTAGACCCACAAATAACTGACATTGGTCTATCAGATCACCGACTTATTTACACGACAATCAACCTTACCCCACATCCACCAGAATATCACACCATAAAATCTCGAGCATGGAGAAATTTCAATATTAAAAACTTTAAACTCGAACTTCAACAGTCTCCTCTATGTAACCTGGATCAACTTGAAACTCTCACAATTGACGAACTGACCGTTTGCTACGACAATACACTGACAGACCTTTTAAATAAACATGCTCCTGAACAAACGACAAGACGACAAATTCGAATTTCAGACAAGTGGTTCGACCAGGAATGCAGAAATGCAAAAAGAGAAATGAGAAGACAAGAGAGAGCTTTTAAAAAACAAAAAACAGTCGATAGACATAAATGGATAGAGGCCCAGAATAACTACAGACACGTTATTAAAACAAAGAAAAACGCTTACTGGACGGAAAAAATCAACTCTGAACGAGGCGACCCCCAACGCATGTGGAGATCCCTCAATTCTGTCTTGGGACAGTCGACACAACTGCCAACTATAGACCTGTCTCCCAATGACGTTTCTAATTTTTTCCATAACAAAATACAAAATATTCTCAATAATACAACCTCTTCTGATGCACCATCTTACGAAGCAAACAATAAAGCAAAAATTAGCTCATTCGATGAGACTAATACAGCTGAAATTCAAAAGATCATCCAAAACTCAATATCCAAAAACTGCTCTCTCGACCCCATTCCAACATGGCTCCTAAAAAAGTGTTCTCACGAACTGTCTCCTTTCATAACTAAGATATGTAACATCTCCCTGAATTCTGGCGTTGTACCAAACCTCTTCAAGAAGGCCTTAGTCACTCCAATATTAAAAAAGACATCTCTCGACCCTGGTGATTTAAATAACTACAGGCCAGTATCCAACTTATCTTTCTTGTCGAAATTACTAGAGAAAATCGTCGCTTCACGCATCAACTATTTTATCGAATCACAAGATATGTTCGCCACCCACCAGTCTGCATACAGAAAGCACCACTCCACAGAAACGGGTCTCCTTCGATTACTTTCAGATGTAATCCTAGCAACAGAAACAGGCAATCTAGTTCTTCTTTCATTCCTGGATATGAGCGCAGCCTTTGACACAGTCGACCATCCGTTTCTTCTAAACAGACTGAACATATCCTACGGATTTCAGGGTAAAGCCCACTTGTGGCTGAAATCCTATTTACAAAATCGCTCTCAAAGCATAACTATAAATAAAGAAAAGTCTTCCCCTTCAAAGGTGATGACAGGTGTTCCCCAGGGCTCCGTGCTTGGCCCGCTACTTTTCACGCTATACACAAAAGACATCTTTAATATAGTAAAATCTCACGGTCTTCTCGCACATTGCTACGCTGACGACTGGCAGCTGTACTTTTACTCGACTCCAAGTGAATCTTTGCTTCTAAAAGACAAAATTTGTCTATGTATCGGAGAAATAGAGCGGTGGATGTCCTCTAATAAACTAAAATTAAATCCAACTAAAACCGAATTTCTCTGGACGGCCACATGCCGCCGGCAACATCACATAGACAACACTCCCATCTCAGTCGCAGACACTGACATTACTCCAAAATCCACAGTTAAACTTCTCGGAATACATCTCGATTCCAGCCTGAGCCTCAAAAAACAAATAAACAACACAACATCTTCTGCTTTCTACCACCTACGACGTATAAAATCCATCAGACGAAATATTCCCGTAGAAGCAACGAAATCTTTAGTAAACTCATTCGTTATTTCTCGCTTAGACTACTGTAATGGCATCTACGCAAACCTCCCAAAACTCGAGCTAAACAAACTTCAATCCGTCTTCAACGCAGCGGCCAGGCTTATCACCGGAGCTGCAAAATTCTCTCACATCTCTCACCATCTTCGAAACCTCCACTGGTTGAAAGTCCCAGAGAGAGTCAAGTTCAAACTATGTTTGCTGACATTCAAAGCAATCCATGGCATTGCTCCCACTTATCTAACAGAGCTCTGCATCCCTTTTACTGCAAACGACCGACAAGTAACACTCCGGTCAGCCACCACAACCATGGCCGGCAAGTTAACTGAAATCAATAGAGTTAACACCACAAATTTTGGCGATCGTGCTTTTGCGGTGGCTGGCCCAGCTTCGTGGAATAAACTACCACCTCATCTGAGACGAATTGACAACCTTGACCAATTCAAAATACACCTCAAAACTCATCTATTCCGCGAGTCTCACGACATAAAATAACAATAAACTCAAAGCGCCCTTGAGGTGAGGTTATCACAAAAACGGCGCTATACAAATCATCCCATTATTATTATTAATCTGGTAAACCAAAAACGTGAAGTAAAACACAATGGTTACCAATCAGTAAACTGGTAACCACCGAAATTGTATTTGAGCATATAATCTAACATAAAAAAATAAAGGTTTTAAACTGGTAAGCCCCATGTATTATTTTAAAAATTGCATTATTTCGTGTACTATTTTTGTATTAAATTGGATTATTTTATAAATATTTTTGTTGCCAAGTAAACGTGCTCAATTTGTGATAATTATTGTAACCGGTAAATTGTTAAAAGGAACAAAATAATTTTGTGCATTAATAATCTACCTATATAATTTCACAAATAATATATATTTTTTTTTAAAGAATTAATCATAACAGGTAGCCAGAAATTAAAAAATAATTGAATTTGTCGTTAAAAAGGACTGGCTAGATCGAATCCCACGGGTAACTCTATACGCATTCAGAAGTATTCGTATTTTTTTGTATTTAAATTTAGCCTAATATAATACCTACGCAAACCCCGTGTGAAGCGTATTAATTTTAAAAAATGCTTCGAAATAGTTATACATGTAAATTTAATTATAAAAAGCGACATATATAAATATGTAATATAACCCTATTATTGTTGAATACTTTTGTATCATAACTGATATTTCTTTTAGATATAAATGTATATGTTTATTAATAATATATGTTATTTTTTTTTCATGAAACGAGACAAACCAAACAAAACAAGTAAACTAGACGAAAAAAAATAATACCCAAAAAAAAAACCAAGGAAGTTGGAAACGAAGTAAAAATAAAAAATTACATGCCAGAGAAGCAAGAATTCTACAAAAAGTTAAGTAAAATAATAATTTTTATAATAATATTCAGTTGTGCAGTAAAAAAATTAGTAATTTCATTGAAAAATATATATATGTAAAATCATTGCTAAAAAAAAAATAGTTAAAAATATGTAAAATTATTGCCAAAATTAGTAAAAAATATATAAAATCTGTGCACAATCTAAAGTAAGATCATTGATGATTTTTTAAAAAAATTAATAATAGACGCATTTTTTATTGGCAAATTGTAGAGGCATTTTAATAAAAATACCTACAAAAAAGGAATATAATACTCCGCATATTTTTTAAATATATGTTGTTTGTCTAAAATTATAACCGAATAGAAGGTAACGAGAAATCTAGCACATTTAACAATCATATCAAAATCGTGTAACAAAAATACCTATTATCAAGGTGATATTATTTTTGCGTTCGCATAAATTATTATCATGATATTTTGATATCTACCAATAATTCGGGTAGAATTAAATTTTGGAATATTTATCAAATCATAATTTATTATTGTGTGTAGTAAAAATACTGCCGAAAATCGTCACCAAGCGTAATATTATTCCGCGTGATATAAAAAAAATACCCATCGAAAAAAACCGAACAACAATTTTGCCAGTGACGCGCATAATATACAAGAATAAAACCAAACAAAAAAATATTATTATGCATTTAAAAAAAAAAAAACACAACATTTTTAGCAACAAAGTGAGAATATATACTATATTGTAAAAAAAACCATTTGAAAAATAATATTTTATTTAAGCCATTTTTGTTAAAACCAAGGGTATAATTTAATAAATAATATTAAATACCTAACTAACTTTGAAAAATTACAACATAATCATCTTATCAAACATCAGAATATTTATAAAAACTTAAAATCATATTCATTAATTCGTGTCCAAACAAATTTATTTTAAATTAATCGTAAAATAAATAACATCGCAACAATATTTCGGACGCCACTGCATTCCCGAAATAACTAATCCCGCAAAGCGAGAAACCGTATCCCGAACGTCAGTTAACTCGCCGCGAATCTCGTAACGGAAATAATATTGTCATCTAGCATTAATACCCGGAGTTTCACAAACAACATTATATTATTTAATATTATTTATTTTCTGTAATAACTTGTAACTTTATTTCAGATTTTAAACTTATAATATTTTAAATAGATATAATATTTAACCAATATCAACTTAATCAACGGCAACAAGAAACAAAACATCGCACTTCAAGCAAATACAAATAGAACTTCAAAAAATATTTTTTCTAAACGCGGATAAATAATTATGAAACAAATTTTATTCTTCTTAAATTAAAAGAAAAGAAACTTGAACATTTATAAACTTAATTAAAACATTTTTAAGATTCAAAACTTCTTTAATATTGAATTTTTTTTAAGATTCAAAATTTTTTTTAGATTCAAATTTTTTTAAGATTCAAATTTTTTTAAGATTCAAATTCATTTCTAAATTGATCAAACATTATTTCATCAAGCAATTTCAAACATTAATTGAAATCAACTTAGTTTATTAATAAATACAATCGTTTACAAATAATAAAAATTTAAATTTAAATAAAATTGTATACAATGTCCTACGATAAACTAAGCATTATGGATCAAGATAATCTACATCAGACATCACAAGAAACAAGAAACGAAATATCTTCAGCAAGCATCAAACTACCATACGTATGGAGAGAGAAAATCCACTTATGGTTTTTTACGATAGAAGCGCAATTCGCGAACGCGAGAATCACAAAAGACGAATCGAAGTATAATCATGTTTTAGCAGCATTGGATCCTGAAACCATGTCTTGCGTCGCAGATATTATTCAATTTCCACCAAGTACAGAGCGCTACAAAAATCTAAAATTAACATTATTGAACCGTCTACAAGAATCGGAAGAAAAAAGACTCACACATCTACTACACGGGATGCAATTGGGAGATAACACACCATCGGAACTATTAAGAAAAATGAAAAATCTCGCAGGACCAACATTAAACAACGACGCACTCATCAAAAGACTTTGGATAGAGAGACTTCCGCATAGAATTCAAGAAATCATCACAGCAATTAATACTGACGACATTATGATAATCGCAACTACAGCAGACAGAATTATGGAGGTGAACAATAGAGCTGAAATACAATCGATAAATTTACCATCTACATCTACAATGAATAACCATGCACATAACGATCCAAACACAGTTCAACTTCTTATTGGAATGCAGCAGCAAATTAAAATTTTGACTGACAAAATATTAGGACTAGAACTTCAGCAAAGGCAATCAAGACCATTTTATAATAATCAAGAAAGAGAACGTTCCAGATCAAGATCGTCTAGTAGAAACCGTCATAATAATTATAATAATAATTCTTATCACAACCGACAAAATAATAATCGAAATTATAAAAATAAAAATAATAATAATAAAAATTGTATGCCTAATAATAATAATCACAACAAGAAGGAAGATATATGCATACCACATCAAAGATTTGGAATTAACGCAAGATATTGTCAACTACCCTGCACTTTCAATCTTCCGGAAAACTAAAACTGCGACAGGTGTGCGAGACAACACTGTCGCAAATGAAACATCGTCTCTTCATGCCAGATATAGTCACCGGCGTCAAATATTTAATCGATACTGGTGCTGAGATCAGTATAATACCGAGATATCACAAAAGTGACAAAGCAACGATCTCTACAGACAGCTTAATCACTCCAATATACGCCGCAAACGGAACAATGATACCAACATACGGTCATAAAGTTATAAATCTAAATCTCGGGCTTCGCAGAAATCATAAATGGAAGTTTGTAATAGCCGATGTAACAAAGCCAATTATCGGAGCGGACTTCCTTACAAATTATGATATTTTAGTTGATTTAAAAAGAAAACTGTTAATAGATAAAACAACAGGTATAACAACCAGAGGATTCATATACAAGACATCAGTCATAGACATAGCAACGGTGCAAGCAACATTAAAATTTAAAACAATTTTACAAAAATATCCGAATCTGACAAGAGCAAACATGACACCAAATGAATCGAAACACAACGTAACACACCATATTCAAACAAGAGGACCGCCTGTCACATCAAAAGTGAGAAGATTAAACCCGATGCAACTAGAGATAGCAAAAAAAGAGTTTGCATACATGGTCGAGCAAGGCATATGCAGACCCTCAAAGAGCAATTGGTCAAGCCCACTTCACATGGTTAAGAAACCAGATGGAAACTACAGAATGTGTGGAGACTACAGACGACTGAATTCAATTACCAAGCCGGACAAGTATCCGATACCACAACTCCAGGACTTTTCACATAAGCTCCACGGATCAACGATATTCAGCAAAATTGATTTGGCTAGAGCTTATAATCAAGTTAAGATGGAGGAAGAAGACATTCCGAAAACAGCTTTAATAACTCCATTTGGATTATTTGAGTTCACAAAAATGCAACCTGGACTATCAAATGCAGCACAAAGCTTCCAGAGGTATCTTCATAACATCACAAGGGACCTAGAATTTGTCTTCTCGTATATAGATGACATTCTGGTCGCCTCAAAAAATTTAGAAGAGCATGAAAAGCATATAGACATATTGTTCAAAAGACTATCTGAGAATGGTCTCATCATTAACCAAAACAAATGCCAGTTAGGCGTGGAAGAAGTTAACTTTCTCGGTTATAAAATAAACAAATACGGAAGCACCCCAATCCCAGAAAAAATCGAGGCAATAACAAAAATTGACCCACCTAAGGATGCCAAAGGACTCAGAAGATTTATGGGTATGTTAAATTTCTACCGAAAATTTTTACCCAACGCAGCAGAAACGCAGCAAATATTATTCAATCAGCTCAAAGGATATAGCAAAAACGACAAAAGAAAACTAGCATGGACAGAAGAGTTACGCAACGCATTCGAAAAATGCAAACAAGACTTAGTACAAGCAGCACTCCTCACGCATATAAACCCTTCAGCAGAAATGTCAATAATGGTCGACGCATCCGACAACGCCATGGGCGCGGCCCTGCAACAAAAGAAAAATAATGATTGGCAGCCGATAGCTTTTTTTTCAAAAAAGTTTAACAATGCGCAAGTCAAGTACAGCACTTACGACAGAGAATTAACTGCCATATATGAAGCAATAAAATATTTCAGATCACAGATTGAAGGAAGAAATTTTTGTATAATAACGGACCATAAACCATTAATTTTCGCCTTCACAAAAGTCAAACTCAACTCTCCAAGACAAGAGAGGCAGCTTGACTACATTAGCCAATTTACCACGAATATCCTACACGTATCAGGCGAAGATAACGTAGTCGCCGACACATTGTCAAGAGTCGAAGAAATAGAGATTCCATCAAATATAGATTACCGAAAAATGGCGACAGAACAAATCAGTGATAAAGAATTTAGGAAAATTCAAGAAAAATCATCGTTAACGCTGAAGAAAATTGTAATACCGGGAACTACTAAAATGTTATGGTGTGACATATCTAATAATACAGTACGTCCGTACGTACCGGCCAGCATGAGAGAAGAAGTCATTTTGGCGACACATAAAATAAGTCACCCCGGAGCAAAAGCAACTTCAAAAATGATAAAGCAGAGATACGTTTGGCCCAATATTGATAAAACTGTCAAAAACATCATAAATAATTGCATAGAATGTCAAACGTCGAAAATCCACAGACACACCGTCACACCTTTAAAAGAATTTCAACAAACAGATGGAAGATTTAAAAACATTCATTTAGATCTCTTAGGACCGTTACCACCGTCCGGAGATTATACATATATGCTAACAATAATCGACCGATATACCAGATGGCCAGAAGCAGTGCCACTAAAAGATATGACTGCAGAAACAGTAGCAGACGCCCTCATGTATTCATGGATTTCTCGTTTTGGCGTTCCCACCTCGATAACAACAGATCAAGGCCGCCAGTTCGAAAGCTCCCTATTCAAAAAGCTTACAAGTAAATTGGGCATAATACATAATAGAACTACCGCATACCATCCACAGTGCAATGGAATGATTGAACGATGGCACCGCACGTTAAAAAGTTCAATAATGGCAGTAGGTAATACGTCATGGTCGACGTCACTACCAATGATACTCCTAGGTCTCCGCGCAGTAATCAAGGAAGGATCAAGTTACACGCCCGCAGAGATGACCTACGGTACAACACTCAGATTACCTGGCGATTTTTTCGAAGACAGACCACCAGAGGAACCAGACACCTATGGACAGAGACTACAAACAATGATGTCAAAAATTCGCCCCATTCCAATCTCAAATCATAGCAGATTAAAAACATTCGTGCATAAGCAGATGAATCAGACAAAATACGTCTTCCTAAGGAACGACGCAGTGAGACGCCCTCTTCAGAAACCTTACGACGGACCTTACTTAGTGCAAGAGAGGGATGATAAAACAGCCACTATAAATATCAAGGGAAAAAGCAGAAAAATTTCATTAGATCGTCTAAAGCCAGCCTTCTTCCTAAATGAGAGTATGGACCCCTGCGATGAGATGAACAACAGACAAGCCACTTCCCCAGAGCAGAGAAGGATGTCTATTCCGCAGACTAACAACGCCACTACGTCAGAAGCCACTTCATCACAGCAATCACACACAACCACCAGAGCTGGAAGAAGAGTGTACTTCCCTGAAAGATTCACAAGCTACAGATTTTTTTAAGTTAAGTAACGTATATTTTTTTCGTTTCATATATCTATGAAAATATGTATAATTTATGTAAAATATGTAACACAAAGTGCATTCGTTATAATATAATATAACTGTTTTATTCAATTTGTAGCACCTCACAGTAAAGTGCATTGAATAAAATAATATAATTAATTAAAATATTGTGTATAATTTAATATGTAAAAAAAATCACTTACAAGCTCATAAGTAATGAGTAATTATTTAAAATTTTGTGTATAATGTAATATGTAAAACTAAGTACTTACAAACTCATAAGTAATGAGTAATTATTTAAAATTATGTGTATAATGTAATATGTAAAACTAAGTACTTACAAACTCATAAGTAATGAGTAATTATTTAAAATTTTGTGTATAATGTAATATGTAAAACTAAGTACTTATAAACTCAGAAGTAAAGAGTTATTAATTTAAATTTTATGTACCTATATGAAAACCAACTCAGAAGTAATAACTAGTTAATTTATTTATTTTTTGATACCAAGGAATGTAATTATAAAGAATTAAAATTGTATTGGAAAACTCATACAGCATGAAAGTATGCTATATTTTTTCCATTATTATGTCAACATAACAAAGAAACATTTGTATTTAAACCAAACCAAAGAAATATTTTTTATCTCATGCCAAAATAAAAAAAAAAACTTAATTTTTCCTCATGTCGAATCAACAAATGTTTTAAAATTTTTTTCCATTGTTACAGAATGCTGTAAGGACTATAGGGGAAGCAAGGATATCGTCGAATCGACTGGAAAGGGGGTGATATGGCGCGCGCTAGTGTCTGAATCCGGACGATTCAGCCCTATATAAAGACGCCTCAGACCGGGAGCGTTCATTCGATCTACCCTGTTCCAGTTATCGCGGTCGCGCTGTCCTTGCGACCCCATAGTTTTCAATCCGCGTAATCATCGTATATTATTCTAATTTAAAATATAATTATTTATTAAGTCAACTATTTTCAATGTATTAGAGTCACTTATCCAAATAAATTCATGTAAGTAATTGCACCAATTATCTTTTGATTTCTGCCATCTAATTACCTGTGTTTTACTGTAATATTAAATATCTATATGTACGTAGTGCTGTGTTAGGTAAGTACCTACACAGTCATTACAATACCTTCGCTTGGGGATAGGCAAACAGGTTGAAATACCTAAAGCCTATATAGACCGGCATAGCCTATCCTGGGTGACCACCGACAGGTTATCTAACTTGATCGGCAGCACAACCCAGTCCTCGGTAACCAAGGTTAGGTAACTTGGTATCCCGAGGGCCCAAAGCCAAACAGGTGACGAGAGTACACCTAAAACAGGTAAAATACTAATCTTAACGAATTATTATGATTGAATGTAAAACAAGATAAGAATGCATTATGATCGTGTTGGTTTAATCCCATTCGTTTATCCTTGAACTTGCTCATATTATTATATATTATGTATGTAATTGGATGAGGTCCTTGGTATTTAATAATGAGAAAAGTAGTGGTAAGAGGCATTGGCTCCGCAGTGAAGCTTGAAGAAACTTTAGTATCTGGTATGAACCATACTTACTGTGGTCAACATCAATAAGGCGACCATAAAGCTGCCATTACAAAATATTTCTAAGCAAGAGTTCTGTAATATATTGATGTTGCGCCTTACAACAGTCAATCCGTATAGCTGATAGGCATTATACGAGTTTGCACGAATCAGGAGTTCGGCATTCTTCGGGAGTTGGAAGATCCATATAAACACCTGGATTGATCGTTTATAGTGCTCTCACGTTGTTGGTTCATTTGTATAACTATTATTGTACTTCTATATTATAAATATCAATTACTGTATTCAATAATAAATGTGTAAATAGTCAACGCGTTTATTTATTTAAACATATACAGTGTTATTTATAAAAAAAAATCTTGGTTCAATTGAACCCGGTTCAAAGTCTTATTCTGAAATTCAAAAAGATTTCAGTTGAACATGGAATAAGACTTTGAACCGGGTTCAATTGAACCAAGTTTATTTTTATAAATAACACTGATACAGTATTTAAAAGTAATATATAGTAAAAGTTTCCTAACATTACACTTTTGACAAAATAATTTTTGGAATTTTAAAATATTCGTTTCCCCTGACACCTTTTTTTTAACATGGTAACTAAGTAGGGGACACTAGCTATTAGGATTTGGGTCCATTATATTCTTCCAAAGAAGCGCACTACTACGAAGCGTTGGGGAGGGTGTGCAATCTGCTCAGGAAAAGATCAATGCGGATCTTAAAAAGACCCGGGTCGTAATAAGGTGGAAACACAGAATTCGGAAGATCGTTCCACAGCCGGGCTGCTGTGTTAATAAAAGAATTCGACAAGCGAATGGTTCGTGCATGTTGAATTTTTAGGTACTGTGAACGGGTGCTGTTGAGATTGAGTAGGTACAACGACAACGACTGATCCAATCGTGAATGGGTGGAAGAGGGACCAGAAATGCAAGTTCTTCTAAGCATCTCCCGTGGTAGTATCTATTGGATAAACTTCAAATACCGACCTTGCGTCTGTGGTTAATGCAATCCATCAGCCAATGATGGGTCGTCCATCAGATGTACATAGCGCAATCGTTTTGTACAGCATCGAGTATATTCAATAGGTATTGGGGGAGCGCCACTCCAGAGGTGACTACCATATTCAATAATTGGCCGTATTTGTGTTTAGTAGGTACAGTATAATAATTCGAGTTTTTGAAAAATACCTACCCGTTCTTATAATACGCTTTTTTTGGAGGCGACTTTCACCTTAGCTTCAATGGAGCCCCTGTGGTGTAGTTGGTTAGTTATACATATTCCAAACAGGGGGGCAAGTCTGGTAAACCGGCGAAATCAAAACCCTCACGATTACCCATATCATGGATATAATTATTATATGAAGATCTATAGTTATTTGCTGTGAGGTAGGGTGCTTCCGTTGAAAGACACCAGCAATTCGTTAGGGTTCCTCTTCTCAGAAATAAGGTGGGCTTGGGTTTTTCAGACGTTAAAGAACCTTATGCCCGATTTCCCCAAGGCTCCTTAACTTAAAAAATCACATTTATGAACCACTTAGCGCAAAATTGCATTTCACCAAACTATCTTAGCCTCGCTTAGCGACGTCGGCGCATAAAATTTTAAGTGGCGGTCTCTAGTGGATTAACCGTTCACAAACGTCACTTAACGCGTTTGACAGATAGATATTTGGGTTACGATTTCGTTGCAGAGTTGTTTTATTATTGAATTTATCTTTTTTTTGTAAAATTTAAGTTATATTTTGTTTATTATCATCATGGAATATGGCTGGATTCGTGAAATCGTTGAATTGGCAGAATTTGGTAGAATTGGTCGATGAAATAGACATGCTCCATCCGGATGTTTTGAAGCGATTGCCGTGTTTATTGAAACTAATTCAATTAATTTAGTTTTTTCACTGGGGGTAAAATTAGTAGAACGTTTCCTTGGTTTATCCATAATTATACTCTGCTAAATATTTTACTCTGATAAATATGCGCATCCCGTGTCGAACAATCTCAACAATCAACAAGTGCGAAGCGAATAACAGCCATGACAGCGAGGATATCCTAGGATGTACACCGATTTTTTAAACCTAGCCTACAAAAGTTTGGTAAAAATAGGTTGGTTAGGTTTGTCTTTAGTTATAATTGCGACTGGCGTGAGCCAGTTGCATTATATATTAAAAAAGTAACAAATATTAAAATAAAATAACTAAATTGGTGTGAATACTAAATAAACTGTCTGTACATGATGTGTCAAAAACAAAAGCTCGTGTACACACTAGGCTATTCTGGCAACGAGCGCCGCTGTCGCCACCTACGGCGCCAGCGGCAATTATTCATACTCGTGAGATCAAAGTTATACTTTTTAAAATTAATTTAAAATATATAATTTAATATAGAGTAAAAATCGTGAAATTCACACGTTAGAATATTTTAATGATATTTTTATAGTTTATTATGTATTTCTTATTTGTATATTTTTTAAAGTAAGGCTATCTTGAGTCCATATTCATGTTCACCGGAAACATAACAAAATATAATCCTGACATCAGCTTAGTGTGGCTGTTATTTGTTGGTGAAATGCAAATTTATTAAGTAAGCCACTTAAGGATTTAAGTTTCGAATGGGTACTTAGCTGATGTTCGGTTTTGGGGGAACTTGGAGAAATCGGCCATTAGTCTTGAGTGAATTTTTCTTTAGGTAGGTACCTACTTAATAATTGAAATAAAATGTATCAATAACTACATATTTGTAAATCTATAATCCATTTAAATCAGTATAAATTAAATCATTGACAATGACTTCACTCTACATTCTCGTTGTGGGCGTACTTTGGCATCCTTCACCTTAAATATAATCAATTTGTACATAAATTAATAAATGGTTCAATCAACTTAAAACAGATTTGAGACTAACAACTGAATATAACGAATTCAAAAGAATAATAAAAAATAATATAAACTTATTAAATTTGACTGATATGTAAATTATATTTACTTCTTTTTTTTAAAGATAATAATTATTTAAGTATATATAATTTTAATGTGTCTTTTGTTTTTAAATGTCTCCTTCACACACGAGTGCTTGCACTCTGGTGAAGAAAAATATGTTTTTTCTTACTGTGCATCTTTTTCTTTATTTTTTTATTGTCTTTGTTTCGATATATGTATTATAAATTTTACTAAATAGGTTTTTTTTTTCATTTTGATGCATTATATTATTTACATACATATTGATACAAATTATGTACTGACTGGTTTATTGCCATCCTGCGATTTCTTCCATTCAACCATACATACTATAAGAAATATACATACCTACACATAATATTTCTTAGGTAAAGATAATCATTAAATAAAAATCATGATAAAATGCCATTTAAAATATAATAAAGCATTGTCACATTAATAATGAAGTAGGTAGTTATCTATAACAAGTGCAATTAAAGCACTTCGCTCGTGCACCATCATACATAGTTCACAAAGCGATGTATTTTTTACGATGATATTCGAAAGAAATGTATGAATTATTCATGAGTTCTGGTCTCCTCTATGTACGCGTTTATAATATGTAATCATATAGGTTGGAAGCGAGTGTGGTTATGGCAGCAGATGTTACATGACTCGTGAAGCGGCACAGCCACCTTCACTGGCGCGTGCTTCCTCTCCAACTCCTTCTTCTTCTTTCGACATATTAAAATAATTGTTACAAAAAACAGGATTTACTAATTACCCATAAAATAACAATAGGTATGATATGTTTACGATTATTTCCTTGTCCATTATTCAAAATCTACAGGAATTCCTTTTCAAAGTTTTCTTCGCGTTGTTGCGAAGAACAAACTAAAAAAGGAATATTTATCCCTAAACAACTGATCCAGATTTCCTCTCCTTGTCCTTACCCTATCCTTTTTTTGCTATAAAGTGTTTTCATTTTCATGTTTAATTGTTATCTTAGTGTAATAAATATTTTCTTTGTTTTTTTTATTGTTTTGTTGATGTACATTCACAATTTTTTCATCTGGTTGGTTGGAAGAAATTACCCAATGGCATTAAGCCCGTCAGTGTGCATTATATTTGTTTATATTATGTACAAAAAGATAAATAAATAAAAAAAATATAAGAGAACAGGGGGGCAAGTCTGGTCAACCGGCGAAATCAAAACCCTCGTGATTACCCATATCATGGATATAATTATCATATGGAGTTCTATGATATCTTAAGATGTTATAGAACTCCATAAGATAATTTATTATATCCATGATATGGGTAAACATGGATGGTTTTGACTCTGCCGGTTAACCAGACTTGCCTCCTAAGAATCCCAACATGTTATAAGCTTTAAAGGTAATTGTATCAATGTGTTTGAACCAGACTTGCCCCCCTGACTAGGCCCCCAGATATCGATCTAATAACAATATTAATAACGCCTGCTATTGTGCAACATGTATAGCAGTCAAAATTCAAGTTCAGATATACCAAATTGTTCAATGGATCAAAATATCAAACGAATCAAGCTGGAAGCAGTTTAGTCATGCATTGTCATCGGGAATACACAAATTCTGTAAGTTTTAGAGCTCTAACTAGTCGGAAAGTTAGTTTAAAATCGATTGCAGTTCCGGTACAGACAGACATGTGAAGTTCATTCATTCAACCATCACGGCATATACCACAATGTGGGATAACCAGCGACAGGTGTGCGGGTGTGCATCACCTAATAAATGGGATCATGACACATGCGTGTATACCCCCACACCAGTCTCGTCACGCCTAAAATGGCACTACATTAAGAATGGGTGGTGAACCTCATTGCTGAACTATGTGAGATGTTTTTTTGCCTCTTATATTTTCGATTTCGATTACCCGGCTCTTACGGGATACTCGAAAATAAAAATAAAAAAGAGTGGAAGCACTATTCTCAGCCGGTGCCACACAGCTAGTGTGAAGTTTGTTAAAAAATATAAAAATAGTACTTAAGTTTTGTATAGCTTCTCGGGCAACTAACAGGTACTATGTCAAATATTAATTTAACACGCACCCAATAACAAGTTTCCACATTCTGGAGACGGATATTAATCGTCCCACAGATCCAGACTGAAAACACAATAATTTAAAACTGTCTTTGTCGGGAATCGGACCCAGGACTTTTTGTCTTGTCCTGGTGTGGTATTAATATGATAAACACATATGACAATTATTATATTCGGTTTATTGGTAGAATAACTTTTGACCGAACAAGTACCTACACTGTTACATAATATACCTAGCTATCTGTTAAGCGCGCAGAAGCGATAAGACGTCGCGATTGGTCATTGGTCATTACTGAACATCAGAGTACCGAGTCTTCGACTCCTGCTTACTCCTTCATCTGACGTTACTTTACTGGGTGTTTTGGAGGATTAAATACTGAAGACGTAAGGGTATTAGGCTGGAGGGGGGTGAATTTATATGTTATATGAAGGGTGGTGGGGTTTGTGGGGGGTGAAATTTTGAGGGTTGGAGGGGGAGTTTTTCGGCTCGCTGCTATGGTATCAGTTTGTTATTTTAAAAAACTTCACACAAAAGATACCTGGAGTGCAATTGCTTAGATATTAGAGGAGATATTTTTGTAGTTCTTGGATTTTTTTTCTAATGCGTTCTTCGTATTTTTCATAATTTTAAAGAGGTCGTTTTAAGCTCCAACAATCAGAATGAATGGTGTTGGAAGGAGAGTATAATTGAAAGAATAACATTAATCATTGTCAAAATATGTTTGCTTTAATTACTGTTAATTAGCTCCTGGTTTGACTTGCCTGTCGCCTCTTACAAATATCTTGTACCGTAATGTGATAAATTCCATACCAAGTCAACGTTGTTTTTTTTTGTATACAATACCTACAACAAAAAATGCCGCTGTGTGCTACCAAATAATGTCATTGGCATGTTTTTACTATCCACTACTGTGGAGTAATGGATTTTTATAATTTATTTATAATTTCGATGGATAGTGGTAGAGCGGTTAGCGCGCTGGAATAGTAATCCAGTGGTCGCGAGTTCGAATCCTGCCATGACCAATTTCGTTCACCCATAGCAAATATGCAAGCACTTATGCTTAGTTTGGGGAACGTATGAGGATGTATATGTACTTAAAAATATGCATTAGCGTATTTTTTATATCAATTGCTTAAAAGGGAACACGTAGAGAGTGCATATACTTGATACGATGATCGTGGTGTTTTTGCGTACTATGAATTCATTCATCTCCACGGTTAACTGTTCCCATGGTCAATTGTCCCCACGGTCAGTCAGATTCGGTCCAATTTTCGGACACACTTCTCCTCAATTTCATCTGTCAAAATTTTTCAAAATGCTCTCATGTTCTGGAAAATTTAGTTCTATTTCATTTTGTATTATGTACACAATAAAAATGCAATCATAAAAATGCATTCAGGGAATGCCAACCATTCAAGAAGAGAAGATATTATTATAAGCAGAGGAGAGTTTATGCTGGCCACAACCCACTATTTTTATTCACATTTAAATGAATAAACGAAATAATAACCCAGTGTTTCATTAACCAACCAAACTGTCAAGAATGACTAAAAAATGCCTCATTTTATTCACATTTTAATAAATAAACGAAAAAATAAACCCAGTGTTTTTTTAGCCAACTAAACTGACAAAAATTACAATGCCTCAATCTAATTGATTAAAAAGTTGAATAGCATCTAATAAATAAAAAAAATATAGGTGACTTCTTGCACTTATCAATACAACATTCAATGGATTTGTAAAGAATAACTCAACATTCATTCGTTTATGATCCAATAAAATCTGGTATTTCTCAGTCATGGTGATTGTGATAACACTGTTGATTTTTGTTGTAGAGATAAAACTACCGTTTTTATCGTCTATGGTTAATGTCTATTTACGCTATGTTACTATAGACAATGAGAGGACGGATGTAACGGGTACACCCCCTTAAATCTATAATCACCATATCACCACACGCCGAGAAACGTCATTACAACAATCTTGGAAAAACATACACACTTTAAATACAAAATATCACTAACTTTGTTATAATACATATATTGTCCCCCGCTATGCTACGCTCGCTAGTGATCATGCAGTCACGCATACGCAACGTTTATTTTTACTCCTTTCGATAGTAAATTTATTCTTTTTTTTTCAAATTATAGCTGCTGATTATTTCAGAACACAGCCAGTCTATGCTTTTTTGTTAACAGTTGATAATTATAATTGTGATATGTCGGTTGTGCAGTGCGCGTAAACAATAAAAAAATATGCAAATTTGTTAATTAAAATGGAATGTAACCAACTTCGCGTATTGTTTTGTGCTTCGATGCGGGCTGTCATTATGATCCATAAATAAATCAAAATCAGTGATAGGTATATGAAAATAAAAGTGTGTGTATTGTTTTTTTTGTGTTGTGACAATTTAGGTGATAATTTGGATCGTAAATTTGGTAAGGTTTTTTGTTTCGGAACTTAACTGCAATGCTATTTTTATGTGTCGATCAGTTGTTTATACCTGTTTTTAACCATAATTAAGATTTTTTTATATGATCAATGTTCAATATATCAATATTCAATATCTCTATCCCAAATTATGTCATCATCAATTTCTCATACTTCGATCAATTATCTATGTTTAAATTTTATGTCTTTATCAACATCTTATTGTCGGCCATTATGGCTCAGTTGTTTAGATATCTGACTGCTGAGCCAAAGGTACCTGGTTCAATTCCCGGTGGAGACACAGTTTTTAATTGTGTTCTCAGTCTGTATCTGTGAGAAGATAAGTGTTGTAAGTCTCCAGAATGTGGCAACTTGTTATTAGGTTCATGTTAAATCAATATTTGACCTGTTAGTAAGTACCTGTCAGTTGTCCTTTTACTTATGTAAAAATTTTTTTTTAGTATGAAACTACATTTTTTTGAGCTTAGAACCGGCTTAGGCACCGGCTTAGAATAGTGCTTCCACTATTTTATATTATCGTTTATTTATTATTTACTTATTATCGTTTGTTTATTTTATATTGTCCCGTAAGAGCCGGGTAATCGAAAATACAACAGGCAACAATAATATCTTACAAAGTTCAGCAATGAGGTTTCACAACCCATTTTGGATGTTGCCTTTTTAGGTGAGACGAGACTAGTGTGTGGGCATACACGCATGTGTCGTACTTCCTTTTATCACCAAAATTATGATGGATGCCATGCACACCCGCACACCTGTCGCTGGTTAACCCATATTGTGGGATGTGGCGTGATTGTATGAATGAATGTATGTTAGTTTCTCTTATTTCTTTACTCAAATGTTTTGTAATTTCTCAATCTTAGTTGCTGGCTTTGGTGATTTAAGAAGTGAAAATGATGGAAACTGTACATATGAGGGAGAAAATACCCTTCTGTTACAGCAGACGAGTAACTGACTCCTTAGCTTATTGGGAACTATAGACAAGTCTTAGGGAACTATAGACAAGAATGTGGCAACTTGTTATCGGATGCATGTTGAATTAATATTTGACATAATACCTTTTAGTTTCCCGAGAAGATAAAAATATTATAAAATATATAATAACTTTCTTAACATGATTAGGTATTATTTAATAAAATTAATGTATTTGACGGTAACTTTATGGTAGTCCATGATAACAATAATACTGGTGCAAATACTTTTCTAAATGCCACTTGGTGAGTTAAAATTAACCACTACTAGTTTCGGAAGAGCACTCCTCCCATCGACAGGAGTTATATTACATCTATTGATGGGAGAAGTGCTCTCCCGAAACTAGTAGTGTTTAATTTTAACTAACCAAGTGGTATTTAGAAAAGTATTTTTTTTATTTTATTTCCGGAAAATTACACGTTATTACAAAATAAATTTAAACATTATAAATATAAACATTAGCATTATATTGCAAACAGTTAAAGTTATATGGAATATATCACCTCACTATAGACCTAGGTTTATTCTGAGGTGATACTATTTTTTATTAATTTTTGTCATGATGTATGTATGTCATGGTGTATGTATGATGTAGGTATATAGTGAATGTAATAAGTGATAATATGCAAAGTAATGTGAATATCAAGTGTGTAATATATTAAGTTGTCTCATGATGTATGTCATGGTGTATGTATGATGTAGGTATATAGTGAATGTAATAAGTGATAATATCCAAAGTAATGTGAATATCAAGTGTGTAATATATTAAGTTGTCTCATGATGTATGTCATGGTGTATGTATGATGTAGGTATATAGTGAATGTAATAAGTGATAATATGCAAAGTAATGTGAATATCAAGTGTGTAATATTGTAAGTTGTCTCATGATGTATGTCATGGTGTATGTATGATGTAGGTATATAGTGAATGTAATAAGTGATAATATGCAAAGTAATGTGAATATCAAGTGTGTAATATATTAAGTTGTCTCATGATGTATGTCATGGTGTATGTATGATGTAGGTATATAGTGAATGTAATAAGTGATAATATGCAAAGTAATGTGAATATCAAGTGTGTAATATTGTAAGTTGTCTCATGATGTATGTCATGGTGTATGTATGATGTAGGTATATAGTGAATGTAATAAGTGATAATATGCAAAGTAATGTGAATATCAAGTGTGTAATATTGTAAGTTGTCTCATGATGTATGTCATGGTGTATGTATGATGTAGGTATATAGTGAATGTAATAAGTGATAATATGCAAAGTAATGTGAATATCAAGTGTGTAATATTGTAAGTTGTCTCATGTATATCGTCTAAAGCATAATCATTTTGTTATTTTATGATGTAGGTCAAGTCTTTTTTTGATTCATTTCTTCCTCTATCAATGAACCACTTGGTCACCAATTTTGCCAAGTTTTTCCCACTTGGGGAGATTGAGTTGACAAAGTTCGGGATTATTTTGTTATATATTCTTGGGCCTAGGAAATGAATACATAGGTATTTGGGAAAATGTCGTCTGTATAGTAGTTGGCTGTAGAAATCTCTTATTTCAAGTAGGTATGCGGTGTATATGGTGCGGTATTTCGATGAATGTGTTTGATTATTGTTTTATAATGTTTATTTGTCGGATGTCGAGTACCATTATTAGGTATTATTTATTTTAATACTGAGATCAATGTTCATCATACTATCTCATCATACATTATATATGTATCTACACTGATAACGACTCAAATATTACCATCATCAATATTTTCTTTTTACATTGATTTCTCGTTAATATCAATATATCCATGTTTCTTTTTCATGATCAATAATAAGTAATAACTTTCTTTCCGTGATTAATATGTCTTTTAGTACTATGCCATTAGGCAATAAGTCCGCCATTTGTACTAGCTATTAAGTAATGTACAATAAAGTGTTTAAATAAATAAATAAATAAATAATCAATGCTAAATATTACATTCATTTTATGTTACAATAAATATCTCAAATTATGTCATCATTAATCTCATTTCATACCTCGATCAATTGCCAATATTTCAAATACAAACATGATCTTTTTATGACAAATTGTTAATATTCAAATAGAGACGATGTTGAAATATTATAGGAGAACCCGTAACTCAAAGCACATACAGGACTTACGACCTGTCATCGACTGGTTCATGTGATCACTCTATGCGTTTGCGCAACTTTCACCTATTATGCCTTCTTATTGAGTTGCCTAATCCATCCAATCACGATTAAAATATATCGGACTTTCAAAAAATTGGATTGATTGGGAACTCAATCCATGAGGTATAATTAGTGAATGTTGTGTAAGCCCATAAAGTGATCACGTAAACCAGCCGATGACAGGTCGTATGTCCTATAGGTTCCTTGAATTCCTGGTTCTCCTATGATATTCCAACTTCATCTCTATTGAGATTTTAACAATTTGTCATAAAATATCACTGACTCGCGACACGGAAAATAATCCAATGTTTGCGTATATGTAACTGTAAAAAATATTCCACTACCATGATCGACGATCTATCTATCGTCATTAATAAATTGCAGTTTAACCGAGATTAGATTTACTTGTCCATGATCAATGATCCATATGCGTGTCTTCTTACTCCAAAATTAGACTTACTAATTACCGATCGTTACTAAATCTATTTGGTGTTGAGATATCTTTGTTTTGCTTTGAATTCTTCAACTGATAGAATGCAGATTGGGTTTTTAACAGTTGACATAATGTGTATAGATAATATTATGTATGTATCTATCCTTACCCTTAGCTTAGTAAAACAAACTGACTGACAGGGGGTTACGTACGACAGTAGCAGCGCAAGACTGATGGGGTAAGTCGCGATGATTAATTTCACGTCGAATTAAATGATGGGGCGACGGAAATTCAAATCTGTGTTCTAAATTTGTTGTAGTGACGTGCTAGACGAATCTTGATACTAAATGGTCATGTGCAGTACCAATGTTCGCCTCTGTTAGAAAACGAAAATATTTATGGATTAAATTTTACTCATTGTCTTTGATTTCTCTATGGCCACTTTATCTATACTTCCTGTTCCTTTTGTGCGTACATATGGTGATTTGTTTTTTTTTTCAAATAGACTTTTATTAAGACAATCTTTTTTCATTACTTCATAGATTTTCATATAATATACTAGATGATCATATTATAGTAGTACATACATCTCGAATTTTTTTTAACATTTTTTTTTAAATGAATTTAGTGATGACATCGCTTCATACAATTTGTATGCCAGTCGCCTATTCACAATATGTAAGAAGATTTAATAGTTTGATACTTCATCTCCAAACATAATTAATACCATTATGCTGTTTTCATATTCCGGGTAGGAAAAGAGGATTGAACCCCATACTGTCCTATCTTGATATACATACCAAAATGTGTTAAAATTTTCAAAAATTTGGTTTATAGTTTGATTTTTATTCTTCAACTATACATACTATCGCTATCGACAGTTAGATCTCATGTGTTACATGCAACTAGTCCATATATAAAAAATGGTATAATGGTAAAAGTTTTTTGTTTGAATAAGTAAATAAAATGATAAATGAATGAATGAATAGGGACGGAAGGGAATGAAGGGACTGTAGGGATGGAAGGGAATAAAAATACGGAATTATAATTAATATATTTTTATAACAGTAAAGAATTAACCAGCAGACATTCCTCTTGACAGAAACGTCAGTTTTTGTATCTTGGCTAGGGGGCACCCGGTGCATGTTGTAATACACTTTGAGAAACACTGCTGTAGTCAATATCTGTCGGTCTGGTTTTTGTTACCAATTAATACCATGTAATTACCCACATATATACATGCCTATACCCATACGTTTTTTTTTATTTCACCTCCCTACAGATGGGATGTTGCCACTTGTTATAGGTATGACACTCCGCGGTGTTAAAGAAGGGTGGGAATAGAAGATAGATATTTAGGTACACAAGACAGACAGTAAACAATCTCAAAATTACAATTGAGATAGTAAAACACATGTTTGCTGACAAACTTCACTTCTAAATACAGATCGTAGTTTAAAAAAATATATTTTGATTAAATATGTACAATAGAATGTATGGTAAAGAAAGATGTTATTAATAGAATGAAAGTGAACACATTGAGATGGTTTGGCTGCGGTGGGAGAATGAATGAGGAACGCCTGACGAAGAAAATATACATACCTACATTGCGGACAGGAATGGAATGAGAGGTCGGGGCCGCCCAAGGAAGGGATGGCAAGTCCATGTGAACGGTATTTTGAAAGACGGAAATGTTAGAAGCGTGAACAACAGACGAACACGTATAAGATGATGTATGAATGTTGACGAGGCGATGAATGTATGTCAAGATAGAAATAAGTGGCGTTCGGTTCTCTCTGCCTACCCCGGCAGGGACAAGGCGTGATGGTATATATGTATGTACAGTATGTATATAGATGGATTGATGCAGATATGTTTACATAGAAAATAAAACTAAATAATACATTTTCTAGAATATATCTATTAGCCGACCCCCCCCCTGCAATTAGCGAATATTAAAAGTCATAATATTACTAGTTATGCTAGCAATACCCCGGTTCAATACTTTAGGGCTTTCAAGACTTTCTGTTTTCGGTTTACTTATCTTCACTATCAGTGAACGGTGAGCCAGTTGTTTCCACATAATTAGCTCTCTTTGGCACATTAAGTGTAGTGTATGCAAGGTTTTATAGGTCTCTGAAATCTTCTTATGTTCTTTCAGAGTTTTGCTCCGTTATTAGTCCCCATAAGCAGAACGGGTGGTGGTGGGGGAAGAACGAAATACCCCTTCCCCTCTAATTACTGAACTAAGTATGTAAAATGGTATTTTCCCTGTTGTATTTTTTATTACCATGCTCTTACGGGACACCCAAAAAATGATGATAATATGAGTATACATATATCTAATTCATTAAAATGATCAATAATATTTTCTAATATATTTATGATTTTTTTGTAATAAAATTATTGAATAAGTAAAAAATAATATAAGGAGTCATTAAGGTTTTTTAAAATGAATGATGAACAAATGCAAGACCGCACCTTCGGACTTGGTCTTGAATTTGCAGATGTGGTCTAGGTCTTGGTCTTGCATACTCAATCGAGTCTTGATATTGGTTTCGCAACTTTTACAAAAAAAAAAAAAATAATTAGGTATCTTTTTTTTTGTCATGTCTCAATTGAGATATTATTAGTTGCATATTATTTTCATGTTTATTTTTTACCTCATGTTGTGAAGTCATAAGTACAAGTATGGCCTTGAATAACAGTTAGTTTAATAGTCAAACCGGGACCCATTGTTTCAGTTAATTCCTTAACAATAGTAGGAATCATGTTGTTAGTGAATTAACTTCCACCGTCATCGGCTAACGTTACACAATACTTACAGTACATGATATAATAGTTCCTCTTTTACCCATTTATCTCTTGAATTACCCACTTACAATTGTAACAATCTTTTTTGTTCATCATTGCTTTACGACTTTTTATAATAATTAAAATAAATTACATTTGATTTACACGAGAAAATCAACACATCATAACTTACATACTGTCACGCAGGGTTGGCATAATTATAAATTTTGAAAAGGGCAGTCCGATTCATATCATCATCATCATCGTCAGCCTGTGTTTGCCCACTGCAGGACATAGGCCTCCCCTCTCCTTCTCCACTCCTCCCGTTCCTGTGCGACTCCCATCCACTGTGGTCCAACAAATCTTTTTATGTCGTCCATCCATCTATTAGGTGGTCGCCCTTGTGGTCTCTTATCTCCTCTCGGTCTCCACTCCACCAGTCTTTTAGTCCATCTATTATCGGTCATTCTTGATAGGTGTCCTGCCCATCTCCACTTCTGCATGGCTATTCCCTCAATCACATCGGACAGTTTGGTCTGACTGCGTATCCAGTCATTCCTCTTCCTGTCTTCTAGTTTTATTGCCAACATTATTCTTTCCATCTTCCTTTGTGCTATACGCAGCTTGTTAGCAGACAATTTGGTTAAAGTGGTTGTTTCCATGCCATAAGTGAATATTGGTAGAATGCACTGCTCAAACACCCTTGCCTTCAGAGAATTTGGTATGGGGCTACGAAAGGTGCTATCGAGTTTCCCAAAGGCCGATTCATATACTAGATACAAAAGAAAAAGGAATTCGTGGTTTCGCTGGATTCGCGAATCTAGGCCCAAGAGCACAGGCGACCTGCCCCCCTAGACAACATGCCATTTAAGCTAAGCGTTATCTCGCTAAGCGATAGTAAATGGCATGTTGTCTACGGGGGCAGAGTACCAGTCATAATAGGTGAGCCACACGGGCTTGCGATCACAGGCTTAAGGGGCCCCATAATGACTCGAGTCACGCTCACCACTCACCCACTAACCACCGACTGATATTCTACTCCCCTGCGTAACAATATATATAAAAAATATAAATCGATTCTAGAGAGTGAAGAATAAATTTTACGTGGCACCGCCGTGACACAGTTGGTAAGCGGTTTGGCTTCTGTGTGGACGTCTTGGGTTCGATAACCATCACAGGAGAAATCAGGAGAAATTTAATAAAATTAATTTGTTATGCAATTCTTGCTTCTCTGGGCTGGAAATACTAGTAAGTTGGAAGAAATTGCCACACGGCAATAAAATCGCCACTTGCGCAGGGTGCAACTGTGCAAGGGAGCGTTTATTATTATTATTATTTATTTAAATAAGGTATTGTAACTATAACCATTATATCTTTATCGCACCAAAAATTTACAATACTTTAAATGAAAATATAAAATGTATGGATAAACGATATCTATTCAGAAAGGCCATACATAATTTAATACATGAACAACAGAGAAAATACAATTGAAAGCCGTGTCTCCACGGTGTTCTTATCTACTCATAAACTGAATAAATTGGTCATATATGTGTGGATAAACGATATCTATTCAGAAAGGCCATACATAATTTAATACATGAACAACAGAGAAAATACAATTGAAAGCCGTGTCTCCACGGTGTTCTTATCTACTCATAAACTGAATAAATTGGTCATATATGTGTGGATAAACGATATCTATTCAGAAAGGCCATACATAATTTAATACATGAACAACAGAGAAAATACAATTGAAAGCCGTGTCTCCACGGTGTTCTTATCTACTCATAAACTGAATAAATTGGTCATATATGTGTGGATAAACGATATCTATTCAGAAAGGCCATACATAATTTAATACATGAACAACAGAGAAAATACAATTGAAAGCCGTGTCTCCACGGTGTTCTTATCTACTCATAAACTGAATAAATTGGTCATATATGTGTGGATAAACGATATCTATTCAGAAAGGCCATACATAATTTAATACATGAACAACAGAGAAAATACAATTGAAAGCCGTGTCTCCACGGTGTTCTTATCTACTCATAAACTGAATAAATTGGTCATATATGTGTGGATAAACGATATCTATTCAGAAAGGCCATACATAATTTAATACATGAACAACAGAGAAAATACAATTGAAAGCCGTGTCTCCACGGTGTTCTTATCTACTCATAAACTGAATAAATTGGTCATATATGTGTGGATAAACGATATCTATTCAGAAAGGCCATACATAATTTAATACATGAACAACAGAGAAAATACAATTGAAAGCCGTGTCTCCACGGTGTTCTTATCTACTCATAAACTGAATAAATTGGTCATATATGTGTGGATAAACGATATCTATTCAGAAAGGCCATACATAATTTAATACATGAACAACAGAGAAAATACAATTGAAAGCCGTGTCTCCACGGTGTTCTTATCTACTCATAAACTGAATAAATTGGTCATATATGTGTGGATAAACGATATCTATTCAGAAAGGCCATACATAATTTAATACATGAACAACAGAGAAAATACAATTGAAAGCCGTGTCTCCACGGTGTTCTTATCTACTCATAAACTGAATAAATTGGTCATATATGTGTGGATAAACGATATCTATTCAGAAAGGCCATACATAATTTAATACATGAACAACAGAGAAAATACAATTGAAAGCCGTGTCTCCACGGTGTTCTTATCTACTCATAAACTGAATAAATTGGTCATATATGTGTGGATAAACGATATCTATTCAGAAAGGCCATACATAATTTAATACATGAACAACAGACAAAATATTTTTATTCCTTCTTCCCTTGACCATATTCGCATGTACATGTGGACATGTGTATGTATGTATCCATGGCTGCGTGTGTGTACGTACCTACATGTAAATAAGTGTGTATATATATGTGTCACTGGTGGGTGTGTCATTGGTCTATGATATATTGTGTCATTGGTATATATATATATATATATATATATATATATATATATATATATATATATATATATATATATATATATATATATATATATATATATATATATATATATATATATATATATATATATATATATATATATATATATATATATATGTTATAATATTTTTATCTCGGTTTTCCCGTGTCAGTAGGTCTTGACTAAGACCATTTGTCTTCCGACGTTTCGCCTGAATATCACCAGGCATTTTCAAGGACTTAACGAAAAGCACGCGCGCGACACACGTCTACTCACACTGAAAGCTCACCGTCAAGTGACTCGTAGCGTACAAGATGGCCGCTTATGTCAAATATTGTTAGCGCGACGTGATTGGCTCCTTGTGACACGCCCACCTGCTGTCGTGTTCGTTGGTAATAATATTTTATCATTATTTTTGTGTTGTGATTTATTGTTAATTTTAGTTGTGACATTAATATTATTATTGTTGTGTTTTGGGGTTATTTTCGCTATGGTATTATTAATATTATTATTGTATTGTTTGTCATATAAAATGTTCTTCCAGGTACTAGGCAAACGAACTCGGAGCTGAATAGAACTAATAGAACTAGCACGAATAGCGGAGCACAGAGTCGACATGAGAAACAAAAAACTTACATCCTCACTTGTACAACACTCGCTCACAGAAGGACATACAATAGATTTTGACCATTCAAAAATAATAGCAAGTTTAAACAGTGAACCTCTCAGAATTTACAGGGAAGCTATAGAAATATATAAGAGAAGGGATATAATGAACAATCGGGACGACGGAGTTCGTTTGCCTAGTACCTGGAAGAACATTTTATATGACAAACAATACAATAATAATATTAATAATACCATAGCGAAAATAACCCCAAAACACAACAATAATAATATTAATGTCACAACTAAAATTAACAATAAATCACAACACAAAAATAATGATAAAATATTATTACCAACGAACACGACAGCAGGTGGGCGTGTCACAAGGAGCCAATCACGTCGCGCTAACAATATTTGTCATAAGCGGCCATCTTGTACGCTACGAGTCACTTGACGGTGAGCTTTCAGTGTGAGTAGACGTGTGTCGCGCGCGTGCTTTTCGTTAAGTCCTTGAAAATGCCTGGTGATATTCAGGCGAAACGTCGGAAGACAAATGGTCTTAGTCAAGACCTACTGACACGGGAAAACCGAGATAAAAATATTATAACATATATATATATATATATATATATATATATATATATATATATATATATATATATATATATATATATATATATATATATATATATATATATATATATATATATATATATATATATATATATATATATATATATATATATATATATATATATATATATATATATATATATATATATATATATATATATATATATATATATATATATATATATATATATATATATATATATATATATATATATATATATATATATATATATATATATATATATATATATATATATATATATATATATATATATATATATATATATATATATATATATATATATATATATATATATATATATATATATATATTATTTTTCTATGTGTTGTATTTTGTTTATTATTTTCTTGTCAAACAATATATTTTAAATACACTGATTTTACGTGTCATTTTTATGGAAGTGTATTATTATAATTTTTTTTTCTCATATTGTTATTATTGTTTTTTTTTTGTTTATTGTCGATCATGTGGTTGATGTTGTTGTTTTGATGTGTGCGTATGTGTGTGCATGTGTGTATGTGTATATGTGCATATATGCATGTATATGTATAATGTATATTATTGTATTTTACTGAATAGCCTCACCTTAGACAGGCGTAGCCGTTTAGGTGAGGTTATGATGAATAAAAAGAGAGAGGAGGAATTTATTATGTATTATGTTTTGTTGACTTTTTAGTTTCTTTTCTTTCTTTTTTGTACTTGCATTTTTACTGTATTAATAAATGTATAAATAAATAACAATTTTGTTTTCAACGTTAATACCCTAATTGTTGTTTAGTTAGATTGGTAACGCTGTATGTTTGTGAAAAGTATATTTATGGTAATTAATAAAAATAAGTGTAGTATTATATAACTGGCAATTCAGAGTATTTTGAAATATGAATTAATTGTTTGTTTGTGATTAAGAGATTAAATGGAATTAACACTGTCAAATTAATTTATGTATTTAATAATGGTAAAATTATGTTATTCTATTATTTACTAAGTATGTAAGTTGATGATGATATTTAAAATAATGCTATTTGTTGTGTTTTTGTTGGAAAATGACACTATGACTTTTGTTATAATATTACATTGATAAGGGAACTCAATCAGACAATTGGTGAACGTTGCGCAAGCGCATAATGTGATCACGTAAACCAGCCGAAGACAGGTCGTAAGCCCTGTAAGTGCCTCGAGTTCCTGGTTCTTCTACAATATCCCAAATTCGTCTCTATTAGGATGTTAAAAAAATGTTTGTCAATAAAAAAAAATTGTTATAATATTTTGAAGATCATTTTTATTTCTTTATGACAATCCTTAAATTCAGATTTATGAATAAAACTTTATTATTATCAATTAATAGACTTATAGAAGGGCAAAGATCTCTTGGTCGCACGCCAACTATATCAACCAACTCCTCACTACCCCAAGGGGATATAGTGGGGAGTTGTGAATTCGCAATTTTCAAGGTTATTTTTTTATTGCAGATTTTCATGGTGAGATTGTATTCTGAAAGTTTCATCACAATGAATCTGTGTGTGTGTGTGTGTGTGTGCTGTGTACTATGTGATATGTATGGCGTGTTTATTCTACTTTATCGATAAAGTAATCTATATTATTTTCTTATTTTATTTTATTTTAGTATACGGCTTAGTAGCCTTTTAAGAAGGAAAAAAAAATAAGAAAAGAATAAATAATACAAAAAATTGAAGAAACTTAAACTTAAGCACAAATATACTATCAAACAATTCAAATTCACCCCAAAAACTAAAAATTCAAATAATAGCATGTCAAAGATGACAAATACAACAAAGCAAGAGAATCAAAAGAAATGGAAATAGAATAAAATTATATGTACATCAATACCCGGCGGCTGCATACTGTAGACAACCTTTTTTTTATTTTGAGCTCTTTAATGACCGAGTCATTTGTTCTTCTTGCAGTCCACGGAATCCTCAATATGCAACGCCAACACCACATTTCAAAAGCGTCAATCCTGTCACGATCACGGGACTTCATTGTCCAGGTTTCGACTGCATATAAGGTTATTGGGAATATGAGAGTTCTAATGTTTTTAATTTTGGTGGAGTAGGAAATATCTCGATCTTTTTAGATCTTGTCATGGTTTCTTCGACAGGGCTATTTGTTCTCTTTGACATGGCTATTTGTTTTTTATTTTCTTCTCGCACCCACCCACAGCACTGATTTGAGAATTTAGGTATACAAAGTCTTTAACAGTTTCCCGACCTTGCAGTCTTCCCGATAGCTGTAGGAGATTTTCCCTGTCAATAATCATGAGTTTGGTTTTTCTTCTATTAATTTCCAACCCATACTTTCGGCTTTCTTTCTCCACCCGTTCGATCAGTTCTGCCATGTCTGCTTCATATTTTGCCAGTAGTGTGGTGTCATCTGCAAATCGAAGGTTGCTTATTATTTGACCACCAACTTATTTACTTCAATTTAAAGTAAATCACTGAATCATCAATCAGCGCTTTAAAATGTAGGTTAGTAAGTATAGTCAGTAGGGTGAATCCTGTTAGGGGTAGTTTCTCTATAGCAGAAGTTAGTGCATATGAATACATAGAGTACATGACGGTCGATAATCATAATCCAAGGCACACCCCATACAGAGGGGGATGAAAATGATTGTAGTATAGTAAGCGGATAGATTGGACCATCATTGCACCCTAAAAATTTAGTCAACTGTCAAATCCAGTTGGAATCGGACGCGATTTTTATTTTTTTTACAAAGATATCCAATAATTTTACTCCACTAATATGAAATAGTGCAGTTATAATCACAATTTTTTATTATCATACTTTTTACATCAATTTCTCATGACGTATAAAGTGTACATAAATGGATGTTCATGTGTGCCGTAATATGGTGTTTATACTCGTATTATGAAGAATTGTGTTCTCTGTTCTGTTTAAACTATAATCTGTAAGTGTAAAGTACATTAACTTGAAGCTAATAAGTTTTCTATACACAAAAGTTAATTTCTTATTTGCAATTTCAACCGACTTCATATTGATATCGTATAATTTTTCTTTATTTTTATACTCATTGTGGAAATAAATATTTATTGATAAATTATATATAATCAGCAGTTGATTGCCTTGTAAAAAGGAAATAAATTACTATGTAGTACATAGTTTAAACTCACCCGAGGAAGAGAACGGTAGTTCTCGAAACTAGTACTAACGAAAAGAAGAGAGAAGTGGAAATAAACAAATATATATTTTTAGTATTACCTAATAAAATATTTACGATTTAACCTTATAATATTTATGAGACCCTATCCTCGACCATCTTTTTAACTGGTCACGATCGAATCGTGATATTTTAAATAATTTAAAAAAAAAATTTAATAATGTTTATTAAAATGTACATTTTTTTATTAGTTCATCACTAGGATTCAATCCCGTGATGAGGAAGGTATCTACTTTATAATAAATAATAATAATAAGATAAAAAACAAATAAAATAAGAGCCATCAAAAAAGAGGAGGAATATTAGTCACAAAAAGAAATTGTAATACTCTACATAAAACCTTTCAGCGAATTTGATGACACGTAAACAAATTTCTTTTTAAATGACATCTAAAATCGGAGGAGTTAATTTTTTATGTATTATCAGCAATAACTTTTAGACAAGTTGTCCGATTTCGATGATTCTTAATTCATTAGAAAAGGGGTATCTTCAGGATGATCCCATTTCAATTCAGTCAAGATCTGATCATGGGATCCATGAGAAATTCATCAAACTTTTCAATTTTCACTTCAGCGATAGTAATTCTTCATAGCATTATTGATTGAGCACCGAGTACCTACTGATGATGGAACCAATGAGAAAGAATGTCAAACTCTTCTTGAAAAGTCGTCTGTAATTAATAATCATTATTTGCCACGTCATCCGAATTCGATTATTCCTTTTTGATATTTTTAAACTAAGTCAAAAACTTGGAAATCGTCAAAATTGGAATTTGGGAATCATGGAAATCGTCAATTTATGAAGGATTTGCGTATTGTTGTACAGTCAAATTGTATGAAAGTCCATGTCCCTCATGACATAGGGAGAGAGATCCGACCGCCACATTTTTTCTATCTTGACACACATTCTTTTTGTAGTTGTTTTTTTATATGAAAGATTACAATTTATTTCCACAAATAGTGCCTACAGTCAGATTCCAGATGACTATACACCACGCATTTTCAATACAAAAATGGGGTCATGCCGATGCGTGGTATTTCTTTGTTTTGTCTATATAAAGAAACGATTCCTGTATGATTCACAGTTCTACTTACATTTATGTTATGTATTATGCTTTATTTGATTTATGTGGAATGTCACGTAATAGACAGGATTGGAGTTAATATACAGATTGAACAATCAGTCAAATACATATATATCTATCTATCTGGTCATTAACATTTCTTTATATATCTTTCCCACGGCTCCTGCATTTGATATGACATATGACACGTTAAGGTTTAAATATTTAAACCTTTTATATACGGTTGGTTTAGGACGTTTAGGTAGTGAGATAAGATATTAACTTAATACCTTTACGCGTGTCAAAGTTATAGGTAAACCTACCTTCTTTATCAGTGAAGTTTGAACTCGGAAATGAATTTGAAGTAGATAATAAATTTTGTATTAAGAGATGTGCAAGTCTTGCGTAAAACATGTCACTGCGAGACCAAAACCAATATCAGGGATACAAGATCAAGACTAGGATCGCAAGACTTAAGTGTCTTGCGAGGTTGTAAATTTTATATGTATAAATGAAATCTTGTGTTTTTGAAATGTAAGCTTTATTTAACTTCTCAATGGTCAATTCTTCGTGGAATTCCATAGCAAATTACGTATACCTAATGAATCTGTAGGACACTTTGAAACTGGATCCTAATGCATGCACTAACGATCGCCTGATTCTTAAATTTTGCACTGCTGAAAACAGGGAAAGTATTGAGGAAGATACTGTTAGATGTATTGAAATGGTCGCTGCATGGATGTCGCTTTATGAGCTAAAATTGAACCCAATAATAACATAATTTATGTGGATAGCTTCAACGTGGCGACAATATCTATTAAAGAATGCTCCTATTAACATCAATGGAGAAGCACTTGTACCATCAAAGTATGTTTCCTAGTACAATTCCTAGGCTTTGACAACAAAATATGGCTCGACCTGCAACTCTGTATATTTTTTCTGAGACACCTTGAAGGTTTTGGGTGTATATATTTAATTTATTTATTTATTTATTTATTTATTTAATATATCTTTACATTTACATGTCACAATGATAATATATAATAATCGACCTCACTAGGGCTGGCCTGTATTGAGGTCGATAATTTTACATAAATAGTAAAGACAGTTAAAAATAGTATATAACATAACATAAATGTATAGAAAAAATATAAAACCATAATAAAATGAAACATAAATTAATAAAATACAAAAAAAAACAATATATGTACACAATGAATCCAGAGCCATAATATATACTAAGCTACAGTTAAGTACAGTTGGGTACCTGTGACGATAACTGCAACAATAATTATATACATCATAACTCTAGACTCACTTTATACCACATTTACAAGTATTTATACAAAGTATTAGTGTGACCATACATTCTGAATAAATTAGTGGGTAAATTATTTGATAATATGAACACTGTTGAATATATTAAGCATATTTACACAATTTGAGATAATATAGGATTTTACCTGTTTTTTGAAAATTATAATTGTTTTTATTGATTTAATTGAAATTGGAAGATCATTAAATATGATAGGTGCTACGTAAAAATAATTTCTCTGACCAAATAATGTATTCATTCTGTCTGGCCGGAAATTGAAAGAGACACTGCCTCTAGTCAATCTATTTTGTTGTGATCTCGCAGCTGTATCTTTATTTAGGAAAAACTTGCACAACGCTTGCATGATAAACAGTTGTCTAGGGCTGAATATACCTGTCTCTTTATACAGTTTTTCAGTGGGATAGCGAAAATTCTTTTTATACATAATTTTCAAAAAAGTTTTTTGGACTATACAAAGTGGAGCAAGAGCAGTTTTTGAACACGCTCCCCAACAGCATATGTTATAAGAAATTATTGATTGAATTAAGGAATAATACACAGATTGAAGCTCATTAATACCAATTATATGTCTTAATTCTCTAAAAATATATGTTAGTTTCCGTAACTTTTTTGATAAATTATTAATATGTACATCCCACCTTAGAAATCTATCTAACGTACATCCCAAATAACATATAGAATCCACATTTTCAATAATATCACATTTGCAGACAGAAAAATCTTTACAATTATGAATCTTAAGAGAATATTCTGCTGAAGGCACCCCTCTATTAGAAATACTGAAAGTTACAAATTTAGTTTTTTTTATGTTCAGAGTTAGTAGGTTTGAATCCAGCCATTTCTTCACCCTAAGCAAGTCTTTATTGCATGTGCTGAATGTCTGATCCCAAGTAGGGGCATGAAAAATCAGTACAGTGTCATCAGCAAAAGTGATTATTTCACCACTGATATTCAGACCACAAAAATCATTAATGTATACCAGGAATAATACAGGACCAAGCACACTTCCCTGGGGAACTCCATAATTTATCTCTTTAAAAGTGCTTCTGTAACCCTGGACCTCAACTAACTGTGTTCTGTCTTTTAAATAACTTTCAAACCACAATAGTGGTTCTCTTTTGATCCCCAAAGCTTCAAGTTTCTTAAGAAGCAAACCGTGTGACACAGTGTCAAAAGCTTTGGCCAGATCTAAGAACACAGCCAGACATTTATTGCCAATATCAAGATTTTTAGTTATAGATTTGAGAACACCGAGCAATGCATCACAAGTACTTTTTCCCTCACGAAAGCCATATTGATTATCAGATAAAATATTATTTTTTTCTAAGTATGTCATAATCTGTGTTTTAACAAGTTTTTCAATAATTTTAGACACTATATTGAGTAATGCTATTGGTCTATAGTTGTTCACGTTATATTTATCACCTCCCTTGTATAATGGTATAACTTTAGCCTTTTTGCAATGTGAAGGGAATTTGCCAGATTCAAAACTGAGGTTGATTATATGTGTGAGGGGCACAGCCAAAGCTGTATAATTTTGCTTGAACAGAGATGAAGTTAAATGATCAACCCCACTGGAATATCCAGAACTTAATAGATTGATTGTCTTAGTAACATCAAGCACACTAACTTTTTCAAATGAAAATACAGAATTTACAACCTTAGATGGCCTGAACTCATGAGTCAAATCACTTTCACATTTACCAATTGATTTTATAAGGCTGTCAGCAAATTTAATCCCCACATTACTAAAAAAGTTATTAACATAGTTTGTGGCTATCTCATAGTTTTTAGACACTTCCACTAAGTCATTGTTTATTTTTAACGAGGTAAGAGGTTGCGATTTTGGCTTCAAATTGACAGCTTCTTTGATAATAGACCATTTTTGCTTAATATTATCTCCAACATTGTCAAATTTAGTTTTGTAATATGAATGTCGAGTGGTCCTGACAATCCTAACGCACCAGTTCCTGTAGCGCTTGTAATAGTTGAACAGTTGAATATCATTTGGAGATTTCTTACTTTTCAAATGCAGGCTGTCACGTTTTTTTAGGCAGTTGATAACACCTGCAGTTATCCAGGGAGTAAGTTTTTTTATTTTAGGTTTAGAAATATTAGTAATGGAACATTCCTTTAGGTGTTTCTGAAGCAAGTTTATGAAATTGTCTGTAGCCTCATTCACTTCAACAGTTACTAGGATTGGTAGCCACGTCTCAAGACTCAAACTATTAGTCAGTCTCGTTTCATCGATTTGTAAGGTCTGTTTATTTTTAATTGGTATATGTTTAGAAATTTTAGAAGATTCCAATTTCAGTATAACCGCATAATGGTCAGTGATGCTAGTCTGGTATATAAAGCCAGAATGATTATATCTAGATCTTAACATAATGTGGTCAATACATGATTCTGAGAGATTAGTAATCCTAGTTGCATCATTGATTATAACTTTCAGCTTATGCAAAGCGATTAGGGATAGATATTCTTGAGTATTGACATTGTCATGATCCAGAACATTGATATTTACATCACCAATTATTCCTAAATTTTGTTCTTTGGAACTAGTCTGTAGAAGACCATTTAAGGAACATAAGAATTCAAAAACTGAATGCTGTGATGGAGATCTGTAAATTGCAAAAAATCTTAAGTCATCTGGCAAATCTATCTGCAAGCAGTTTGCCCCATAAATAGTCACTTCTGATACTTCAGCTGCAATGCATTGTTTAATAAAGACAACTACTCCATCATTTTGTAATTTATTATTTACAGTCTGGTAGACTTTGTAGTTCGGGAGAGATGGTAAATTATTTCCATCTCGAAGCCAACACTCAGTCAGAATTATAACATCAAACAAATAGTCAACAGCACCCAAAAGAACACAAAATTGGTCAAAGTTTTTTGAATAGAACGAATATTCAAACAAATTATTGAGATATTTGCATTTTTCAACATTTCAAAACAGGTATGAGGATTACTTATGGTAGATGACAATACATCATTATCCAGATCTGTTGTAATAAAGTCATTCATTTTTTCAATTTCTATTCCCTGTTATCACATTACTCTTGAGTTATATGAGTTTCTTTAGATCATTTAGACATTTTATCACACTGATCCTCGATTCATTTTTGGAGTTTTTACGAATGAAAATCTTGTTGCGCTTGAACCAAACATATTTGTAATTCATCTCTTTCGTCCATTGTTTAGTTTTCCACAGAAGCTCTTTATAGTAAGGTGTAATCACCTCCCCAATAAAAACTGAAGTATTGCTCTCTCTTGCCTTCTTACGAGCACTTAACAACTCTTGTTGAGCTTCATCCGTCTTGAATCGTAACATAATTTTTTTTACTTTCTTTTTTTCCTTTGATCTGTCTGGGTACACAAATACACTATCGACAGTATCAGGGTCGATTTCAATGTCAAGCACATCTAATGACCTAATAACCGTCTTCAAGGGGAGCTCCTCAGGCAGTGCATCGAGGCCAGATATTTCAACACACTTTTCACTAATTATACATTGTTCAAGATCAGCAAGTTGGATTTCTAGTCTATTTATTTTTAGATCTTTCATCAAGTTTTCGTTCTTCAGGTGATCTACATTTTTTTTTAAATCCAAGATCTGAGTCATATTGTTAGTCATTTCATCATACTGTTTGCTAATAAATTCAATGTTTTTTATGACTTCACTCAGCTCAGTTTCAAGATTCTTTTTAATAGTAGAGATTTCAAACTCAATCTTCTCAAAGACTTGTTGTTTCATTTCATTCAATTTTTTATCCAAGTATTTCATAATTCGATCATACTGATCATCAGATTCCATAGCTTTAGCTCTAGTTTGCACAGGATTTTGAGGCATTTTGGGTAATGTTCACAAATTAAAAATTATTAAAAAAGAAAATAAGTTAAAAAATAAGTTATGGTCACCCCAATACACAAATTGTTTACACTTAAATGTTATTGTTGCAAATTAAAAGAAGCACTGCTCATAACACGTCTTCACCATGCAAGATATTATTAACAACTGTCTTCACCATACAAGATATTACAACAATTTATTTATTAATATCAGAAGGATTGTATTGCAAAGGTGCGTGTTGAAAGGGATTCTATTTTATTCAAACATATACCTCCAAGTATGATATTGCTTATGTCAGTTAATTAAATAATTGATAATGACCTATGGTCGACTGGACTACTCCGCAGCGTCTCTACAATTAAAAGGTGTAAATGTTGAAAGGGTGGAAAAATTTACATATCTTGGCAGTGTCATTACACAATCTTTAGACCCCGATGTTGAGGTAAAACGCAGAATTGAAATAGCGCGAAATACTTTTAACAAGATGAGAACACTGTTCTGCAATGACAGCCTTAATTTGAATCTCCGTCAGAGAATGATAAAGTGCTATGTTTGGTCCGTCGAGTTGTATGGTTGCGAAACTTGGACGCTTAAAGTTAATACAATGAACCGGTTAGAAGCGTTTGAAATGTGGATTCATCGAAGAATGCTTCGAATACCGTGGACAGATTTAATATCCAACGTACAAGTTTTGCGTCGAGCACATACAAAAATTCGTAAGGTATCATATTTGGGCCACACTCTGCGAGGAGAAAAGTATCAACTGTTGTAGCTGATAATACAGGGCAAGATTGAGGGTCGTCGTGGAGCTGGGAGAAGGCAGATGTCTTGGCTGCGCAATATCCGACAGTGGACTGGAATAACGCAGGTAGGAGAGCTGGTCCGAGTGGCGCAGGACAGAGAAGCATTCTCCAGAGTGATCGTCAACGTCGGGGGGTCCTGATACGGCACACAGAAGAAGAAGTATATAATTTTATTATGATGAAGGTTTTCAATTAAAGAACTACTTACATGATCAACACTGGTTTATTCGTAACAAATGAAAATACAATATAAAAAAATAACTTAATAAATTTGTGATGTCGTGGGTCGGAACTAATGGATAAAAATTAAACGCGACTCTAATCTATTCAACGATCAACACACGAATAAAATCTGTCGATCGGCTAGTATCAACGACGGTGGGCTATGGTTCGTTGATCCTCGTCAATCTTCGGGAGCATTCGAGAATCCCGGGTCGTACATGTTGCAGTCCACCAGGCGCTGCCACAAAGTATTCGCCAAAGTTTGCCCAAAAATGAGGCAAAGATACTTGTTACTTAATGCATTATTTGATACTTAATGCATTTATTGCTTCTAGATTGGATTATTGCAATGCTGGTCTGCCCAAATGCATGCCAACTAAATAGGTTGCAACTGGTGTTTCGCAGCTTCGAGGCTAATCTTAGGTGCGGATAAAAGATGCCACATAACGCCTCTCCTAAACGAGTTGCACCAATACCTATCTACATACATGCCTTTACATGTATAGTGCTGCCCTCTGCAAAATAGTTTCTTATGGGGCTGACGTTTATACCGTTTGACCGTTTGTTTATACCCGCTAAGGTATATGTATTATGTGTGTTATTTTTGCTCTAGCTCTTTAAAATTAGCTTTCTTGGAAGTCTTTTGCATTTTTTGTTATTGTATTTGTCTTTAATTTTGTGTTATTGTTTAATAAAAATGATTTGAAAGTGCGTTGTGCGGAATTGTCGAAGAAATTATGATGTGCGACCCAAAGAACACGTGTTCTCATCCCCTAAAGACGAATCTTAAAAAAATGGCTAAAAGTTGTATGCAGAAAAGAAATTACTCCAACTATTCATTCTAGGGTAAGTAACTATTGTATTCAATAATTTTTTATTTAATATTTCATTTAAAATATTCACTGTCATTCTTGCTTAATTTATCTAACCTCTAAAATTGTATCATGCTTTTCAAAATATCAAAACATTCCCGATTGTTTTATTCAACAATAAAATCAATTAAGACGCAGTGTTTTTGTTTATGTTCGTAGTAATGCACATATTATTTTCTGGCGATTCGAAAGTTATGACATAAATATCAATAAATCTAACCTATAACATAAACTATTAATTTACGATATTCGTTCAGTAAAACATTTACAACAAGACATTTGATATTATTTTTCTTTATTAGGTTTGTTTATTAAATGTTATTCTTGAAATATGCCTGCATATCTGGTTCAGGTAATGAAGATATGTAATTAAAAGGAAAAAAATAAATATATATTTATATATTATTACTTTCATGCATTACAAATGATGCATCACTCTAGATGATAGATATCCCATACAAAAATAGTTTTATAAATAATTGATTATCATACATGCCATCACGCCATGTCCCTCACGGGGTAGGCAGAGAGAACCGAACGCTACATTTTTCTATCTTAGCATACATTCATCAAATGAACTATTGATTATCCAACATATTAATATAATTTGAATTTACAGGTTTGTGAACTTCATTTCAATTCAATGGTTGGGTTGACTGCAATGGTTGGGCCATGTCTACAGGACGAGTGATGATCGTACTACCAACAAGGTTTTAAACTCCACACCAGACGGAAGAAGAGGCAGAGGCAGAGGCAGACCAAAAATGAGATGGCTGGACGATGTGGAGGCTGATATACGAACGCTGGGCCTTACCAACTGGAAGAGAGCTGCAGAGTGCAGGGAGGAATGGCGACGAATCCTGAAGGAGGCCAAGCCCCACAACGAGCTGTAGGATCAATGATGATGATGATGATGAACTTCATTTCAAGGAGACAGATATCCAAAAGGAAGTTTCAATATTGAGTGGTTCACTAGAAAGGATTACTGTGCCTCTTTCTAGATGCCGTTTATTGAAAGGTGCAGTACCATCTATTCGGCCGAATTGCTCAAAATATCTTTTGGCACCATCTACATCAACCAGAGAAAGTCCTAACAGAAGGGCTAATCGCAAGGAATCAGTGCAGATGAAAATGGCAATTGCCAACAGTATTGTGACTCATAATGATTATAATTTAAAAAAGACTTTCATTGACTGAGGCATTTATAAATGTAGTGAAAAAAGTTTTTGGTGACTGGAGTGTATTTATAAGAGAAAGTTCGGTAATATTTATTATCAAAACCTTCAACAACATTACAATTTTCTATTGTTGTAGATACTAGTTTAAAATTAAAATTTAAATAATTATGTAAAGAAGAAAAACAATTTCATCAATGTGGCACCATCTAGAAGGCGAAAAATTTTGACTAAAAAAACATTTTTCAAATATGTATAATAGGATAAATTAAATATATTTATTTAATTAAATGTGTGAAAGAGAAGTATCACTTAAAGAGAAGTATACTTATAATGTGTTTTTATTCAATGTTTAAATGATATTAAGGATGTAATAATATGATGTTTGAGTAGATTAATTTTATATAATGTAACATGAACGTATGGTGTGATGATGTAAATGTCAATTAAGATGAATAATTTTAATGAGAACGAACTATTTGTTTAATTTTTATTGGGTTTTTATTCAATGTTATTATGACAACTTAACATTAAGGATACAATAAGTTGATGTTTAAGTAGTTTGACTGTATCTAATGTAACATGAACATTATGATGTGAATGTAAATGTATTTTATCTAATGTAACGTGAACATATGATGTGAATGTAAATGTCTGTTGTATTATGAAAAACATGAAAGAAATTTATATGAAAAAGTTATGTACAAAAGGAAAGCGTGAATATTTATCTTAAATAATTCATTGTGATAATTGTAATGAAAAGGAACCACTTTTTTAAAGTTTTTATTCAATGTTTAAATGTTATTATGACAACGATAAGGATATAATAATTTGATTTAAGTTTATTTTTTATTCAATGTTATTATGACAACTTAACAATAAGGATATAATAATTTGATGTTTAAGTAGATTAATTTTATCCAATGTAACATACACGTATGTGATGATGTAAATGTATGTTGTAGTTTAACAAATATGAAAGAAATTTATATGAATTGGTTATTACAATAGGAGAGTATGAATATTTGTCTTAAATAATTTATTGTGATAATTGTAATTAAAAGGAACCACTTCATTAATTTTTTATTTGGTTTTTATTCAATGTTTAAATGTTATTATGACAACGATAAGGATATAATAATTTGATGTTTCATTAAACTAATTTTATCTAATGTAACATGATTGTATGATCTGATGATATCTGTTTTATTTTGCAACATGTTACATGAAAAATGCATTAAGTTAACCAGTTTTCTTGTCAGTTTTTTTCTGGTGAAACTAATCGAACCGACGAATTTACCTAAATAAATGACATTTTTATTCCTACATAATTCCTGTTTTATTTCCCATGTTTCACTAAGGTTAGTAAAACTTATTAATAAACAGGATGAACAAATTGTTGAATGAATATATTTTGTTCAAGGTTAAAATAGGGAGTATGTAGTAATTCATAGTGTGATTATATTGTGTATATATTTGCATTTTATTAGTAATGTTTACATTACTAATAATTATGAATTTTAACTCTGCATACTCCATAAGGGACAAAGAATGATTATTATTTGAAGTTACTAAATAATACAACCAAAAGTAAGTACAAATATATGATTGATATTTCATAAGTAATCCACTGCTGTGGGTGATTTGTAAAGGGTTATTTCATTAATATAGAATAAATTCACATTTTTTCTAAATATTATTTTTTCATTTCTTTACTTTTCTAATAGAAATGTATTTTAAAATTTAATAAAACATGTTAGAATCTTTTAGCAACATATATTATGTAGTATTGAATGACAGCTGTCAAATTCATACAAATATTTGGTCAGCCCCATACGGCGGCCCTTTTGTTTGGCTGTTAAGGCATGTATGTAGATAGGTATTGGTTGCACTCGTTGAGGTGTCCAGAGCGAATAGAGTTCAAAGAGTCCTTGATGGGTTTCAAAGCTCTGCATGAATTGTTTCCGTATTATAATCAAGAACTATGTCAGAGGAATGTACCATCAGAGACATGACACTTAATATTAAGAATCACAAAATTACCATTATTTAAAGGAATTGAATAGAGCCAATAAAGGATTTCTACTATGTTAGTACAAATGCTTTAGAATTACAAATATTTTAGTTTATCTGTCGACTATGTAATATTGTACCTACCCAACAAAGAAGTACCTAATTGTTGATAGATGCGTGTCTTTTTTGTGTGTTCATTTAGTCATCCCATGTTGATTTGTTTATTTTATTGTTTGTTTTTATTTTCGTTTGTACTAGATGTAAGAAATTGTATTTTTTTTACATCTAAATAAAATATATACAATACAATACAATACACGAATAAGTATATTTCTTTATTATCCCCATTTCAAATTTCTGACGCCAATTTTGTTTTAACAAACGATAAATGCTAGATTATTTTAACAGAAATCATTGATTTAATTTTGAAATGATTAATGATAAATATTTAGATCTCTGCCATGATTCACACGTGGAGATTTGAGATTCCTCGTGACTCTTGACCTCCCATCTGTCTTTCAAGATATGGTGCTAAAGTACCTAACTAATAGAATACCAAGAGATATATATGCTGCATTTATGATTGTCAATGAATAATGCGATTCGATTGTGTTCACAATACGATTTGGTTAGTTATGTTTATCGACCAAAACTATTAGATAGAATTTTTTTTCGACATGTGTAGTAGGTATAGGTCACGTGATAGCGCTACTTGAACTGGGCAGAAAAAAGCGTTGAAGAAATATCAAGTTATAATGAAATATAAAAAAAAAATATTGTACAACCTTATTTCATAAAATTGTTGAAAATTTGCCATACAACATTTGAATACTTTGTGGAGTGACTTGGTAGTTAAGAGTATAGCATTGGCCACAACCCACTCGTTTCATAATATTTTTCTATGGCAAATAATGCACTTTCGAACATTCGAACATAGATTTTTATTATAATATACTAGATACAGTACTCTGTGCAAAAAGTGATTCTAATCGCTCGTTTGACGTTTTGGTAGGCAACATATTTCAGTTTTCCTTACATTTCAACACATCCTAGATAACAACTGTTCTCTAAACTTTTATAATAGAAATGTTTTTTAGACACATAAATCCGAAAACAATTCACATTAGTCGTTATTCTCTATAGAAAAATGATGTGGTCTGGAACCAAAACGTCAAAAATCCCCCGGAAAAATGACTCACTTCGATTCATACAAAATTTGCTAACTACGACATCTGGTATATTATATTAAAAATCTATGCATTCGAACAACTATCATTCGTATTCTTATAATTTGAAAATATTTAAAATGAATCTATTTTCTAACCAGTATTTGACATCGATAGGTAGGTAGGTAGGTAGGTACATATATCATGGTTATTATTTTTCTATGATTGTAAGACTTAAGCATATTGTATATCCATCTTGAATGAAACTCGCGCATCACACGGTCGGCCGTTATTATAATATTGGATGAGTGTTATCGAACGAAGAATAGATGATATATTTAAATCACATGTGACCATCGGCTGACCTCTCATATATATTATTCAAACAGGGTGAAGCATTTCTTTTGTTGATGAGGATAATTTGAATATGTGACACGGTACTTTATATGTTATTATTCCAGAAAGAATGGGCATCTATCGTTCGTATTGTGTAATACATGTAGAGAATGATGGACGACGCTGGAATTTCTCACATTAATAACGACAACATGAGTATAATCGAATACAGAACGAATTAAATATTAAACACGGAGAAATTTAAATTTTTAAACAATATTTTGTTATCTGGAAAACAAACAGGATGCAATGTTTTAAGTATTGAATATAATATCTTCTTCTTTTTCTTGTTATTTCATTAGGTCCAGGGCCTGTTTTATGCATAGATTTTTATTATAATATACTATAGTAAAAATCTATGGTATTATGCTGCATTTTCAGCCTCCTGTGATGTCGACTGCCAACTATCTCGCCATCTTTTTGATATAATATGATAATATGTATAAAAAAGTATGATTAGCTCATTGGATCTCATTAATATTTTTCACATAAGTTCAACAAATGTAAATTATAAATAAAAGTGACAAAAAAATTCTGTGTGTAGCATATATTATGTAAGTGTATAATATGTATGTTTTAAAATCTGTTATAATAAATGTATGTTTTAAAATCTACTTGAGGTTTATGTATTATGTCGAAATGTTTAAAGTATATGTTGTACCTAGTTGGAGCAACTCCATCTAATGTAATTGTTTTGTGAGTAGTTTGTGTAATGTCGGTCGACATAGAACAAAAACTGAGATTTATGTAGGTACCTACTAGCAGTCCTCACTCGGTAGGCTATGTTACAAATCGTTCAGTGTCATGTATTGTATTGATTCTCAGGCAACTATATAAGTACCTACTATGTCAAATATTAATTTAACACGCACCCAACAACAAGTTGCCACATTCAAGAGATGTATTACATATATCGGCTCGCAGATCCAGACTAAAAACATTATAAATAACCGTATCTACCGGGGATCGAACCTTTCACTCAGGAGTCAGATATCTAATCAACTAAGCAATGAAGGCCGACATGTTGCTATCTATGTTAATATTTTTGACTAATTAATTTGTGGATAAGATCTTATTTTTGTTCGCAGGTCAGTAAGTGCCATGGTGAAACTATAGATCAAATAAATAAATTTATTCTGAAGTAATGGCAACTTTGCCGTTGTACGTGACCTTAGATGGGTAAGTTTTTTTTAATATTTTCTATTTTTGTTGAATTGATTTTCTTTGTGATGTGATTTTTTTTAATAATTAATTTCGCAACGAACCTATTTATAATTTAACTTATACAATCGCATTTATGATTCATAAGAAAAAAATAAACGATGGTAGGTATAATTACAGAACAACCAATTTTTGAAATAAAATTTGTATTAAAAATAGCACAAAATGTTTTTTTAACGTCGAATCACGAGTGCTAGTTGCATTTAATTTTAAATTAAATTCAAACGTCAAAAATTCACTGAAATTATCGCTCACACTATCGTAGTAAAATATTCACATATTGGATGCTGCTTTCTTAGTACGTCTTTATGCCAAAGGGTAATTGTACAATTAATTATCCAAAAGAATACAAATTGATTTTTTTTTAATTTTTCACTACGGTTGATCGGGCTACTGCGCTGATTAGTAATCCAGTGGACGCTGGTTTGAATACTTTCATAATTATTAAAATAATACTAAAACAATATTTAAGGAAATAATTATTAAAAAAATACTAAAACATTATGGATACCTAGGAAAGCAAATAAGCTTTGTATAAAATTCATTCATCTTCTTATCTCGTTTACCAAATCTTCACCGTAAATAAACAAAACGCAACAATTAGTTGTTTATGTACAAAATTTCCAACACTTTTCATTTATTTCAAAGTTGTCTCGTATTCCTATCTGTAACGGCGTTAATATTTCACGAAGTTGATAGCGCGTTACTTCATTTGACTATCGGCGTAACGCCGGCTTATCTCGAGTGTTCGTCGTGCGTTGGATCCTAAAAACACCCGAAATGTGCTCTTTTTGTACATAAACTGGTGTCATTTCGACGTCTCATGCCGGGCAATAAATGCCGACGGGTGTGATCGATGGCGATTGCCTGAATTTCGGGAATGCACGCGTTATCATCTGTAATCAACCAGGAGACGGAATCCAATTTGATGTGTGAAAATGTGGAGAGTAAAAGCTCAGGACACACGAAAGCGGAATGACGAAGCGGGTTGTCGTAGCGGGTCGCAGCGGGAAAGACGCTGTCGAGAACCGAGTGCTTACCGCGCGGGCGGGTGAAACAATTTTTTGCCAAGGTGAGCCTCTATAGTCAACGGTTCCTTAAAAATTATTATCGCATTTGATTTAATATCGTCGACACCTATAAATGAAGCACATGGATATAAAACAAGAATCAGAAAAATTTCCCGCGAAACGCTCATTAAAGAAGCGAGAAAAACATGTATCGACGTAAAACAGTGGGTATGACAAAAAACTACAACTGTAAACTCTTCAGTGTGCTTAGTCATTGTGTCAATTTAGCGATGGAAAAGATGAAAAAAAACTCAATATATGGAAGTGACAGACAACTGTCACTTCCATACATTGAGTTATCTTTACTTTTCTTTTTCATCACTAAATTGTCACTTGACAGGGAACTGTCACTTCAATATATAAAATATATTGTGCTAACTTTTCTTTTCTTTTCCATCGCTAAATTTACACATGTACTAGGCACCCTGGAGAATTATTTATTGTCACACTTTACAGAGTTATTACCGATTTTTTACCGTTCTGTGTAAACAAATTCATCCCCTTTTCTGATTTTGGTTGTCAGACTGAAAAAAAGCATGTTGAACTTATAAAATCGAGCTCCACTTTTACCAATAATTTAATAGTAGAGAGCAGGCTGTGCAAAATTATTAGTTACCTACTTATCCAAAATAACAAAAAGTATACACACTTAATTTCGATCATGTGTTATTTATAGCAGGACCAAATACACGGCAGATTTTTCCACATACCCTCAGACAAACCAAAAATAAAATCCTTCCTGTAGAAACTATCTCAAAACGAACCACTTTCGTAAATCTACCAGAATGATACATACTAATTTATATTTTTTTAGCGCCATTAAAATGATGCTTTATAAATCATCTAACTTTATTTGAATTTTTTTTACTTCAAACGAGTATGAATAGACGCCTTATGATGCGTTCGCTCTCAGTGTGCCTGTACCTTTAACAGTACAATTTACGTCTACCATTACCAGCCCAGCACACGTGTGGTGTGTGACTGTGACTGGTAACCAGTGTGAAGTGTGACGGATTCGGTTGACTGGTGGAATAGGACCAATTAGGAAACACAATTTATGATCAACCAAATGTATGAGACGGTTTGACATAAAAATATTTATTTTTGTTTAACTTCAATACACCCACGGTAAATCGGTGAAGTAAAATCTATTGGATACATATTTATTTATTGACATATTTTGATTTTTTCAATGTTTGATACTGTCACTTCATGATAGAACTCCATAATCAACTAGAATTATGAAAAATAAATATATTTAAGTTTAAGTTCTAGGTACTAATTTTTTTTTCGCAAACGCGTTCCCATTCATCTACATATAGATTAAAAAAGAGGATCTACTCCACCGAACGATGTCCTCTATTTCACATGATTTTCTTATCTCAACATTGTGAACACGATCTCGAAGAGTTTATCCAGTGATTGACCTTAGAACCTTCATTTCCATTTTCCTCAGGCTCCCCATGGTTAGTACCTGCAGTGTACCTACAATGTGTTTATATTTCCAGACCATATTTTTCCAACATCCAGATACGACAGATGCTTTATTGATTTGTTCGCGGACTTCAGTGTATAGACCATTATGGCTGCAGATCTCTTTTTTTTTAACATGTCTACGTAGGGGACGCCAGCTATTAGGATTTGGGTCCATTTTACTCTTCCGAAGAAGCGCACTACGTAGCGTCGGGAGGGGTTTGCAATCTAGAAAAGAGTTTATTAATTCGGATTTTAAAAAGACCCGGGTTGTACGAAGGTGGAAACACAGAATTCGGAAGATCGTTCCACAGTCGGGCTGCTGTATTAATAAAGGAGTTCGAGAAGCGACTTGTTCGTATATGTTGAAGGTCCACTGTGAATGGGTGCTGCGATTGAGTAAAGCGAGTGACTCTGTTGCGAGTGGGTGGAGGAGGGACCAAAGATGCAAGTTCTTCTGAGCAATTCCCGTGGTAGTATCTATAGAATAAACTTAAAATACCGACTCTGCGTCTGTGTTCTAGTGATTGCAATCCATCAGTCAGTGATGGATCATCAATCAGACGTATAGCACGCCTTTGGACAGCGTCGAGGGTATTCAGTAGGAATTGGGGGGCGCCACTCCAGAGGTGACTGCCATATTCAATAATTGGACGTATTTGCGCTTTGTAGAGTATACAGATCTGGGTCTTAGTAAAATATCTACGCGCTCTATATAGTACGATCAATTTTTTGGAGGCGAGTTTCACCTTAGCTTCGATGGAGCCCTTGTAGTGTAATTGGTTCGTTATAGATACACCAAGCAGGTCGATAGAGCTGCTGTTAGGTAGGGTGCTTCCGTTGAAAGACACTTGCAATTTATTGGGGTTTCTCTTCGCAGAAATTAGACAGGCTTGGGTTTTTGAGACGTTAAATGAAACAAGATTACTTTCACCCCAGGTATTGATTGAGTGGAGGTAGCTATTTATTTTTTGATGAAGGTCTTTCCGGGCTTCTGATATTTCACTCTGTTTAGGAGGTTTGTCAAAAGAGAAATTGTCATGGACTGTGCTATCATCAGCGTAACAGTGGATGGGGGCGCGTAAGAGCAAGTCATTAATATGTAGGAGGAATAGGGTTGGATATAGAATGGACCCTTGAGGGACTCCCGCATTAATGGAATGGGGAGAAGAAGAGCAACCGTCCACTACAGTTATGACTTCGCGATCTTTTAAAAAAATCGCAATCCTCTCTGCTCCTAAATATTTTAAACTCATTACTTGCTCCACGGGCTTATCATCAACAGTTAGTTTACAGCTTACCTATCTGACTTTTCATTTACATAAAATGTGGAATCCTATGGCAAGTTAGTTTATTTTGACAAATTCAGCTGTGACAGAATGTTAGCGGCCATTGGGTTCTGATAATTATCAAGAATATGTTTAAATTGGCAATCAAGAACTGAGAGGACGAGATAAAAATATATGTTAAATCTAAATCTTCTTCTACTAAATTATCAATGTAGTACCTAGTACCTACAATTAATAATAGACGGTCGAAGCTATATATTATCTTATAAAATATCGACATCTGTTTGGATGCTGGGGTCTGGGGAGGTATGCAGTGGTAGGCAAAGAGAGGTGACGGTATGTAAGGTGCTGAAGACCACGTGCAAGGCGCGTGCCACCTGTCCTACGGGGGCCAGTGGTAATGAACCACCACGGAAAAAAATAATCGATTGTTTTTTAAGAATTACTTTTAGACAAAGTAGATAAAACGATTTTATCCACGGTTATTATTATAATATTTTTTTAAATGAATATGTCCTTGTTAGACAAGTAGATACATATAAACTCATTTGTTATTTATTTTTAATTTTTTTGTGTATATAATCTATATTGTATAAAATATTTTTTCTTTTTCTATAATGTTTAAAGTAAAAAATATGGTTTGTGTAGCATTGCACCCTCCTGCTCACAACTGGAATAAAATATTATTATTATTATTATATACATCATCCTACATTCCATAAATTAAGCATTAATGCTTGTGCTATAGGTGAAAGAAATCGGTCGAGGCAGGATTCGAACTCACGACCACTGGATTACTAGCCCAGCGCGCTAACCGCTATTCCATCGACCCAAGTAATAATAATAATATTTTAAAATTTATTATTATTATTTGTTGAAATTTAATTTAAAAATTAATTTATTAATTAACTCGAATATTTTTATTATTGCATATGCGCAAACATTTGATTTTTTTCCATGTCGGGAGTCTAAGATATTTTTTTAACAGATTTTTAATTATCTCAATAGAGACGAAGTTGGAATATTTACTGTAGGAGAACCGGGAAATCAAGGCACCTACAGGGCTAACGACATGTCATCGGCTGGTTTACGTGATCACTTTATGTGCTTGCGCAGGCATAATTGGTGAACGTTGCGCAAGCACATAAAGTGATCACGTAAACCAGCCGATGACAGGAAATATTCCAACTTCGTCTCTATTGAGATAATTAAAAATCTGTTAAAAAATATTAATTAATTATTTATTTATTTAAAATTTTAATTTATTATTATTTTATTCGATTTGTTCTTTGTAAAATGCCCGCGAGCCAATTTCATAAAAAATTCATTCATAAATCGTTCAACAACCAATTACAACAAATTAAATATTGCGAAAACCCTGGACATTTTTCATGATAACTTTGGTAAATATAGGTCCCGGGTGGGGCTGTTGTTGGTGTGATCTTTTGGGGCGAAATTGAAAATCTTCAAGGTTATTCCTATCCCTCTATTCCCTCTCCCTTCCTGTTCTATAGAGGTTTGTACGCCAAATTCTTAATGAATAAGTATTTTTTTTTGTTTATATTATATATTTTGTATTGTAAAGATCACTCACATTATTAAGCCATTATTTTTATTTTGATTTTATAAAAGGATTAGGGAACTTAACTGGTTTTGTATAAATATATATTGTTTGTATAAATATATATTGTTTGTATAAATATATATTGTTTGTATAAATATATATTGTTTGTATAAATATATATTGTTTGTATAAATATATATTGTTTGTATAAATATATATTGTTTGTATAAATATATATTGTTTGTATAAATATATATTGTTTGTATAAATATATATTGTTTGTATAAATATATATTGTTTGTATAAATATATATTGTTTGTATAAATATATATTGTTTGTATAAATATATATTGTTTGTATAAATATATATTGTTTGTATAAATATATATTGTTTGTATAAATATATATTGTTTGTATAAATATATATTGTTTGTATAAATATATATTGTTTGTATAAATATATATTGTTTGTATAAATATATATTGTTTTTTTTATTCCCACAAGCTGTATATAACTGTCTGTTCCTGGAATTAAATAAATTTAAATAAATAAAATAAAAAAAATAATAATAATAAACACTTCCTTGCACCCTCGGTAAGTAGCGAGTTTATTGGCGAATGGCAATTTCTTCTAAATAAGGAGTATTTCCAGCCCAGAGAAGCAATATTTGCATGAGAATTGAATTTAAATACATGTCTTCTCAGCTAGGAATCGAACTGGGAATAATTACCGATTAAGATTGTATGTAAGGTGTATTCTCTATCTTAAGAGCATTATTAAAATTACGCTACATAAAAAATAAGCCACAACAATTTCTTTTTGTTACAAACAACATATTTTCCATCATAGTCTAGTCTAGAAGACAATTCCTGCAACATGAAAAATGTTTACGAGCCCTGTAAAAAAATATTATTAGCAGCTGTCGTGCGTTACATCTGCCACTTGGCGTCTCTTTCATCTTTGTGTCTTCTTCTTCTTCTTTGCCGACTTTTAAACATATTGAGCCGTTGGTTATCACAGAAATAATAACATATTTATACACTTACATACTATAACCTGCACAAATCTGCCGAAAAATATTTCCATAAGAACAGATGTTCACTGATTAGGACAACTTTGGAAAGTACATAATAACACCCAATAAATAAGGAGTTCCATTTAAGATAAAGTTTTTTTGCGCACGATTATGTTAAGGCGATTCGATAAATAGTTGATTAAAAAAAATAGGTTTCGGCCAATACTCAACTCACCACCATTGCAATCGATTTTTTTTAAATTTTCTACAAAAAACATTTTTTCAATAGATGGCGTTACAAAAAGGTTTCTTCGTTATTTCATAGATGGCGGTTGTGTTTTTCAGCTTATTTTCAAACGATCAGATTCTCATTTTTCAGTTGGTTTGGTGTCTGCCTGCTGAACCAAAGGTCCCGGGTTCAATTCCCGGCGGAGACCTGGTACTCCTGTAATATTCCAACTTCGTCACGATTGAGATGTTAAACATCTGTCATAAAATTTAATCTATTATCTCAATAGAAACGAAACGGTAATATATATTATTTTTGGAGATCCGAAAAATTAGGCATCTACAGGCAAACTTTCATCTATACTACGGCCATCGTAAGATGGCGTTTCTGACAGATTGTAATAGTGTTGTGACACACTTAAAATCATTAACGAAAAAAAACAGTTGTTTAAATTATTAACGTAAAAAAAATATTAACGTTTCCACTATAATATGAAACCTTGTTATTGTATTATTATGACAATAAAATAAAAAACGCTATAGTAACCCACGTGCTTGACTGTTTAAAACAGTTTTCTTTGAGTGCTTCGGCATAATGACGAGAATCAAACAAAAATCATTAACAAAGTCCAAATTAACGAGTAGGGGTCAAAATTTATAACAGTATCAATGTCCGAAATCCAAAGCCAGGTAAATATCGTAATCACAGCGTGCACAAATTCGTTCTTTCCGTAACAACGTTAAAACAAAACTGTCAAAACTACTTTCGCGACGTCCTACGAAGCGGCGCAGCGCGGCGCGAAAATAACAAACAGTCGGTAACAACTATGGAAGTGTCCTACGTTAACAACCGCGAGTAGGTTACGAAGCGTAAATAATAATTGTCATCTAGAACTTACCTACATATTTTAAATCGTTTCATTCATTCCATATTTAAATATTTTTTGTTTTGGTATTTTTTATGTTTTGACATTAAATACTGTTGTTAAGAGAGAAAAAAAGACTTGTGGAAAAAGAAACATTAAATGTCGTTTCTCGACATTCTGAGCAACAACCGTTTTTTTTTTCAAATATAATAAACAAGCATTACATGTTAACTATTAGTAAATTTCGAAATACTTAAAAATATAAAGAAAATTAATTTAATTGATTATATATTATTTTAAAAACTTGAATTGTTTTTACGATTTAACGTTAGGTTAATAATATTTCAATGTTGCGGGACATCACTACTCTGGCGCTCGCACAATAAAGTATAGCATTTGTCCTCCAATGTCTAGCTGTCATTAATTACGAAACTTCATGTGAGACCAAACGTCAAATACAAACGTCAAACGCCATCTTACAACGGCCGGCGGCCGTAGTATAGTGAAATTTTAGACTAACATTAAAAAAAGTAAACGCTCCCGAAATTGAGAGCATTTTGAAGGTTTTGTTTATTTACCATTTACATAAGAAAATTACACAATATACTATTACATAAGTACATAAAGATTATATAAAATCAAAAGTTTTACTAGTGAAATCGCAAAAAAATTAATAAAAACCAATATTCATGGCACCATGCTTTTAAGGTTTAATCATTGAACGGTGGATACGTAGGATAAGTAGATACGGTGCTTTTCAGGACTACAAAAGTAAATATTATTTTGGCATGTGATTTAAAAAATATTTTTCATGGCCCCTGGAATGAACAATGATACTAAAAACATTTGATTTTCGACATTTCTCAATTTTCTTTCAGGGTTTGCCTAGTCCGAAGGTACTAAGCACGCCCCTGCTACATAATCCTTATTATAAAATACTTGTTGAACTGTTTATATACTGATTTGTAAATAGTACACTGGTGGGCTCCTCGCCATTAGGCAATTTCTTTCAACCAACCAGATGTAAAACAATACATTATAGAATATGTACCTTCGCCTAGAAAAATATTTATAGCGAAAACAAAAAAGATAAAAGTGGTAGCCACGTTAATATGTACAGGTGCAAGATGTTACCTTCAAGCAATAAATTTTAATTATGTTTATTTTAATGTTGGTAGATAGTAGTGACTAGTGACGTCATCATATTTGTACAACATATTGATTAGCTGTGATTAATATAATTAGCAAGAATTATAATTATGCAAAATAGATTTTTTATAATTAATTTATGGAAATGGGCGGGACAGTTAGCTAGAAGTTAACCAGAAGCAGACAGTTAGTCAGAAGTTAGAAGGAATTGTGAATTTGTCGGATATTTGATCTGTGCTCTGTGTGCTGCTGTGATCTGTGCTCTGTGTCCGTTTAATTAAATTCTATTAAATGCAGTATTATTTATTTATTTTATTTATTTATCTATACGGCTAGAAGCCTTTTACAATAAAAAATATATACATAGGTACAGTAGTTACAAAAGTATTATTAATACATTATTACATTGAGACACGTGGGGTATAAATTGTGATATAGAGTTTCTAATGGCCGATGTTTCCCCCCCACTTCTCCCCAACCTTTCTCCCTTCCCATCGTGTTTTCGAAATTGTCAAAATGTAATAAAATATCTTGTAATTCAAATATGTAAGGGTACTATAATTGGCACTATAAAAAAGATTAATATATTTTTTTGTAGGTATATTTTTTATGGTGTTGTATTCTATTAAATAAAAAAAAGCTTGGACGATAAGTGGACAAAGACAGTAATAAAACAAGTAAGCCAAAAATGTTTGATGAATATTACTTAAATAACCACATATAATACTTACACACCACAGCAAGGTTACTCATTAAGATGATGAAAAGATTAAGATCACCATCAGACTTTAGAAATCATTGATGCTAAAATTATTTTAATATTTTTTTAATAATTTAATAACCTGTACATATTTAACTATGGAATAGTCAGTTCTGATATTACGTCGTCTATCTCACTAAACATCTTCAAGAAAAGGCTAAAATAAAAATATTTATCTGACAACACCTGATTACATCTTCCTCTCCTCTTCCTTTCCTTATCCTAATGTTTTCCTATCATTGCTATGAATTATTCTTCTTATGCTATCTTCTTTGTTTTTTTTTTTACTTGTTCTATCTTTGTTTATTTTTGTGATGTGGTTAACTTATTGCCATAGTATACAATGTTTTGTATATTTAACATTAACTGTGGTAGGTTGTAAGAAATTGCCATTAGGCAGTAAGCCCACCAGTGTACTAATTATATGTACAGAAAGATACAAATAAATAAATGATTTATTCAAAAATTAATGTCAATTTCATAATCCAACTGTCGATTTGTCCAGGAGAACTTTGTTCTCTTAACATATTGACAATGTTTCAAGCCAGGATACGCGAGAATTGTATGCAGAGGTCTACTTTTTTCACGGCTTTTCCAACTTTGAAGTCACAAAACACCAACTTAGAGGCTTCGCAGCATATATGTTCCATACACGGATTTACTCAGAATTCGGAGTAGAACATTTCGTGTGTCTGTGTGTGTGTGTGTGTGTGTGTGTGTGTGTGTGTGTGTGTGTCTGTGTGTGTATGTCCGACCGTCCCTTATGACTTTTGATGTATGTCCCTTATGTTTGATGTGTGTGTGTGTGTATGTGTGTGTGTGTGTGTGTGTGTGTGTGTGTGTGTGTGTGTGTCTGTGTGTATGTCCGACCTTCCCTTATGACTTTTGATCCGCTCAATTTACAGAGCCTCAAATTTCAGAATATATAAATAGTTATAGGCCTACAAAACTTTTATACTCAGAATTTTGAATTTTTTTACAGTCAGGGGTTATCAACTTTTGAATTTTTACTTTATTTTTCCATATATATCAGAAACCATAAAAGCTAGAACGCTGAAAATAGCTACAAATATAGACAAATACAAAATCTTAAATTAGTTTTTTCAAAAAAAATCCAGGGTTCCTCAAACATTTTTTATTAAGAAAAATATTTTTTTATGATAAATTTATGAGTTTAACTGCCTATATTTCCAATTATTTTAAAAATATCGAAGACTTAATAGTTTGATAGGTACTTAATCTCCAAACATACATACAGAACTATCATGCTGTTTTCATATTCCGGGTAGGAAAACAGGACTGACCTCCATACTGTATTTTGACATACATACCAACATGTGTTAAAATTTTCAATAATTTGGATTTATGGGTTTATAGTTTGATTCTTATTCTTCAGCTATACATACTATCGCTATCGACAGTTGGATCTCATGTGTTACATGCAACTAGTATAATGTAACATGATAATATAATATAGACCCCCAACACGTATAGGTACTCGCCTACCTAACGGGGAACACTACAATGTTAATGTGTTATGTAACTCAATTTTTAATGAATGAATAAAATAAAAATAAATAAATAAAACATTATTGCGCTTAACAAATTTCAAAGAGTAATATTAAGATTAGATTATGGTGGAGTACTGATTTATATAATACTTAGATTAAGGCAAGATATGAGTAGCCCCCCCCCCCCGGTACATTTGAAAGATATAGCATAAGGTTGTTTGTTAGTAATAAAAAAACATGAAATATATGAGAAAAATATGTTATTATTGTTAATTATTTATAATAGATAAAGTGGTGTGGAAAATGGCGTAAAACCAGCATTAAGACCCATGAAGTCTCAGATATAGATATTGCTAAGATAATATTTACGCCGTACATCCAAAATAGTATCGTATATTAAGTAGACTAAACTTTATAATTTATCCGTTATTCGTACGGTTAATAATATTGTTTTTTTATACCATTTATTTAGTTTTCATTAAATGAAAATAAAAATAAATAAATTTTATAACGGTAAAAATAAGTATAATAACCGTAACTTAAAACATTTACAAAAACATACCCTCAAATAAAATGTGTAATTTACTGGTTGGAACATTTATATGTATACAATTTTAAGGGAAGGAAAGACGATAGAAATTCAAATATGTTATTGGCTTTTTTTCGTTTTATTATGGAGGTATATGGATAGGTTTTTCCTTTTTTTTTGTTTAATTTATTTTTGTTTTCTTTTATGTGATTTTGTTTTCAACATGTGTTTTTTGTAAAGGGCAATGTATGGCGTAAATGATATAAATACATGTAAGTATGTATGTGTATTTTATTAAAATATAAAAAAATGAATACAGTTTCTTAAATATACCATAAAAAATAATAAATAAACTAGTTGCATGTAACACATGATATCCAACTGTCGATAGCGATAGTATGTATAGTTGAAGAATAAGTACCACACTATAATCCCATAAATACAAATTATTTAAATTTTAAGATATTTGATTTTCTATACAACACATGTACCTATGTATGTATGTCAAGATAGGATAGTATGGAGGTCAGTCCTTTGATCCTACCCAGAATATGAAAACAGTATGATTGTATGTATGTATATTTGGAGATAAGTATCAAACAATTAAGTCTTCTTAGATATTGTGTGTAGGCGATTGCCATACAAATTCTATGAAGCAATGTCGTCACTTAATTCAATTTTTATAAATATTATATAGCTAATACAATGTGAATATTTTTTATAGAAAATTAAATAATCTAGTTGGGGTGTTTCGGCTTTTTTTGATATTTTTAATAAAATTGGAAATATAGGCAGTTAAACTCATAAATTTATCATAAAAAAAAAAAAATTTCTTAATAAAAAATGTTTGAGAAACCCTGGAATTTTTTCAAAAAAATTAATTTGAGATTTTGTATTTGTCTAGGTTTATACCAAATTTTAGCGTTCTAGCTTTTATGGTTTCTGAGATAAATGGAAAAATAAACTAAAATTTCAAAAGTTGATAACCCCTGACTGAAACAAAAATTCACAATTCTGAGTATAAAAATTTTGTAGGCCTATAACTGTTTATATATTCTGAAAATTTGGACTATGTAAATTGAGCGGATCAAAAGTTATAAGGGGGGGACGGACACACCCACAGACATACACACATACAAAACTCACATTAAATGTTCTACTCCGAATTCTGAGTAAATCCATGTATGGAAACATATATGCTGCGAGGCCTCTAGTTGGTGTTATTTGCATGCAAAAAGTCCACTACACCATACAAAATTTTCCTTCGTACACGCATCTTGGCTTAATAATGTCGATTCATTAAGAGAATTGAATTCTCATGAACGAATCGACAGTTGGAAAACTAGCGGACCCGACAGATGTTGTTTTGCCCGAACTATTTGTGAAACAAAAAATTTATGTAACATAAAATATGTATTTGAATCATAAGGATGTTATTATTCGCTGAGCAAACTTACAATATTTTTTTGTTCGATGAGCCGCTAATCACTTTGAGGTTAGATTGATTGTCATTTCGTATATAATTGCAATACAGCATATATGGTCAGATTTCTTAGTGTTGTCAGATGGAAAATACTAAAAAAATGTTAATTTGACATTAGAACCACCTATAATAATTTATGTTTTTATTTTCCTTTTATTATATTAATTTTTAAAATTTAATTTTGTGAATCTAAACCATTCAGGGACGCACATAAAACACACTAAAAAAAATCATCAAAATCGGTTCAGCCGTTTAGGAAGAGTTCAGTGGCATACACACGTACAGAAGAATTGTATACCTATATATAAAGACAATTACCAAATTTATTTTTTAAATCAAAATATTCACCAAAAAAGTTTCATACATCCATTGTTGTTAGTATCAGCACTACAATGTTTTAATGGCTTCTTTTTCCAAAAACGTCTTATGTCCTTACAAGTATGTAAGTAAAACGGAAAAGCGATATTGTTAATAAAATGTAAACACTTTTTTCTTCTTCTACTATTATTTTATTCCTATGCATGACGACCGTTTTGCCTGGAAAGGAATAAAATAATTGTAGAAGAAATAAACTTCTATAATGATATTCTACATAGTCAACGCTGTGAGTTAAAAATAAGACGTGCAGATATTGTTAATGTTTCTTTTTTCATTACACAAATATTTTCCGAATGTTTGTATAAAAAAAAATATAAAAAAAATATACGGTGTCATCTGAGTTCGTTCTATTCTAATACCGCACACTTCCTCTCCTATCTTACTCCCTCGTCTCCTCCAACCTCACTCTACTTCTTTCCTCATCTACCCAATTTATTCCCCAAGAGCTCTCTGTATCTCAAACATCGCACTAACAGCTGACTCCACCATACAATTCGAGCTGATTGCTTACAACGTTTTTCCAACTCGAGTTTATTGTTTGTATTTTTCATAATGTATACCAGAAGTCTTTAACCATTTTTTTCTCTCTTGGTGACAAAATCGATGTTTAATTGAAATTAGTTAATAACAATTGCGTAGTTGTATATATTTTTACTAATTCTTTACTTTGAAAACTTTTTTGTTTATTTAGTAGCTGTCTTCTTCTTCTTCTTCTTCTGCTTTAGTCAGGACTGTGTCCTGTTATTCTGGGAGCCTGCTCTTGTGAAGTGGACGTCCAGCTATCCTTCCATCGTTTGGGTGGTCTTCCAGGGGGTCTTCCATTTGTTATCTCCCCATCCGCTGCCATCCTCACCACTCGATCGGAACCCGCTCTCCCCGCATGATCTCTCCAGAATCGTCTTCGTGTTCTTCTCCATCGCAAACATCTTTGACATCACAGATTCTTCTTATCTCCGAGTTCCTTACTCTGTCACTAAGTGTTACGCCTGCGGTGGGTCGTAGAGTCTTCATCTCAGTGGTTAGTTGTTGTCGTTTTTTGATATTAAAAAAAAACAACCAAGAGAAACCTGAGATTTGAAAACTTGTAGATGCGCTCCTAAATATTAACTGCAATTTGTATGTTTATCTTCGACACGTGACAACCCGAATTTTTGCGAAGATTGACGAACTACATCCCATCGCCTTTCGTACAAATCAATCAAGCAGCATTCATGCGTCGACCGTCTATTTGAATAAAGTGTCGCGTTTATCGTAGTTTATTTACCTATTCCAAATCTTGACTTCACGAACAGCAGAATTATGAACTATTTTATTATATTATGTAATTAAGAACATACTGATATAAATGTTTTATTTCAAACCCTTCATCAATATTAATTGTATATCAAATATTGAACTAAGTGACTATTGTAATATCATATTATGATGGAGATGTTTAAATAATAAATATTTTTAACTCACACATATAATATTATTCATCTGTTAAATAATACTTCTTATATATTACCAATAAACAATATACCCCAAAAAACCCCTAGGATATTTTTTATAAATATTTACCTTTCCAACAAAACAAAAAACTATGTATCAAACCTTTTTGCTCGAATACCGTTAACTTACGAGAAAATAAATACAAGCACATAAAAGTAATTATGAGTGAAGGAAAATGACATAATTTAGACAAAAAAGAAATATAAAAAAAAATACATCCACATATGAGAAAAAAGTATGAATATGTAATTTCCTTTTATGAGAATAATGAATTTTGTGGTTGATCACGATAAAAATAATAACGGTGCTAAGGATATTGTAATTTGCAATGTATTGGTAATTTCCTTTAAAGTTGAATACTTATTATGTCTTTTTTTTATTTTTATATTCTTTATTTCAATATGAAAGGATTCAGCATTAAATATAATTGTCTTTTTATATAACTAGTTGCATGTAACACATGAGATCCAACTGTCGATAGCGATAGTATGTATAGTTGAAGAATATGTACCAAACTATAAACCCATAGATACAAATTATTGAATATTTTCAGATATTTTGTTTTTTATAGAACATATGTAGGTATGTATGTCAAGATAGGATAGTATGGAGGAAGATCCTTTTTCCTACCCAGAATATGCAAATAGCATGATGGTATGTATGTATGTTTGGAGATGAAATATCAAACTATTAAGTCTTCTTACATATTGTGTATAGGCGACTGCCATACAAAATGTATGAAGCGATGTCGTCACTAAATTCAATTTTTAAAAAAATTGTTAAAAAAAATTGAGATCTTCTGCTACAATGTTAATATTTTTTATAGAAAATTAAATTATCTAGTTGGGGTGTTTCGGCTTTTTTCGATAATTGTAAAAGTTTTGGAAATATAGGCAGTTAAACTCATAAATTTATCATAAAAAAAATATTTTTCTTAATAAAAAATGTTTGAGAAACCCTGGAATTTTTTTGAAAAAACTCATTTGAGATTTTGTATTTGTCTATGTTTGTACCAATTTTCAGCGTTCTAGCGTTTATGGTTTCTGAGATATATGGAAAAATAAAATAAAAATTCAAAAGTTGATAACCCCTGACTGAAACAAAAATTTAAAATTCCGAGTATAAAAGTTTTGTAGGCCTGTAACTGTTTATATATTCTGAAATTTTAGGCTCTGTAAATTGAGCGGATCAAAAGTTATAAGGGGGGGACGGACACACAGACACACACACACACAGACACACACACAGACACACAGACACACACACACACAGACACACGAAATGTTCTACTCCGAATTCTGAGTAAATCCGTGTATGGAACATATATGCTGCGAAGCCTCTAAGTTGGTGTTTTTTGACTTCAAAGTTGGAAAATCCATGAAAAAAGTAGACCTCTCCATACAATTCTCGCGTATTCTGGCTTGATACATTGTCGATATGTTAAGAGAACAAAGTTCTCCTGAACAAATCGACAGTTGGATAAACAGTTACAGGCCTACAAAACTTTTATACTCGGAATTTTGAATTTTTGTTTCAGTCAGGGGTTATCAACTTTTGAATTTTTATTTTATTTTTCCATATATCTCAGAAACCATAAACGGTAGAACGCTGAAAATTGGTACAAACATAGACAAATACAAAATCTCAAATTAGTTTTTTCAAAAAAATTCCAGGGTTTCTCAAACATTTTTTATTAAGAAAAATATTTTTTTTATGATAAATTTATGAGTTTAACTGCCTATATTTCCAAAACTTTTACAATTATCGAAAAAAGCCGAAACACCCCAACTAGATAATTTAATTTTCTATAAAAAATATTAACATTGTAGTAGAAGATCTCAATTTTTTTTTAACAATTTTTTTAAAAATTGAATTTAGTGACGACATCGCTTCATACATTTTGTATGGCAGTCGCCTATACACAATATGTAAGAAGACTTAATAGTTTGTTACTTCATCTCCAAACATACATACATACCATCATGCAATTTGCATATTCTGGGTAGGAAAAAGGATCTTCTTCCATACTATCCTATCTTGACATACATACCTACATATGTTGTATAGAAAACAAAATATCTGAAAATATTCAATAATTTGTATCTATGGGTTTATAGTTTGGTACATATTCTTCAACTATACATACTATCGCTATCGACAGTTGGATCTCATGTGTTACATGCAACTAGTATAAAATAACATTAAAAAATAACAACAAACAAGAAAATATTCCAATATCCATTAAAGACACTAAAACAAAGGAAGCACCCAATGTCTATAAAATTTTTAAATGTCTATAAATTTTTTCTTTTTTGTTTTCAATACCTAGGCGACGAAACACATTTTTCTTATAAACATAGCTTGTTCCGGGGCGGTTAAATCATCTGAGCTTTGCTCAATTTAAAACCCATACATGGAAAAATAAGTTGATTATATTATAGGTATTATCTTAATTTTTTAACAAAAAAGAAATAAAAACCTTTGATTTCAAGAAACCAAGAAAGACAAATGTCACTATAGTTTTTTTTAACTACTTAAAGTTAATAGTTTTTTTTAACAAACATTGACATTCAGCAGACAGAAGGACACTTGTACATATTTGACATTCCTCATCGATAAGTACAGGTGTACGCGATCCTTCCTTTGGCATTGTGAAACATTAAATTTGTTCCTTGAGTAAACATCTGCCGTTTGGTCCTATATAGAGGTAGGTAGATACCTTTGGCACATTCCTTAACACCAGCTGAAATGAAATGTCCGTATCGGATAATAACTAACATACATACATACAATACAGACATACATAATTACATTTATACATATTATATAGACCACCTTTCAATCATTTAACCAAGAAAAAATTAAGTGAACTCCTATCTAATAATAATAATGTATTTAATTGTAATATACTTCTTCTTTTTCTTCTTTTTCTTTGCCTTATCCCACTTTAGGTAGGGTCGGCTCTCCTAATCCTTTGGCGCCACGATGATCTGATCTGATCTAATATACAATGTCATATTATATTGTGTATGAGTAAATTAAAAGGACACTCAAGGAATATCTTCTTAGCTTTAGCATTTCATGCTTTTTGATAAACGGGTGAAAAAAAAAACAATGTACAAAGTAATGATGTATATTGTTTTATTGAATAATAAAATAAAACTGTGTGATAAATATAATAAATTGCTCATGTTTTTTCGTAAATATTTCTAAAAATAGTTTGTTTTTGGTGAATGAGTATACATGCATTGTCGTGCTTCCTTTAAAAGGTAATGCACACCCGCATACATGTCACTGGTTACCCCACACTGTGGGAAATGCGTGATGGTATGAATAGAAGTATTGACTTTTTTCTTTAGTTTTTTTATTGAACACTGGCTCTAGTAATCTATTTTAAACATTTTGTAAATTTAAATTATCCTCAGATATTTTATTAATTTTTATCTTAATAATTAAAGCAGTCGGCAGTATCGGCTATGATACCCAAGAAATAAAAGCGAATTTATATTATCAAGCGACATTTTACCAAGGTTAATTAAAGTTTAGGAAACCGTCAATAATTTACTTGCAATGAATAATTTAATACAAATTAAAATTACCATTTTATAATATGCAATGTATAGATATTCATTATAAACAATGGATGACCTGGGTTACAATATATTAGAATGAGTTATGTTCTTTTGTTAAACACGTTCGTCTTTCCGTTCAAAATTCCTGGCGCCCTCTCATCCATGACTGGTTTCCTGTCCTCACATTGGAGTGGGGGAGTGTCCTCGACCTTTACTTGGGAGACAAGAGTCCTTAACCAGCTGTCCGACTTGCGACTTCCTCCCCAACCATAAACATAACAGGTGGCGTTAACTCTAAAGTAAAAAAATAATTTTGATACGTGGAAGAAAATGATTTAAATCTGTTAGATTTTATTTTTTTACTCACCAGTATTTACTATGTAATATTTACAATGAAATAGTGGAGGTTCGTAGTGTTCATGCGTATTTTTTTCACATTACTATGTTTCTCAACGGGTATCATGTATGTTGGTAGGTATGTATATATAGATAATTAATTTTAATCTATTTGAAATAACAACAGAAATTTATTCAATTTTAACTTGTTATCGATGTAATTTGGTTTATTGCCAAACGGCAATTTCTTCCAATCAACCAAAGTTAATGTTAATATACCTACAATACAATGTGTACAATGACAATAAGGTTATATGATATTACAAAAATAAAAAAAAACAAAATAAAGATTATAAAGATAACAGAAGAAAAGTAAAAAAGATTAAATATCAATTTGTCAATGGGTATCATGTAGTGTGCTTACTATAAATTTCGTCGTGAAAATTTTGTGGGTCAAACACACTACGACATTTTATGTCGAGATCTTTCTCTCTGTCTTTATATTTTGTCAAAACTTCACGCTATAGAAAAATGTGTTTTTTTTATTTTTGTTTATTAAGACCAATTTATTGCTAAGAGGCAACCATTTTAATAAGCATACCGACAGGGAGTAGCTGATTTTTTTTTTGTAAGGCAGCCAGTTTATTTGTACCAAAAACGTTGATCAATGTGTGTTGAGACAACTATCCAAACGACATGGTACCGAGCAGAATTGGAGAAAAGAGACTCCTTAAGAGGCTATAGTAGGTTACATACACAGAAGAGACAATCTATAGATTCCCTATTATGTGGTTATATAGTATATTTTGAAATTCTTTTCCCCAGTACCTTCAAAAGATACGTCTTTGAAATAAAGAACAGATTGTATTTACATCTTTATTTTATTGCATGAATTATTTGAAATTTGTTTTATACTTTTCTTGTAATAGTATAAAACTACAAGGCTAATGAAGTATATTTTTACTTCAATCGATTGAGAATATGAAAATCTACCGACTGAGTTTTTTGCTATTTGAATTCTTTCTATTTAAAAAAAATTAAATTATACCTTTTCTTCACGAAATTATATTTTTTATTTATAATATTTTTTCGTGTCATACATTAGAAGGTAATTTAGTGTGCATATTTGTATACATCAGTATGCCCAGGGTATACAAGAGGGTTGCCCAACAACGATCTAAATGGATATGCCATAACATCAGACATCCGGGTCTGCTTGGTACTATCGCCAGAATAATGATGGAGGGCAGAAACTAAAGGTCACCCTAGAGACAGTTATATGGGCCCGGTGATCAGTGATGTTGTGCGTTGTTGTTGCTATCAAGTGATGAAGAGGCTGGCGGACAACATAGATTTGTGGAGAGGTGGAGTACCTACTTGGTGCCAACCATTCCTAGGAAGAACAGGTAGCGGTCTGTTTTAAAAGTAATTGAACAAAAAGTAATTAGTTTGGTGGTGGCAGAGCGTTTGGTAGTAGCGCTCTGGGTTAAGTAATCTCCTGTAATCGAGTGTTCGAATCCTGCCACAACCGATTTCGTTCACGTATAGCACCAGCATACGCTTAATTTAGGGATTGTATGAGGATGTATTTATACTTGTTTCAAAGACATATTCATGCTTAAAAAAATCGTTGCGGTGTGAGGTTATTCGTAATAATTAAACTATAAAAATGTAACCATAAACTTGAATTCCAAAAAAGCTATAAACAAAATGAATAATAAAAAACTATATTGGTAGTTGAAAAAAACGTTATTTATCGTATTTCAATTTCAGCATTTTCCCAGAAATAGACGTAATTAAACGTCATAAAATATCCCAGGAAACACTCTTAAAGTACTTTCCTCCATTCGTTTAAGTTTTTTTTCAGAAAGCGCCATTTTTTTCCAGTCAAAACATCTACACGTGGTGGCGATGTATGGTAGTGAAATATGGAGATGCGGGATCATAGAAAAAGTGACGTTTCTATTTAAGTAGCGTTTTAATGGCGACACTTTTGAGAATTATGTTCTACAATAATAACATTCACCATGATGGTGTTGCTGTGGGAGATATAAGGAAAGAAGGTACATATACCTATATGTATACAGAAATGCTAATGAATATTAGTGTTGAACACGTTAAAGCTATTGCTTCAAAGTAATGGCTGGATTTAATTTTAAAAGGGAGCAAAGGAAACGTTTAATCATATTTTATGGAGAAATAAATATAAAAAAAATAATGGATCACATAAATATACCTACATAATAAAATGACTATTTGTAAAAGCAGCTCTCCAGGTAGAATAATTTATTAAAAAAAATAAGTTATACCTAATTATTATTTAATATTAAAATTTGAGATTCATCGAAAAAAATCATTTGAATGCGAAAATCAGTTATAATTCATAATTAATACTTGTATAAACTATTATTTATTTAAAAATATATATTATTGTACGAAAAATTTACTCGAAAGGATATCGAAAGAAGAGTTATGGCAGGAAACAGAGTGAATGGAGCACTAAGACCAGTTATGAATGATCGCAACATATCAAAGGAAGATAAAGTTGCCATTCCTAATGCTATCTTAGTGGCAACCTTGACGTATGCAAGTAAAACCTGGAGATGGCAGAAGTTGCACGAAAGCAGAATAAATGCAGTTGAAATGAGATCGCTCAGAAGAATCTGTAGGTAATATGACGATGTATGATGACAGGGTCAGAAATGAGGACATAAGGAAAAAATGTGAGATAAAGAAATATGTCATTAATAGAATGAAAGTGAACACATTGAGATGGTTTGGGCACATGGGAAGAATGAATGAGGAACACCTGACGAAGAAAATATACCTACATTGCGGACAGGAATGGAATGAGAGGTCGGGGCCGCCCAAGGAAGGGATGGCACGTCCATGTGAACGGTATTTTGAAAGACGGAAATGTCAGAAGCATGAATAACAGACGAACATGTATAAAACGATGTATAGATGTCGACGAGGCGATGAATGTGTGTCAAGATATAAATAAGTGGCGTTCTATCTGCCTACCCCGCGAGGGACATAGCGTGATGGTATGTTTACAATAGAAAAGAGTGGACGCACTATTCAATGGCGGTGCGTCACAGCAAATTATAATTTAAAATCAAAATGAAATTACATATACCTTAGTGTTGTTATATTTGATATTATTTTGTCATACTAATTTTTCTTTGAATAGAGTGTTTTTCAAGTATGAAAAACACAAATTTATGTCATGGATATTAGGTACAAAGTATGTTATTAAAAATCCATTAAGGGGGGGCTTGTAGCAATTAAACTTTATCAGGTTTATTATACTATGTAAGTATTAACTTATTAATTGTTGGATACAGGGATAAAACTTTTATGGTCTGAATAGCTAGAACCTAACACCGTAGCATTACAAGTAGACCATTATTGGTACATATCATAGTAAAGCCCGCCTGACACGAGGTATTATTCCAACTCATGTGGAATATGAGTTGAAAAGTAGTGTTTGCAGTCATTTTTGAAGTCATATGAACTGAAACTGTTCATCTCTTTTGTCTATGCATATCTATCTACTACATTGTCATTCGTCATACAAAGGAAGAAATATTTTTTAAATTCATAATGTAATTTGTAAAGTTTTTTTCGTATTCTTTTTGATTTTTGATTGATCCAGACGTACATTCCTAGCTACAAAAAATATCGGCACATCGGAGTTCTTCGATATAATTGCTATGATTTGGAATGTTCTTACTACTGTTTTTACGATATTGCTTCTCGCATCACTATATATTTGGCCTTTGAATGTATGATTTTAAGTATTTGAAATACATTCCATTTAATTTCAAAAAATCTAATTTTTCTAAGAAAATGGATCTTCTAATGAGTTGTTCGTTTAATATGCTAAAAAACTCCTTGATTTTTTTTCTCCTATCCAATCAAGATCGCGTACATTTTTTGCTAGAGCGTCTCATTTGATTTTCATAATATTTCGAAACAGGTAATCAAACTCAAAAGGTAATAAAAAAACAAGCGAGAATCATCAATGCACCCAAAAATGCAAGTTATTTGATAGTGAAGAGAGATAACTGCTATAATATCGATATGTAATTTAAATATAATGTTTTTAGAGTAATAACATTTTTAAGTCATTTAAATGATATCGTATCCGGCACAATGTCATTTTTTCAGTTCATATTCCAATGAGTTGAAATATGAGTTGCAATATTACCTGGTGTCAGGCCGGCTTAAGGAATGTGGTATCTTCGATAGATTTGTATTACTTGAACAGCGGATGGTGATGAACTTGTATTTTAAACCGAGTCTTGCAGTTACCTATTTAATATATTTTTTTTAATATCAGTTTAGATTTTTTCTCAGACTGTCAAATCCATGTTATATAAATCATAAATAAAAATTAAATCTTTGAACTCCTTTTTAGCAAATTAGCGCACGGAGGACCGCGACATTTGGCATAGTTAAAATTTATATGGAGAAGAAAAGTAGAAAGCTAAAATTTATACATCGTCGTTGCATATTTAAAATGGGTTATGTAAATAAATCAATGTTCTGAGAAAATAAAAAAAAAACTGTTTATTTTACGATAAATCATATTTTTACAACCATTAATGATTGTTAAAGATGCAGAACATAATTTAGAATATTAGGAAATAGTATTTTGTACAACATTTACATAAATAAGTATCAAAAACACGTTTTTAACAAAAAAAAATCACATAGCCCAAATTGTACGTCATTTCTTGCACGGATTGCTTCTCATGTCTCATTTTATATACACGGCTTCTGTCAAACTGTTTTGCGATTAGTCCTGTTTTCTGTTAATGCTTATTAAAGATGCAATAAATAATGGTGAATATTAGAATTAAAATATTAATTAATTTGATATAAACACAAATAGTTGTTAAAAACTTTTTTTTAACTACAAAAACTCACATGACCCAAATTTTACGCAATTCCTTGCACATACTCATGTGTTTTGTGAATATTATTTTTTATTATTTTTATGTATTATTTCACATGTCGCATTTTTATATACCCCATAGCAGCTTCTGTCACAATGGATAACGTAAATTCTACATAATGTTTCATAATAATTGAAAGAAAGATTGAAAGTAAAAAAATGGTGACATAATTTGACTTTGAAACTTTCAACCCAACTAAAAGGACACAGCTGTTTTGAAACACAGACATAGGCGCTTATGAAATAGTTACTATCTAAAAATCATTTATCCGTTCCATTTGATAAATACCCATAGTTTTTTCCATAAATTATGAGAATGTCATAGTATGTTACAAATACTTCTGCTTCTTCATTTTTTCCCATCTTGCAGTAATTATAATCCATTTTTTAGTGCGGAGGACATCCATCAACACACAAAATCCAGATTCAAGTCTCAAGTTTTCTAGTCATTGATGAGGGGTTGATAAATGTTGCAGTGATTATGATTTCCCACTTCCTTCCATTCCTTTTACTTCCTCATGAGCACATTTACATTTTTTTTGTTTTTTTTTTCTTTCTATTAATTTTGATCTCCTGTAGGTACCTAGTATTTACTAAATTAATAACTTTTTATACATGGAACAGGCAGGATTCAGAAAAGGCTTCGGAACAAACGACCATCTACAAACTCTAAGAAATGTAATCCAGAAATATAATGAGTATAATATTCCCATAGCATTGGCAGTTATAGATTTTGAAAAGGCCTTCGACTCAGTCGAGACATAGGCGGTGATGAAGGGTCTAGATAATTGCAGAATTGACTATATGTAGATATTCCCAAATTTTGAAAAATATTTATGAGAATGCCACATCTAATATACAACTTCATGAACCATCCAAGAAATTTTACATTAGAAGAGGTGTCCGACAGGGTGACACTATTTCTCCCAAACTATTTACATTGGCCCTCGAAGATGTCTTCAAAACTCTGGATTGGTCTAAGAAAGGCATAAATATAAACGGCGAGTATCTTAGCAATCTACGGTTCGCAGATGATATTGTCATATTTGGCAAGGATGAGGAGGAATTGAAAACTATGCTGACAGAAATAAATTCAGCCTGTGTGAACATCGGATTGAAGATGAACATCTCCAAGACCAAAATGATGAGTAACACAGAAGAGTCCTTCCCCATCATAATAGATGGAGTGCAAATTGAAAGAGTATACAGATACATATATCTAGGCCATACCGTGATGCTTGTCAAAGAAAATCAAGAGGCAGAAATAGAGAGAAGACGTGGCCTTGCCTGGGCAGCTTTTGGAAAATTATCATACATTCTGAAATCCCGTAAATACTCCCATTATTTAAAAAAAAAGCTATTTGATGCATGTATTCTCCCAGTGCTTACTTATGGAATGGAAACATCGGTCCTAACAAAACGAATAATGCACAAGCTGTTAGTGACACAGAGAGCTATGGAGAGAAAGTTGCTGGGTGTTTCAATAAGGGACAGAATTCAGAATGTCATGATAAGACAAAGAACCAAAGTAGCCGATGTAGCGGAAAGAGTCGCTGGCCTTGAGTGGAGCTGGGCTGGGCATATTGCCAGATGCCAAGATTCACGATGGACCAAAAAGATCGTAAAATGGCGACCGAGAACAAGCCGAAGAGGTGTCGACAGACCCCAGGCAAGGTGGTCACATTTCTGATGACATCAAGAAATGTGCCGGAAGGAGATGGATGCAGTGTGCCCAAGACAGGGAGTTGTGGAGGATCAAGGGGGAGGCCTATGTCCAAGAATGGATAAAAACAGGCTGAAGAAGAAGATTAAGATATATGGTCACATTTTTATTTATAAATTAGGTACTTCTTCAAGACGAGTAAAATAACTGCTTTGGTTTACAATTTAAGTAACACTTACATATTTTATGTAATGTATATTGATTGACTGTTTGTTTGCTTAAAAATAAATAAATAAATAATTGAATGTATTTTTTTGACAACTGAGCCACACTGGAATAGCGTCTCTGTGGTCGCGAGTTCGAATCCTTTCGACCGATTTCGTTCACCATAGCACAATCATTAATGCTTGATTTAGGGATTGTATAAGGATGTATATTTACTTGTTAAAAGAAAATTCATTCGTTTAAAAAAATATATACTTATGGTCGTATTACGGGAGTGATTAAAGAACAATGTAATTAAAAGTTAAGGTCCAGTAAGCAGTATTCTCGCAGTATGGGACCTTACCTTTTTCTTACATTTTCTCAAACAACTCTTGGAATACGACCCTTAGGTGACTACATTTTTGTAATATAAATAAAATATAGCCTTTCCTTGTGTTTATTTTTCATTTGAAAAATAAACATTTACTTCTCTATGGGAAATAATGTGATTGCACATATAAATCAAATTTATTAATGATAAAACAAAAATATGTACATATATGTGATTGTTTTTTCTCTTATAAATAAATAAAATAAAATAAGTAAATAAAATTTGTTTTTATTTATTTTGAATAGATATTTTAGGAAAAAAAAAACAGAAAAAGGTTGAAAAAATAACAGTTACAATAACATATTGTGGGAAGGAATGTTTGGAATGTATATTGTATTAAGATTCAATATATTGTTTATATTAGGTACATGTAGGTTCAAATTGAGTTCCCGCGGGCTACCGGATGTGGTAAGGTCAACTCCTTGATATGCCCAAGGGTTTATACATAATATCATCATAATTTATTAAAACAGGAAATATCTAAAATGCTACTTTCTCAGAGAAATATTCTTTGTTCCTGATGATTTCAAGAGATCAGAGAAGGATCAAGCAGTTTTCATCGAGTAGGACCAATCAACCCTTAAGGTAATTTAATACATTTTGTTTTAAAAATATCTATGAAAAAAAAATTAATCCTTGCTCTCTAAAAGAATAAGAAAAAAATATCTCCCGCAAACACGTTACTATTTTAGCCACATCCTAATAAAGTCAGTCCATAGATTTTTATTATAATATTATACTAGATGTAGTACTCCGTGCAAAAAGTGAGTAATGGAATATCGTGCGTTTGACGTTTTGGTTGGCAACATATTTCAGTTTTCCTTAAATTTCAACACACCCTAGATAACTGTTCTGTAAACCTTAATAAACAAAGTGTTTTTTTCGACAAATAAATCCGAAAACAATTCACATTAGTCGTTATTCTCTATAGAAAAACGATGTGGTCTGCCCACCAAAACGTAAAAAACCCCCGGAAAAATGCCTCACTTCGATTCATACAAAATTTGTTAACAGCGACATCTAGTACCTATATTATATGAAAATCTACGAAGATAAAAGTAATGAAAAAATATTGCTACTACGACATCTAGTATAAAATAGTAATAAAAATCTATGAGTCAGTCATAATAACGTGGGAAGAATCACAATAACCATAGAAAAAGACGAATAATTAAATCAATATCAATTGGATGGGTGGATGGCAGAGCGGTTAGCGCGCTGGGTTAGTAATCCAGTGGTCGCGAGTTCGAATCCTGCCTCGACCGATCTCGTTCACCTATAGGATAAGCATTTATGCTTAGTTTAGGGAACGTAGGACGATGTATATGTACTTGTTTAACAAGGACATATTCATTTTTTATAAAAAAAAAAAAAAATATCGCGTCATTATTCGCTGCATACCGCGATGGGCCGTTTTTCTCGCGAAATACCGTTTAACCGTTAGTTGACCGTCGGTATTATATATTACAGAAATATTATTTCATTTTTGGCTTTTTAACTGGCAACTGGCGTAGTTCAGGGGTGACATCTTTGCGAAACACCGTCACCTCATTTATAAGGACTGTTGCTTTCATTGCTTACAAATAAACTAATATTCAATAGATGGCGTTACAAAAAAGGTTTCTTCGTTACTTCATAGATGGCAATAGTATAAATCCTTATTTTCAGGTGAATTGTAACACATTATTCAAATATATAAACTTTCAAAAATTACATTTATAAAGGAACTCAATAAGAAGGCATAATTGGTGAACTTTGCGCAAGCGCAAGTGATCACATAAACCAGCCGATGGCAGGTCGTAAGCCCTGTAGGTGCCTTGAGTTCCTGGTTCTTCTATAATATCCCAACTTCGTCTCTATTGAGATGTTAAAAAGTTTTTCATAAATATTTCTATACTTCTTCTTTATTTTTATCATTTATGCAGTTATAGGTACTTTCCTTTTTACATATACATAGATAAGTAATGTCCGATCCAAGCATGTCAAAAGAAGCCAAAATTTCCGTACCTACTCTTTTCTCTTCTTCAGCTTTCCTTCGTCCAATGGACATAGACCTCCTTCTGAGACCTCCACAGCTTCCTATCTTGGGCAGACCGCATCCATCCGACTTCAGCCTCTCGTCTAATATCATCTCCTTGTTTAAGGTCTTTCAACACTTCTTTTGCCCGTTCTAGGATACCATTCCAGCACTTTTTTAGTCTGTGGTTCGGGTTCTTATCCACAAGTTAGTTTTCTCATAACGATATATATATTTTAACAGATTTTAATTATCTCAATAGAGACGAAGTTGGAATATTTACTGTAGGAGAACCGGGAAATCAAGGCACCTACAGGGCTTACGACCTGTCATCGGCTGGTTTACGTGATCACTCTATGCAATAATAAAAATATTCGATTACTTACACATTGGTACAAGTAGGTCAATAAGACAAAAATGACCTTATAAGTCTGGCGCAATTCAGGGGTGACTTCTATGCGAAAAATGCATTTGTCACCTCAGGTATAAGAATTGTTGCTCTCATTATTTACAAAAAAACAATTCGCTTAATAGATGGCGTTACAACAAAAATAAATAAAAAATAATAAGAATGTTGCCGATGACAGGTCGTACAGTAAATATTCCAACTTCGTCTCTATTGAGATAATTAAAAATCTGTCAAAAAATACCTTTGACTCCCGACAGGGAAAAAATCCAATGTTTGCGCATGTTACTGCGGAATTATGTAGAGGCATCCCAAGAGAGGGATGACATGACCATGTGAATAATATTTTGAAAGAAGTAAGCACAAGAAGCTTGAACTATCGACGAGCATGCATGAGGCCCCCATTAACGATCGTGCCATCCTTCCAAATGGCTTGCCATCACTCCAAAATGCGCTCGTGAATGTCAAAACCCGCGCAGCCCAATTGGCCTGACACACCAAAATGGAATTCCAAACGATCGAAACAATTCTATGGCCGCGACAAACGGCGCGGCACATCCTGGCGGTACGGCATGCTCGTGAGTGTGAAAACCAGCGGTACATTGCGCCGAGCTGTTTGACACTCTCGTGAATGCGAAAATACAACATTTTCTCTTTGTTTTTTTTCTTTTTATATATAAACAAACCACTATAGCAGTTGTATAAAACTTATCATCAGAATTATAACTAATTTTTACTTGAAAATGTCATAAAATAATATATACTAATTTTGATCGCTCGATGGCGCGCCCGTGAGTGTGATGAAAATTTTACAATGCTCCAAATGGAGCCGGTCCTTATGGAGCGACGCCGAATGACACGATCGTGAATGGGCTGCTTAAAGGAAGTCAGGAATGTGTGCTAAAATTCACTCGAACGCACTGATTCTCTCTGCTCAACAACAGGTTTTGTATTTTTTATATGCACAAACACAAATTGTCAAAAAAAAACAATCAACGATGATTAATGCCTAACTGTGGCGTTCTTTTGTTAAGAAAATAACTTGTCCAAATGTCCATAATATACAGTCGATGGTATCAGGACAACTTTAATTGTTGCTATAAAAAGACAGCAAATCATTTTATGCACATCTCAAGTGGATATGTTTTATGTTCAAGTTGGAATTTTGATCGATGTCAGGGTCAAAAGTCAGATGTCAAAAGCATTTCGCCGGAAATAAATAAAGGATTATGTTTCCATATTAAATTTATTACAGGGTTCAGCGTCAGTAATTCGTGTCTTATTTCTGCATAACTACAACTGTCAACATTTTCAAAATGGTCTCACATTCTGGAAAATTGTTTGAAGAATGTATATCTACAGTAAACATGGATTTATGAAAATGTATTCAGGAATATACCAGCAGTGTGCTGTCTGCGGGAAGCATTATTTTAAACGTGTAAATATTTAAATGTGTAAAATATTATTTTAAATGAGTAATTTTGGAGTATTAAGTATATAGTACAAATCATGTTCGGTGTGTTATTATATGAACAGCAAAGCATGTGTTCGTGTCAATGACACATTGACAACGTGGTTCTCTATAAATAATGGCGTTAGACAAGGGTGCGTGCTGTCTCCATGGTTCTTTAACCTGTACATTGATTTCTGCATAAGATTCCTTAAGGATTAAAGCAAGGGTCTGATATTGAATACTGTAATGGTGCGAGATTTGATGTATGCAGAGGATAAAGTTCTGCAATCAGAAAGTATGGAAGCGTTCAGTATCTTGTAAGTATGATATATGAAGGATGCATAGAGAACGGACTGAGGATGAATGCCAGCAAATCAAAGGCAATGGTCTTTGAAAAGAGTGAAAGCAGAACAGCGTGTAAAATAATAAGAGTAAACAACGAATGGCTCGAGCAAGTCGACGAATATGTATACTTGGGAAGCATATTTCAACGGAATGGACGGCTTGATAAAGAGATCAAGAGAAAAGTTATGGCAGGAAACAGAGTGAATGAAGCACTTAGACCAATTATGAATGATAAATGCAGTTGAAATGAAATCGTTAAAAAGAATTTGTAACGATGAGAACGATGTATGACAGGGTAAGAAATGAGGACATATGGAAATAATGTAAGATGAAGAAAGATGTCAATACTAGAATGAAAGTGAATACTTACATTGAGATGGTTTGGTCACATGGGGAGAATGAATGAGGAACGCCTGACGAAGAAAATATACAGTGCGGACAAGAATGGAATGAGAGGTCGGGGACGCCCAAGAAAGGGATGGCATGACCGTGTGAACGATATTCTGAAAGGCTGAAATTTTAGAAGTGAGCAACAGACGAACATGTATGAGACGATGCATGATTGTGGACGAGGAGAGAGATGAGTGCCAGGATAGAAAAATGTGGCGTTCGGTTCTCTCTGCCTACCCCGCGAGGGACATGGCGTGACGGTATGTATGTATGTATTTTCGGTGTGGATTGGGCATTAAAAAAACACTTGGTCCAGGGTCTCGAAATAATATATTTATCCCTCAGTTCAAAACAACAAAAATTCAGCAGATCTTAACCAATCGATTTCCGAATTGAATAATAAGAAATATAATATAATTCACCTCGTGTCCATTTGAGCAATACCTTTTTTAGCGGATGTAAGTTTTATGTGCGATCATTACAGGTGGATGTACTGACATGTGCGTCGGGGTCGACAACTAACGATCCTTGTGAAAAGGTTTTTAATCAATACATAGGTAGGTAGGAAGACGACGGCTTAAGATAGAGGGCGATGGGGGCTGAAATTAAAGAAGGCCAAAGCTTCGTAATGGGCTGTGGCGCCATTGGAAGAAGAAGAAGAATACAATTAAAATTTTCTGAATTATTTCTGCGCCACGATTTGAACAATTTTATCTATTCACTTTGATTAAACCACGACCTATTCGACCGGTTTCAAGGCGAATACTTCTTCCTCGGTTGTTATTCGAATAGTCTTCCAAAATGTTATATACAAAATTACTACATAGGTTGGTACTCGTGAACTAGACGATATCAAAATTATTACTCGTGAACTAGACAATATCAAAGACCGCGCGCACACTACGCGCCTTCTATAAATACATTTAGTCAATCATACTGTCTCGCTCGCACTCACACTATCACGTATCAGTTTGCTATGGCGTTTATTTACTCTCGGAATCAACTTGGTAACTTTTCTCAAGTATTTATTTATTATTTATTATCATATTTATTATTTTTTTATTGTGAAAGTCGTAAGATTTCCAAATGTGAACTTTAAGTTGTCCCTAAATAACGATTTTCGCAACATCATATCTTAGTTTATTCTAAGTTAGTTCACAAAGTACATAAGATTGATTGTTTTGATTTCGCCGGTTGGACCAGCCCCCCTAGACAACGTTTCATTTAGCTCAAGAAAAGATAACTCAATGTATGGAAGTGACAGTTGCCAGTCACGTGGCAACTGTCACTTCCATACATTGAGTTATCTTTTCTTGTTTCTTTTCTTGAGCTAAATGACACGTTGTCTAGGGGGGCAGACTTGCCCCCCAGATATATTTTTTATAGTACCTAACGTATGTACTTATTTCTGGAAATAATAGTGTTCATATAAATATTTATTGACTTATTGATTATTCTCTTGGGTGAAAGACAATGTTTGAATAAGGTTTATATTTTCATATTTATTTAATTTTGTGGTACATATAAAATAATTTTCTTTAAACTTTGTTCAAATCACGAATGAGTTAGTTTATTTGACAGGTTTCCAAACATTTGGCTGTTTTTCCTCATCCGAAGTTATCGAAGAATCAGTCGAATATTTTATATAATTTATTTTTCACAATATTATTAAAAGTTGACGACCCCTGACGTTTTAGTGTATGAGGAAGGAAAAGAGACGATATGGAGGTGGTCAATGTTCAAGAAAGGGATATGGTCAGACATCGAGTTAACCGGTGTTAAAAATTTATAAATTGCAATGTTACCACGTGAAGAAAATAAATAACAAACTATCAATAATTTATTCAGATACATATTGAACGTTTGTTTTTAGAATACTAATCGTCCAAATAAGATTTGTAAATAAATAATAAAATTAAATAAATATGCGGGATAAAACAGGGTTTATAATTTTTTTGTGATTTTTTTTAAAAATCACCTTGAATTAGAAAACATTTATTTTCAATTAGAAATTATTTATTTTCTTTCATGATATATTTATTTTCAATTATAAAATATTTATTTTCAACCAGGAAATGTTTATTTTTGATTAAAAAAATTATTTTCAGTCAAAAAATTATTATTTTCATTTAAAATATTTATCTTTAATCGGGAATTATGTATTTTCAATAAGATATTATTAATTTTCTTTCATGATATATTTATTTTCAACAAGGAAATATTTATTTTTGATTAAATAAAAAAATAAAGCGGTGATAGCCCAGCGGTAAGGTTGTCGCCTCATATGCGTGAGGTCGACGGTTCGAATCTGGACGGGGCACGCACCTCTGGATTTTTAAAAATCTATGTGCGGATTTATATCACTAGCTATATGTAGCCATGATCCAATTTGTCTGGTTCCCCTTTCTAAGGGTTACGAAGGTCAGATGGCTGTCGCTTCAATGTAATAACCAGACTCGCCAATTCCAGGATCATGGTCAAAGCGTACCCCGATAGAAACGGGACAAAAGCGCTCAGGGGGAAAGAAAGATTAAATAAAAAAATATTTTCAGTCAAAAAAACATTATTTTCATTTAGAAATATTTATTTTTATTCGGGAATTATGTATTTTCAATAAGATATTATTAATTTTCTTTCATGATATATTTATTTTCAATTAGGAAATATTTCTTTTCAACCAGGAAATATTTATTTTTGATTAAAAAAATATTTTCAGTCAAACGATTATTATTTTCATTAAGAAATATTTATTTTTAATCGGGAATTATGTATTTTCAATAAGATATTATTAATTTTCTTTCATGATATATTAATTTTCAATTAGGAAATATTTATTTTCAACCAGGGAATATTTATTTTCAACCAGGGAATATTTATTTATGATTAGAAATTATTTATTTTCAGTCAAAAAATAATTGTTTTCAATAAGGAAATATTTATTTTCAATTAGAAAATATTTATTTTTAACCAGGAAATATTTATTTTTAAAAGGAAAATATTTATTTATAATCATGAATTATGTATTTTCAATTAAGAAATAGTTACTATCAATTAGAAAGCATCTGTTTGTTAGAAAGATTCAGTATTGACAATGTATAAAACCTGCCATTTTGTGTAATATCTATCCATATAATATTATGATTCAACTCATTAATATTTTCTGTTCCAAATTTTCTAAAGCCTAATCATCGATGAACGTTGCACAAGCGAACAAAGGGATCACATAAAGCAGTAGATGATAGATTATCTCGTCAGCTCTACATCTTAACTTTCTATTTTATTACAAAACAATTCTTCCTCTTGACACAACTAGGTCCCTGATGTTTTTGGTAGAGGTAAAAAAATCCTGATGTTTTTATTGAAAGAACCTAATTAAGGATTGGTGTCAGCCACATGACATCGTCTTGAACGGAAGTCTTCACACTTCTCCTCTCCTTGACCATATCCTGTACCCATACTATATACCTAATATACTATATATACGCTTATGATACAAATTGAGTTTTGGAATGAGTTTAATAATTTCACGGCATAAGTTAGTATCTCGTATTTGTTTTTATTTTCGTTATAATATACCTACATAATAATTTAACAATTTCAATGCTTGTGCTAATAAAGGGAGTACATAATATAAAAATGTAAAAAGATAATAATATTTCTATAAAAAGGAGTACAAACAATAGATTTGATTAATCGTAAAAAAATAATTGCAACTAAAACATAATCAAAATTGATATAAACAAAAAGTAAAATCAGAAAGAAAATAAAACAAATTCGACAAAGCAGTATTTCTTTACATTGCAGTATTGCTCTTTTATTATTTAATGTCAAAGATTTTTTTTATTTTAGTGCAAAGTCGTTCATGGTCTTAACTATTTATTTAAGTGCAAGTTGTTTGTGGTTTAAACTTTTTATTTCAGTGTAATTTGTGCGTGGTATAAATTTTTTATTAAAACATAAGTTGTTCGTGGTTTAAAGTTTTTATTTTAGTGTAAGTTGTTTGTGGTTAAATCTTTTTATTTTAGTATAATTTGTGCGTGGTATAAAATTTTTATTAAAGCATAAGTTGTTCGTGGTTTAATGTTTTTATTTTAGTGTAAGTTGTTTGTGGTTAAAACTTTTTATTTTAGTATAATTTGTGCGTTGTTTAAACTTTTTACTTTAGCATAAGTTGTTCGTGGTTTTGCTAAATTATCGTTGGAGATAATATTGCACATGAGTAGTATTCCATTAAGTGTAGTATTTCACTACACTACATAGATATTTTAGTAGGTAAGTATAATACCATTAAAATCTGTTATCTATGATTCTAATTTTTTTTTTTAATAAATAAAAAAAAAAAAAAACAATAGACCATAGAAGCCGCTCTCTAATGATTTGAATGTTCCTGATTTTCTTTATAAAAACATTACTTATAAAAAGTGAGTACCTACCTAATTATCAATTTTAAAACTGATTATAAATAAAAAAAAACACCTTTAGTTAATAGTACCTACTATTTTATTTTATTTTAATAGATTGTCAACAGCCGGTTAACATTGCTTATAAATAAATATTTTACATAAAAATAAGCCAAACAATTACAAACATTTTTCAAATTAATCATAATGATATTCAATTTATTTCTCACTTAATTAGTACTGTACCAATTTAACTAAGAGACTTCACGTTGCTCGCGTTGGTTGGATGAAATTGCCTTATGGCAATAAACCTGCCTTTGTACACATGTACATAAATTATATAAATAAATAAATAAATAAAAAAATAATAATATATATTTTTTTTATTTAATATTTTTTCGGTCGGTAAACTATATTGAATAAAGCAAGTGTGTTTTTTCGGCACGGAACGTATTTTTTACATTAATTTAAATATGACTAGTTGCATGTAACACATGAGATCCAACTGTCGATAGCGATAGTATGTATAGTTGAAGAATATGTACCAAACTATAAACCCATAGATACAAATTATTGAATATTTTCAGATATTTTGTTTTCTATACAACATATGTAGGTATGTATGTCAAGATAGGATAGTATGGAAGAAGATCCTTTTTCCTACCCAGAATATGCAAATTGCATGATGGTATGTATGTATGTTTGGAGATGAAGTAACAAACTATTAAGTCTTCTTACATATTGTGTATAGGCGACTGCCATACAAAATGTATGAAGCGATGTCGTCACTAAATTCAATTTTTAAAAAAATTGTTAAAAAAAAATCGAGATCTTCTACTACGATGTTAATATTTTTTATAGAAAATTAAATTATCTAGTTGGGGTGTTTCGGCTTTTTTCGATAATTGTAAAAGTTTTGGAAATATAGGCAGTTAAACTCATAAATTTATCATAAAAAAAATATTTTTCTTAATAAAAAATGTTTGAGAAACCCTGGAATTTTTTTGAAAAAACTAATTTGAGATTTTGTATTTGTCTATGTTTGTACCAATTTTCAGCGTTCTACCGTTTATGGTTTCTGAGATATATGGAAAAATAAAATAAAAATTCAAAAGTTGATAACCCCTGACTGAAACAAAAATTCAAAATTCCGAGTATAAAAGTTTTGTAGGCCTGTAACTGTTTATATATTCTGAAATTTTAGGCTCTGTAAATTGAGCGGATCAAAAGTTATAAGGGGGGGACGGACACACAGACACACACACACACAGACACACAGACACACACACAGACACACAGACACACACACACACAGACACACGAAATGTTCTACTCCGAATTCTGAGTAAATCCGTGTATGGAACATATATGCTGCGAAGCCTCTAAGTTGGTGTTTTTTGACTTCAAAGTTGGAAAATCCATGAAAAAAGTAGACCTCTCCATACAATTCTCGCGTATTCTGGCTTGATACATTGTCGATATGTTAAGAGAACAAAGTTCTCCTGAACAAATCGACAGTTGGAAAATGTATCCTTTAACGCGTGTTTTGTGTTACGAGGAATATTCTGTAACGAATTATCGTTAATAGAGATTTCACTGTAGAGACATTTCACTGAGAAACCTTGATGAAGTGTGATGTGTAATGTAAAGATTATTAACAGTTAGGAAGGAAGTAGGTAATATGATTAATAGTGAACATAACCAATACTTAGCATACGGTTGACTATAATATTATTATGGTACATAAAGGATGGGTCACTGACACTGACATTAGATAGAACGGACACAGCAAACCTGTAGATTAATTTCCTGGCAGACGCAAATGTCATTTATGTTCAATAGGCAAGTTTTATCTAAGCATAATCTTAGCCATTTAAGTCCTCTCAAAATTCGGGATGAAACATAATTTTACACAATGCAATTGAGCGTATTTCCATCTTCTTTTAAGGACTTATGATTAAAATAAGTCGTTTTGGTGTTGCGTGCAGAGGATTCCGTGGACTGCAAAAAGATCGAACGTCTAAAGGCCCTTGTGTCTATGACCTTGGGCATAAGGTATGTACGGGAATATACAGTTATTAGCTTCTAATGTATGAAATAAATATTTACTTAGTATTTTTTCAAATATGAATAAAAGCAATTCAAAAATAAAAAAAAAACCCTATACTCAGTAGGCTTTCATATTCCATTTCGTTTTAAGTAAAAATCTTCTTTGTAGGCCTTATAGATGTTTAGTTATTAACAATAAACAATTAAAAAATAAAATAATTTTACATAGAAAATATTTGCAAATTCAAATTTTGAAAAACTTATTCCATAGAATTCTAGAATTCTAAAAACAAACTGTTTTTTTTATTTATAAGACGTATCTTTGGGTAGTTCTGTACTATTTGGCTTACTATAAACTCTTAAGGCCTCAAAATAAAAGAAAGATTGTCTCAAGTGTGCAGTCGCAGGGTGCTGAGCTTCTTTAGTCACATCGTAAGGGGAGAACCAGGTAACCTGGAAAAAAGTATTGTCATAGGAAGTGTTCCAGGTTAAAGAAGTAGAGGCAGATCTCAACATGACCATATTCGGCGTTGCGAGATGCAGAGATGACCGGAGAGGATTCGTTATGTCCATTGGTGGTTCCATGGATCACGATCTTCAGCAGTGAGGGAACAAAGAAGAAGAGAAATAAAAATCGAATTTACACTAAGTAATATTAATTTGAATACCTACCGGAATTTCGTTGTAAAATTTAATTTTTGATTAAGCGGAATTTGTTTTTTAAATAATTATTTATTTAGGAAGAAGAAGAAATAAACATATTCACAGAAGAAGAAGAAGAAGAAGAAATAAACATATTTTTTATTATTTGGAAGACCTGTGGAAAATATCTTCTGAAACCAAAGGAACATAATATAATATCCAATTAAACAATCCATCTTTCCCTTGGCTTCACAAAAAATGTCCAAAACCGAGATCTCGAGAATGAGATTGGTTCATTGCTCAATTGCTACTCACTTATATAATGAAATAAATATAAAAGAAAACTTCCCTTCATGTGCATGCGGGGTAGATTTGGAAACACTGGATCACGTGTACTTTGAATGCCCGATGCACTACGAATATGACATCTATCCCAATTTCTCTCCCAATTTCCTCTACCAGTTAACATGTCTCGTCTCTTATCGCTTAACTCTCTTCATGTTCTTTGAATGCCCGATGCACTACGAATATGACATCTATCCCAACTTCTCTCCCAAGTTCCTCTACCAGTTAACATGTCTCGTCTCTTATCGCTTAACTCTCTTCATGTTCTTTGAATGCCCGATGCACTACGAATATGACATCTATCCCAACTTCTCTCCCAAGTTCCTCTACCAGTTAACATGTCTCGTCTCTTATCGCTTAACTCTCTTCATGTTCTTTGAATGCCCGATGCACTACGAATATGACATCTATCCCAACTTCTCTCCCAAGTTCCTCTACCAGTTAACATGTCTCGTCTCTTATCGCTTAACTCTATTCATGTTCTTTGAATGCCCGATGCACTACGAATATGACATCTATCCCAACTTCTCTCCCAAGTTCCTCTACCAGTTAACATGTCTCGTCTCTTATCGCTTAACTCTCTTCATGTTCTTTGAATGCCCGATGCACTACGAATATGACATCTATCCCAACTTCTCTCCCAAGTTCCTCTACCAGTAAACATGTCTCGTCTCTTATCGCTTAACTCTCTTCATGTTCTTTGAATGCCCGATGCACTACGAATACGACATCTATCCCAACTTCTCTCCCAAGTTCCTCTACCAGTTAACATGTCTCGTCTCTTATCGCATAACTCTCTTCGTGTTCTTTGAATGTCCGTTGTACTACGAATATAACATTTATTTCAACTTAAAAGTCCCTCTACTTGTTAACATGTCGTATCTCTTATCTCTTACTGTTTATTCCGCAATAACTATTTTTTTTTCTTAATTAATGTAATTAATCTGTGGACTTCATTGGTGTTGTATTCTTTTATTTGCAGCGTGCATCCATCCGGTACAAATTAAAATAAATTAAAATCTAATAAAAGTTCCGTCAAGTCATATATAAGTACCGGTATGTGTACCTAACATAGGTATATGTTTATGGCTAACGCATATGAAGCATGCAAAGTGAGGCGCGGAAGTGCTATGCTCAGCTGTACCTTTTGAAGTACCTACATATAAAAACATAGCATTGTTTGTTGTTGTTGTGTTCATGTGTGGGAAATATTGCTTATTGTTTTCTATATTTATATTATGTGTGCAGTGTGCATTCTTCAATAATATAATTTACGTTCTGCGGCAATTTGAATGGAATGTCGCGTGCGTGATTTTCCAGATTGCATTTCTCATATACATACTTAAACTTCAGCGCCAAACCAATCGTAAAACGCATCAAATCTCCTCAGCTGTGTGTTATTTGAGTTCTAAAGGTTATTGGATTTGCCAAGAATACTCGTAATGTCGCTCAGTTCAGCGTTAAAGAGTATGTAGGCACAATATTGCCTAATATCTAGCAACATACTTCATATTATCGACTATCTACTGCGAAAATATACTCAAGACTCAATAATTTAGAAATCAATAATAAAATAATACTCAATAATAAAATAATAAAATAATAATAAAATAAATAATAAAATAATACTCAATAATAAAATAATAAATAATAAATAATAAATAATAAATAATAAATAAATAATAAAAAATAAAATAAATAAATCAATAATAAAATAATACTAATATAAATAATAAATAATACTAATATAAATAATAATTAATACAATAATAAATCAATAATAAAATAATACTCAATCTTAGAAATTGTATCGTATGTATGTATCTAAAAAATGGAATGAATACATAAATACAAATTAAAATACTTGGTTTTGTTTAAGGTATTTCAACATACACAATGGAATGATCTTGGATACATTAGACTAATTGAATTTATCTATTTTTTTAGTAGCATTTCATTTGATTAAGCACAAATAGATTTTTTTATTTTCCTCCACTATTATTACCTTTAGAATAGCTGAAATCGGTTTTTCTCTGTTGGCCATTACTCGATCTATTTACACGAATAATTTATTTACATTTAAGTATACATACTCATTTACCTTAATGTATTTTGGGTTTTCTATTTTTCTTAGTATAACCTTTTCCATCTCTATTGTTCGTATCCCCGTTTTGAATCTATGTATAGATGGACTCCATCACTATTGTTCACCATTCTGACGATTCGAGGCATATAGCGATACCGGTGAATGGACGTCGCATTTGCGAACTACATCAAAGAGAACGAAAAATTATATTAATTCTCATTCATATGTATGTAAAGTACATTTACATACATATGAATACATTGTGGCATTTACAGTATGTAAATGCCACAATTTTCACAAAAACGATCTCACCCTGAGCAGGAAAGGCTCCGTCTATGGCAGCAAGAAGCCCCCGATAACTTCGTCCGCCCTAAGGAGAGTCTTCCCCCGGGCCACAACGCGGAGTGGCGTACGTGGAAGTCACTAAACAGACTGAGGACGGGCGTTGGGAGAACGCTGAATAACCTGTCTACATGGGGCTTCCTGCAACAGGGATTACCAACGACATGTGACTGTGGAGAGCAGCAGACCACCGCACATTTGTGCAGCTGCCCCTCAAGTCCAGTCAACTGCACCATGCACGATCTTATGGTGGGCAATGTTTGTGCTATTGACGTAGCTAGGCACTGGCAGAAAATTATTTAAATGCGTTGCTGACACGAAAGAAGAAGACAAAAACGATTGAAATAATCATAAAAAATCACTATCGAATTTAATAAAGGGATCCTAGGAAATAAATAGTGTTAATTGTGTCATCTGCCAATCGACTTCTTGCAGAGCTACAAATATAACCAACGGCCGAGAAGGACCTATTTCCTTTGAAAAAATTGGATTCATGTATATTTTTAGATTACTGGATCCGGTGGACGTCTAATCATGCCGTATCCTGATGTTTTCCTGATTGCAATCCCAAGATAGAATCCATCGTTATTCTACTGAATATTACTAGACTCAATTATTTTTCGTATCTGGATGTTTGAAAAATATGATCTGGAAAAATAAACACATGCGTATTGACAGTAAGGTCAGAATATATAGGACATGTGTGCGACCGACCATGACGTATGCTTTTTAAACACGAGCAGATACTGTACGAACCAAGGGGCTCCTAAGGACAACGGAGATGATGGTCCTAAGGTCAATCACTGGTAAAACTCTCCGAGATCGTGTTCGCAATATTCAAATAAGGAAAACATGTTGAATACAGGACATCGTTCGATGGAGTAGATCCAGAAGAAGACATTGGAGGGACCACGTAGCCAGGATGTGATAGACTTGTATATATAGCAGTGAACGAAATTCCTTCTGGCCGCTGCCTACCCGGTAGACCACCCAAGAGATGGAAGGATAGCTGGACTTCGTCATCCCAGGAGGCTTAGTTTATGAAGAACAGACCAACTAGGTCTACTAAATGAAGAAGAAGAATTATTTTTGCTACCGATCGAACAAATATGTTGTTAATTGAATTAAAACAATATAATGAATATCTGTTTATATTAATTTCACGTTATATTTAGTTCGTTGCCTCCCACAAGACAAGTGTTTTAGCTAAACCGTTATTTCCATTCTAGACTCTGACAGATATCTGCCATACCTGTTTCTGTTTTCTTGCCACGCCATTGTCTGGAGACCTCCATAATATAATATAATAATATAATATGGATGTTGAATTTTTGCTATTAGGACAAAGTATGCGAACCCTCGCCCACCACACATCGGCCATCACCAGTGGACCATCACCATCTGTAAGATATAATCAAATAAAAAGAAAATTAATCTTGGTTTATATCTGCCTTTAGTGATGGGAATAGCAGGAAAAACTTTGCCAGTAATAAAAATAAAATATATAATACTGTTTACTAATTTTTCAAATTATGTTAACTGTTTTTCGTATACAAATACGTATTACCTACCTAAATTCATAAAAAAAATCTTAATTGAATACAAAATTAGACTGAAAACATTTCTCATAGATTGTATGAAAGTCACATTTTAAGGCCACAGTTTTTCGATGAAATACTGACACTTCAATATTTATTTACTGTGGAAATACCAATAATATTGGTATTTGTTAATAATATTCATGTAAAACAAAAAATAAGCTATCCAATTTCATCAAACAATTAGTAATCTGTGACTTGAATGCTTGGTGAAGTATCACATATGGTCCATATTTCTATATGGAGTTGATCCTTGACCGTACAGGTCAATATGCTTAATCACCTGGAGATCTTTGATATATCGCTGCATTGGTGCATGCTGAAAATTTCCTGGATCTATAACATATAAAATGTGGAGGTACTCAAGAGAAAATGTCGCGTGCGAGATAATTGACACATTTAAGCGACTAAGCGACGAAGATATAATATTTGGGTCACGTTCTACGACGCAAAAGGTATGGGGCTGGTCCAAATGATTATGAAGGGACGCTGAGAAATAAGAAGAAATCGGATGTCATGGGTCTGCAACAATCGTTAGTGGGCCGGAATCAGAGACATCGGCGGATAGAGATGCCTTCTCAGAAGTGGTCGTCAACCCGATCCTTGATACATTTTTTTTCTCTTTAAAAAAATATGGTCTTGAAACAAGTACATATACATCTTCATACATTACCTAAACAAGGCATAAATGCTTGTGCTATTGGTATGGCACGAAAACGAAGAGATCCAAATGGTCTCAATTTTTGATGACTTCTATTTTTTTTTATTTTTGATGAGTTCTACATAATATCAGAGACTAGCTAATAATATCAAAGTAAAAGTATATAATTTACCTACCATTATAAATTTGTTGATAATTAAAAATATGTATTTTGTCAATGTGGAATAAAAAAATGAACTAAATAAGAAAGAAAAGACTGCAAACCAATAGATTAGTATATATTTACTTTTGTGTTATTTTTTAAAAATAATTTGTTTGTCAGCGAAAATAGTGATTGTTGTTTGTGAAGAGAACCCAGTTTTAAAAATCTAATTTTATATCAATGTTACTTATATTGAATAAATAATAATAAATACAGATATTTATTCAGTTAATAACGAGTCAAGCCCATCACTAAATATGACGAGCCCGTCTTTATAAAAAAAATATTGGTCCAATTAAACAGCGGTTTACTCGATTTTGTGTAGGCTTTGCTAACACGAATAATTCTATACAACACCGGTATGGAATATTTTAGACGATATATTTACGACTGCCAAGCTGTACCAATAATAAATTTAGAAATAATTACGTAAAAAATGTTCGTCTACCATATTTGAAATATTTTTTATACGATATGTTAACGAAAAGAAAAAAATCAAATATTTTACATACATGTATAAAGAATTCATGACTTCATATTATATTTGGGCTCAAACATAATAATATTACCTAGTTTGGTGGTGATTAAAAAACAATCATGATATATTATGTATTACACAAGGGCATATAAAAATATGATAAATAATAAGCGAAAACATTTTTTTAAATATGTAGGTATATCTTGCCATGTTTCTTGCGTGCTTGGCAAAATAAAATAATCACCACACATTTCATGCTTGTATGATGTCGTGACGAAAATAATATTTATTACAAAAATCCAGTACAATATAAACATTAATAAAAAAATACAAAATGCAAAAAATATTGGAAACACTGGTTATTTGGAAGAAATTGCCATACGACAATAAACTCGCCACTTGCGCAGGATGCAAGGAACTATTCATTATTACTATTATTATCAATCAAATACGGATCTTTTCTGTTGTTATCAATCAGTATATTAAGACAATTAGCTCGTAAGCTAGTTATGAGTAGTTATAAGTAGGTACCTAGAAATTAGTTTTAATTAGTAAGGTGCATTAGGTAGGTTTCATCCCTGAATGGGGACACTGAGAGTCCATAATTTAGCAGGCGGGGTTTGTTGGAGGGAGCCCATTCGGCAAACTCCGAGCCCGCCTGCGTAAAAAAGATTTGCAAGTAATTGCGGGTAAAGAGGTGCTAACGCGCCAGAGATACCCGGGTAAGCAGTGGGTGACTTTCAGTGTTGTTATCAATCAAATATGTGAATTCTGAAATGTAGACCATGGGATATAAATAAATAGAAAAATAAATGGGAAAAGGGGAATAGGCGGGTCTCAGAAAAGGTGGGAAAAAGAAGTTGATGGATTTTTCCGCTCCTCTAGCCCCAACGTTTCCTCTGGGGGCTGAAGTGAACGTATTTTTTTCTCCTGTTTTTTATTATGTATGTATGTACTTTCTGTAATTGGTTTTGCATACATACAATCACGGCATATCTCACAATGTGGGGTAACCAGCGTCAGATGTGTGTGTGTGTGTGCATTATCTTAAAAATGGAAGCAATATACATGGGTGTATACTTACACACCAGCCTCATATCACCTCAAAAGGGACTACATTCAGAATGTGTGTTGGTGAACCTCATTGCTGAACTATGTGAGATGTTATTGGTGCCTGTTGTATTTTCGATTACCCGGGTCTTACGGGACACTCGAAAATGAAGATTCTAAAAGAGTGAGAAAAGAGTGTTCTAAATTTAATTTAGCGTTTGGCCAAATATATCACAAATAGAGTAAAAATATAAAATTTGCTATTTTTAAGGTAAGTTAATGTTGCGTAGGGTTAAGTTTCCTGCTTGTCAAATATGAATGTCCAGGTTCTTGATATAATTGATTGCTTCGTCGGTGAGTGCGAATATGTCTGTTTGGTCACCACTATACAGGCTGCTCACATACTACGCTACTATAATAAGTGTGATGGTCTGTCTGTCAGCTCCGCAGTCACATCTAGGGGACTCTCGCCATTCACATTTAAAGGCAAAATCAGCGGCCAAATCCTCCTCGGCTGATCGAAGCCAGGCCGCATGTCCTTGATGCAGGGCAGGGAGTTTAATAAAGAGTCACCAGCATTTTTTTCCAAACTATTAATGTTCTAAAACTATTCTTAGACGGTGCCTCACAGCAAATGATGAATTTGAAAATATTAGTAATACCCAGTTAAACGGTTAATTTTTGACGTACTTATAAGACTGGGAGTTAATCGTGTAATTTTGAAGCAGATTGTTAACAATTAACACAAAACGAGCAACAACGAATACAATCGCATTTTTTGTCCGTGTTTCACACAATTACGTGATAATGGATAATGGACGATTTGATTTTCGTTTTCCCTTAACTACTAAGACCGTATAAGTAATTAAAATATAGATTTCTTGAATAATGTCGTGAAATTCAATCAACGAAATAATGCGTAGCTAATTTTTAACAAACAAAACTCTCAAAATTTTGATAATGTGCTTATTAGTACCATGTCATAATCAAAATAAAACCAATGAATCAGTTGTTCGTTGATATTTTTTTTTCAATGAATTGCTCAAGAAAAATGTTATATAGGTACAATGAAAAAGAATAAAAGGGTTTTATTTTAACAAATTTTTCATTGAATGTATTCAACAAATTCAAATTTTGAAAAACTCATTCCATAGAATAAAATTCTAAATACGAATTGTTTTTCATTTCAATGACGTATCTTTTGAGGGCTCTGGGGATAAAATTTTCAAACTTGGCCCATGACTTATTGCATTTTTTTATCAAAATATATATTTCGTATCTATTTCTTTTATTCTTGAAAAAATTTAGACAAAACAATCATTGGCTATTGACATAAAGACCGTCAAATAATCTACCTATGATGTGAAGCAAGTGCAGCATATAAGCAATCAAAAATTAATGTGATTGAGTGTTTATTATTCTCGTTAAGTGTTTACCTGTCGTTCTCGTCGCTACATTTTATTATAATATTCTGTACAGTATCTGTTCATGTGGGCAGAAGACATTATTCTTAAGTAATAGTTGTCTGTAGGTTTCGCTATAGGCGATCCGTTGATCGCCCCGCTCGCCTGCGGTTGTAGCTGGCTTCCACATCCGCTATAATCATTGCCGTTGGACGGAATTGTACAGGTGACTCGGCTGTCAGAAGTGACTGTGTTGTGACTCCGTTCGCACATACACAACGGCCCGTCGCGTCGTAGCGGTAGAAAAATAAAACAACAAATATAATATTCCAAGTACCTATTTACGTTGGTTTTTCGCCAAGTTAAATTCAACCGGCTGGCTACACCGCGCGCGGCGGGAAAACTTACATCGGAAGCGTAGACAATAATAATAATAAATACCAACGATTTGTAAATTGGCGGGCGGAAGTAGCCGGCGGCGGCGTGCAAGTTCAAATTAAGAACGCTATTGTTTCGTTTCTATTTTTCATCTGTGGCTTTCGCTACCATAATAAACTAATTAATTTTGCGCAGTAGAAACATTATTTATTTTTATATTCGACTCGTTCGATTTTCAAAATACGAAACTTTTTATACATCGTTCATTTGAAAATTGTGGTGAAATTTTAATTATTCCATGCGGTATTGATCAGTTAATATTAATTGAAAAGTGATATTTTGCGTGAAAAAAAATTAATTTTAAATTTAATCTTTGTGACGACATGACGCCCGTTGGACTGTTGTTCAAAGTTAACAGGTAAAAAAATGACTATAAATTTGGATTTTTGTCAAATCGATTTGTCGTAAATTTAATTTTAATGCTAGTCTATAAAGTTTATATTACGACTGTTTTTTGTGTGTATATTTTTTACATCCTCACATATTCCTAATATCTACGAATGACTTTTTAACTGTCGCTAATTAAGATTTTCTGATTAAATAATTTAATGTTTCCCTTCAAGAAAAAAAAAACATTTATTGACGCATATTATTAATTACATATCATGAATGTTTCAACTATAATTTTATTATTATTTTAATGCGTTTATTGAAGACAGATAAATTAACTATTTTATTTATTTATAAACAATTTATTAAATATTGGAGACGAAATAAGAATCGAAATTCACTGTTCTTAGGAGAAATTGCGAACTACAGGGTTAACGATCTGCCATCATATATGTTTAAAATAATGATTAATTGATAATTCAAAATCCCAAACAAATAAACGAATAAATAAAGTGGTGATTCGGTAGCTGAGCGGTTTATGTGTTGAACTTTTGATATGGTGAACCTAGGTTTTCAACAAATATCTCTAATTATTTTATTCAGAATGTAAGTTTATTCAAGTAGGTATATGAACTTGAATTAGATTGATTGTATAGTAATTACTCTCTTGCATCCTGTGCGAGTAGCGAATGTATGTAATGTGGAATGGCTATTACATCCATCTATGTAATAGAGAAATTGCATTTGCGTGATAAATATTTGTTTTGTATAAATTTCTAATGTTTGTTTTTAAATTATTTTTAAACATGTGTTTTTTTATACATTTTTAATATTTGTTTATATTGATGCGCTTGTTGAATATTATTTCATAGATCTAAATAATATGCATCAAAATCAACGATCAAGCTTCATCGGTACATGACTCATCCAGACATCCGAACACACCGGGATCGATTCCCGGTGGAGACACAATTTTTAATTGTGTTTTCAGTCTGGATCTGTGAGACGATAAATATCCTAAGTCTCCAGAATGTGGCAGCTTGTTATTGGGTGCGTGTTAAATAATTATTTGACATAGTGCCTGTTAGTCGCCCGAAAAGGTACATAAAACAAAATAAAAAAAAATAAATAAAAAATATCAAAGGATTAGACTCTGAAGGAGTCCCTATATTATCTATCAACCCTATAGTCTCTATTCTATGAATCTTTTTTTACGGCGCTGGCCGATTTACTAATGATATTAATAACAATTAAGAACTACAAATAATAACACCTCAATTATTATTATTACCATTATACACTTCCTCAAAAGAATTAGCAGATCAATGCGTAAATTGTAAATTATTTAATAGAACAAAAATTAAATGCAACAAACGCATCATCAAGCTTTCAATTGGGAATAATTCACCCATCCAGATACTTAACATATCAAGGTTTAGGCTCTGAAGAGGTTTTTATACTACCTATCAACCCTACTGACTCCTGATTATTAACGTTTAAGAAATCTCTAACAATTCTACATTTTTTTATTATTACCGATTTTTGCATTTTTATTATTATTTTTTTCGATAAATCTAAAATTTCTAAATTACGGCTAAACGATTTTGGAATAATACCAGTGGTTGACATAATTAACGGTAATATTATTATTTTACGAGAATGCCAAAGTCTTTTAACCTAAAGTGGTGTATTTTATAATACATTTTGTTTCAGATATTATACATTTATTTATATATACGAAGGTGGGTATGCGTACCTACTGCGTAGAATTTGCAGTAACGGGATGGTTTCAATTAATATTATTAAAAACTTTGGTACATATCTTATCTTAACCAGTGTTTAATTTAATTCAATATTGTTCGTCTATAATTGGCTTAATTAAAATGTAAAATTTTAATTGGTAATTTTTTTCATAGCTTTTGACAAACTGTTAAATGAAATAAATAAAAAACAAATGATTCTGTAATATCACTAGAATTTGCAATTGCCACGTCGCAAATGTATTTTTTTTATTTTATTAATATTACTTTTTTTCATTTCTACTTATATTTTTGAGAAAAAATCTAGATTACAAATAATGCCAGTGGCTGACATAACAAATAATTATATTTTCAGTTTATGAGATTGCCAAATCTGTTTCTTGAAGCGGTTTATTTAAATTGTATTCGCTCAATATGAAATTCGATTGATTAAATTTTTTTGTGAACATGCATTACCGACTTAAAACGTTTTACAATGGGTTGCGAACGGCGCACATATTAGTAAAAATATGTATTGTTTGATCTAGGTAGGAACGAAATGCTGTAAAAAATATTTTTTACATTAATATGGAAGGCACATTAACACGATGAAGGGTTTCACATCCGGTCCCCAGAGGTACCTAACTTTGTATGCACCTACTTATAATAATAAAGAGGTTTAATCAAATGTCAATGATGCAGAAAGCCGCTTATTCAGAATATCTTTAGGTAACGGATGCATTACGTGGTTAAATATAATAATTATTTACAATCAAATAACTAATTTATCATATTAGGTATAAATGAAAACACTAATTAGTTTTAGTTTCACTATTTAATTTTAACACTGGCACTGACCGGTATCGATCTGAAGATCATCGTCAGAGTGCCCACTCTGACGATGATCTTCAGATCGATACCGGTCAGTGCCAGTGTTAAAATTAAATAGTGAAACTAAAACTAATTAGTGTTTTCATTTATACCTAGTATAATGGAGTTTCACCACGAATTATCCGTCGACAAAATTAACAAGTTAATTTATCATATACTTACTTAATAACAACAAAATTACTATAAACCACTTTTATTAGGAAAAACAGTAAGAAACTTTGAAACAAGGGTTAGGGAACATTTAAGATGCCTTCATAGCGATAACTATTTAGAATTTGCCAATCATTTAATTGAGGAAAATCATTCTTTTAGAGACGAAGGTACAAAAATTTACACACGGGGCATAACGAATTAAAAACTTCAAAGCTAGAAATATAAACTAATAATAAATAACCAAATTAATTTTACAAATAATCCACTTTTGAACTTATTTCCCTTATAATGTAATATTTGGTAAAAATAATGTTACCTTGCATATTGCCACCGTAACTTTCTTTACCCCTCTACTCCTCTTTTCTTCCCCTCTCAGTGCTTTTACCTACACATATTATTTTAAGTTTTGTTAACTAGTACACTAAGTGTCCTGAGGAAGAGAACATTGTTCTTGAAACATGTAGACTTGTTTCTAATAAAAGTGGTTTATACAAAGTAATTGTCTTGTTATTAATTAACGATGGAGCCACAAAACAATAATTTCGCATTTGATAAAATCTACTTACTTACTTTCCGTGTCCAATATTATCATCAACCTATATTGTGTCCCTCCAGTAGTTTCCAACCATAATAGCATTCTCATTCGCTTGACACAGATCCTCTTCAGAGCACCCTCCTTCCATAAGCGGGCAGTTCAGCAGGTGTGACATGTTATGCGTCTCCCCACATTCGCATGCCATGTCCTGGTCATCCTCTTGCATTCTCCATCTGTCCAGGTTTACCTTGCACCTTCCTACATCCGTCCTTAGTCTATTCAGGGATTTCCAGGTTGCATATGGTACTCGGTGACCCGTTGGAAGTACCTCTGTTGGTTCATGGAAGTTTTCACTTCCTAACTCTTTATTCCACAGCTCGACTCTTCTCTTCATATCAGTCATCACTAAAAAGATTTATATTATAATATTAAGTATTATAATACTTAAGCAATAGGATCATGCTGCTCAATCAGATGCTGGGGGGGGCTTGTCTTCCTGCAACATAGCTGAGCATGGTCCTTTTGAGTCAGAAAGGTTGATTTTCTTTTCATTTATGTCTATGTATTTGTATGTAAACTTCTTTTCGTCTCAATAAATGTTTATTTATATATACATATCATCATGGCATATTATAAAGTGTTGGGTAACCAGCAAAAGGTGTGCGAGTGTATGCCCACACACTAGTCTCGTCTCACCTAAAGAGGCAACATTCAGAACGGGTTGTGAACCTCATTGCTGAGCTTTGAGAGATGTTATTTTGCTTGTTGTACTATCGATTAGGTACCGCGCTCTTACTAAATTATCATAAAATATAAAAAATACGTGTGTCCTATGAAAAATATTTGAAAATGCATATAATATTAAATATTTTTCAACAAAGCGGCTTACTATGATCGATGCTATAGTGTGAGTGGTCCTATAAAGCGGAATAGATTGCCTCCAGATGTCCGCAGTGCAAAAAGCAAGAGCACTTTCTCTAAAGGACTGAAAACAGCTTTGTTTTGTAGAGCAGCATAAAACAGAATATACGCGCCCATGGAATTCCTGAATCATTAAAACGGTCCTATATAAATTATCTATTAATTTAAATATGAAAATATAGTTAATTTCGTTTTGCTGGCGTCCTGGATTCGATTCCAAGTAGAGGAAATATTTTATATTGCGTTTCTCGCTACTTTTGGCTGCATACAACGGTGAGATTAAAAAAAAGTCGCATGGTATTATACTCGCAGTGCGAGAAGGGGCTGAACACGGCCCCTTGCCAAACTTTGAAAGAAGACACAAAGATTATCTATGGTTTGAACTTTCATCTCGACTTCTAACATTTTAATGCATGCCTATATGGTTTGTGTGTATGCAACATTATGTATGCATATATAATATGTGTATTCTTGTGTGTATGTTTATAATGTATGTACGGACTAATGATTATTATGTTCTGTCCTTTCTTACGCATGCGTGCATTCACCCGTCCACCACACTGCTAGCTGTCAAGTATAAGGTAAGGTAAGTACTTACCTTCCTTCCAATAAACAACACATAGATATAAGTACCTTCGTCGTATTATTGATTTAATAGTGACATATCTCTAAATATATAAATTCACACTTAGGTTTAAATAAAAATAAAAATACTTAAATATATTTGTTAGCTGTATCGTACCGGCTTAATAGAATAGTGCATCCACTATTTTCTATTTTCATTGTTTTCAGGTGTCCTGTAAGAGCCGGGTAATCTAAAATACTAATAATAGGCATCATCTTATAAAAGGAATCAGAACAAATGTGTGTACACGCACACGCACACACACATATTAGTTTCTCAGAGGTGAAAAGTTTTCGTAATACACCATACACACAAAACATTGTCACAAAACTCATAGAATGCACTCTCTACATGATACCTACCTGTTGAGAAATTTATATATAAAAATATCGTATTAATGGTGGCAGAGCGGAAAGCGCGCTGGGTTTGTATAATCCAGTGGTCGCGAGTTCGAATCCTGCCACGATCGATTTCGTTCACCTTTAGCACAAGCATTTATGCTTAATTTAGGGAATGTATGAGGATGAATATGTACTTGTTACAAGGACATATTCATTATTAAAAAAAATGTACGAGAAGATGCATTAATACCGATGGGGTGATGGATATGTTTTAAGATAGAAGAATGATGTGTTCGGTTCTCTCTGCCTACCCAACGAGGGAGATGGCATGATAGTATGTAGACGTATATGAATATTATTATATTCATAGTAAAATACACTTCTCTATAGAAACATAATGAAAATTGTGGAACCATGAGTCCGCTATTCCGTAGGAGTGGAGAGTAAAAAATGTACCAATTTAACTTTAGAGACTTCAGTGTTGGTTGTTAGAAATTTCCTTACGACAATAAACCTGCCATTTTGCAAGCTGTACGTAAAGAAGATAAATAAAAACTAGGAATCCATTTTCCTTTTTAACTTTCAGTTGTATCACTGTTGTACTAGTAGAGAGGTTCCATCTTGTAAGGCTAGATGTACCTACACAGAACGTATTTATTACCTCAACTAATTATTATTAAATCCACATCTTGTTTCATTTACCTACAGATATACCTACGTGTGACTGTAAATAATATATTATGTACTTACTAACATAGTATATTAAAATTGCTTTGTCCATTTATATTTGTGTTTATCGTTTAAAATAGCTGTGTTGCAGCATCCATAGTCACTGTATATCGACATACATATTTATTTCGAAAGTAAAAATCTAGGGGGAAATTCCTTTTTTGAATGGTACCTATAATCTGGAAAAAGTATACCTACTTTTTACAGAAATTGGGGAATACTCTAATTAATATAATTAATTAATTTTAACGTCGAAGATTTCTAAACTCTGAATGTGATCTTAATCAACTTGACGAGTCTCCCTGAGTTTTTATTGGATATAATATATTTGAACGTGCGGTTAGATAAAGAACCTTTGAAATTATTACATAAAGGTAGGTACTAGAGAAAACCTATCTAAAAAGCTTTTATTAAAAATTGTAATATCATTGAAAAATCATTATTAGTTTTTTTAAACGACATTCCGATTTGTATACCAATATTTTTTTCATTTTTCGATGAGTATTCTTCTTCAGTCTGTTCTTTTCCATTCTTGGACATAGGCATCCCCCTTGATCCCCCACAACGCCTTGTCTTAGGCACACTGCATCCATCTCCCTCCGGCACATTTTTTGATGTCATCAGACCACCTTGACTGGGGTCTGCCAACGCCTCATCGGCTTGTTCACGGTCGCCATTCTACGATCGTTTTGGTCCATCGTGAATCCTGGCATCTGGCTATATGAGTATATATTAAGATAATTTAGTGAAAGATGCAGGTCCAATTTTGGTGCTCGTGGACAAATAACTCACAAGCTATATATATAGATCCAGATTTCAATTCCCGGTAGGTTTGAATACTAATTGGTTCTTGAAATATGGCAACATATTTATTATGTGCGTGTTGAGTTAATACAATATGACATATTTCATGTTAGTTGCCGCCTGAGAAATAATATATAAAATCTAGTCTGTAATTTATTAAGAAATTATAAAAATATTATACGTTTTTTTATTATACTATACGTTCAAAAGATACCGACATGGAACACAGTAGACAACTAATTAATATGTATTGTAATCATTATCCTAACTACGTCAGTAAGTTTCATCTATAGAGTCACTCGAGCGTGTTGTATATAAATATATTGCATTAAAATAGGTTATCTTTGGTAAAAATCTTTGCTTGGTACAAGTCAAAACTTGTATTTTCGCACTTAATCATATAACAAAACAGTCTATTTCGATATAAGATAACATCGCACGGTAACATCGAGTCTTCACACTGAAAAATAAATTGTGACCACCGAACTGGCTACCTGCCTTTTTAGCCAAACCTTTGTCATCAGTCATCAGTAATATAAGTTAATCCATTTATGACTGTACTGTTTGGTTAAGCGCACAAAATATTATCTAGTAGCCCAAAACGAATTGTTTTGTAGTCACTATAGTTCGGTTAATTTTAACATAACTTTTTTTCAGTGCATCATCATCAGTGGCTCCACAACCCAGGGTAGGCCTTGGCCTCCTCAAGGAATCGTCTCTATTGCACCCTATTCATGACCTTTTCTCTCCAATTCCGCACACCGGCTATCTGAAGGTACCTCTCGACTCCAACCATCCATCATAGTTTCGGCCTTCCCACACCTCTTCTTCCCTCCGAACTTGTTGTGAGGATTCTTTTTGGTGTCCGGTCATCTTCCATACGATGCACGTGTCCTAACCATCGAAGCCTTCCTTTTTTATCGTTTGGACGATATTTGGTTTCTTGGACAGGCTCTGTAGTTCGTGGTTATACCTGAGTCTCCACGTGCCATGATCGCAGAGGGGACCGAAAATTTCTCTCAAAATTTTTCTTTCGAAAACCAGTAACGCATCCATATTCTTTTTAGCAAAAACCCAACTCATAGTCTATTTCGATATAAAAGATCTCAACGCACGGTAACATTGAGTCCTAATTGTTGAAATTTGAATGGTCTTTATGTTCTTCGAACAAAAAAAACCTTTTTTCGAAAATAATAATCTTATTTAGGATTTTTTATTAAATTTTAAATGAATACAAAACCAAAACAATATTCATCTTATTTTTTATTATATTTGGAAAATATAAAGTTCTTGATAATGAGATCGAAAGAAAAATTATGTGAGGAAATAGAGTGAATGGAGCACTTAGATCAGTTATAAATGATCGCATTATATCAAAATACACCATAGTTGCCATTCATAATGCTATCGAAGTACCAACCTCGACGTATGCCAGTGAAACCTGGACATGGCAGAAGTCGGATGAGAGCAGAATAAATGCAGTTGAAATGAGATCGAAGAATCTGTAATAGAACGATGTATACGGCAGGGTAAGAAATGAGGACACAAGGAAAGAATGTAAAATGAAGAAAAATGTCATAAATAGAATGAAAGTGAACACATTGAGATGGTTTGGCCATATGGAGAGAATGGACGAGGTGCGCCTGATGAAGATGATATACAGTGCGGACAGGAATAGAATGAGAGGTCGGGGCCGCCCAAGAAAGGGATGACACGACCATATGAAAGATATTCTGAAATGTTAGAAGCGTGAACAACTGACGAACATATATGAGATGGTGCATGAATTTCGACGAGGCGATGGATGTGTGCCAGGATAGAAAAATGTGGTGTTCGATTCTCTCTGTCTACTTCGCGAGGGACATGGCGTGATTGATTATAAAAGTACTGTATTGGAATAAGGTACCTACTTTCCTGTTTCTTCTTCTTTTTCTTCTTATATTAGATATTAGATCGTAGATCTGTTTTTTCGAGAAAGTTATTCCTGTGAAGCTGAGGTCCATATATCCCTCCACCTCTTCGATGGTCTTCCGGGGAGGCGATGCCCTGGTGGGATTTCGTTTGCCGCTATGGATGGTATGCGAGATGCGTCCATCCTGTTGACATGGTCCCTCCAGAATCTTCTCCTAGCTCTACTTTCCTGTTTCGTGGAAATATAATATTAAGTAATATAAAAATGAAATAAAAATTATATTATATAAACGCATTTCCCTATTTATTAACACTTGACAGCATGAATTAGGTAAAATTCCATTATAACAATTAAACACCGTTTTTTTCTTGTACAATTATTTAATTCTTCCTATCCAGGATGTTTTTCCTGGTGGGACCAGTTGAAAAGGCCTTCACTGGGCGAAACGGTCGTTCTAGATAGGAAAAAACCGTGTCTTGATTCTCATATTTAAAACTACTTAACCTAACCTAACTTATTGTAGGTAACCCAACGTAATCTAACATGGGAATTTTTTTGTTTTCAGATCTTAGACCAGTCCAATCTTTGTCAGCTTTTAATTATAATATGTGGTCGATATTTTTGAATTCAAACATATATCGTTTGCCGGTATTAATTTCAATATGCAGTTACAAAATTTCTAGTATCAACTTAATTTGTGAACAAGTACCAAGGCACTTAAATACATATTAATCTAATATAAATATTTGCGTAGGAGCATCTCAATAGAGCTGAGCTATGTATTACGAAATCTTATTTACCTTGTCCAGATTGTATAGCCATAAGACATGGTCAGGTTACTATATTATATTATATTGTCCATTCTTGATTAGTGTCACGACCTCGTTGACTTAAAAGATTTTATGAAAATAATTCATATTTGACATTCAATAAATCTGTGATAGAATTATTCCATTTTGAGATGTCTATTTTTATATTATAAGACATAGAAAAAATTGAAAATTCTATACAGGGTAGTAAATAGACAGACATGGTAAAGACATTATAATAAAACTAATGACAGAATAAAACAAATTGGTAATTAAATTCGGTATAGTATATAAAAATAGGATATTAGAATTTTAATAAGTAATTATCGGCTAAATTGTAGGTATCTATTTTTCGATTGTAACAAAATATATTTTTTTCGCACAAATGCACAAATTTTTATGACAAATTTTCAACATCTCGATAGAAACGCAGTTGGAATATTTATCTATTTAGAGGACAACATACAGCATATAATAAATTATATAACATTAAGATGATTTGATTAATAATAAAGCCAATTACAGGTTGTCGCTGAAGTTATTGTAGTACATATATTAAGATACATTAGGAATGGTTACATATTATGGTGGTATATTATAATAGAACAGGGAAATCAAGGCACCTACAGGGCTTATGACCATTACGATTGGCTGGTTTACGTGATCACTTTATACACTTGCAACGTTCATCAATTATGCCTTCTTATGGAGTTCCCTATCAATCCAATTTTTTAGACGTTTGTCATAACATATCATTGACTCCCGACAGGAAAAAATCCAATGTTTGCGAAAAAATCCAATGTTTGCGAAAAAAAATTTAATGTTTGCGAAAAAATCCAATGTTTGTGAAAAAAATACAATGATTGTGAAAAAAATCCAATGTTTGTGAATAAAATCCAATGTTTGCGAAAAAAATCCAATGTTTGTGAAAAAGATCCAATGCAACTACATATGTACATATAAAAATATTCAGTCTCGTATTTGGCTCAGTGTTTATCGCGGAAATATTTCGATCAAGATATATTGCGTAATTCCGCAGTCGGAGTAAATTATCGCCATTTTATATTATGCAAATGTTGATGAATGCGATTTTGTGGGAGGTACCTACCTATTTCATTTAAACTTCTAAAACCTCGCCAACTCTTCGACACAGGTGTAACTTGGGTACTGTAAATCACCATTTTGTGACGAATTTGTAATACAAAAAGAGAAAACCACTATCAAAATAATATATAATCTCCGCTTAAAATGGTCGTAATAAATATAAAGTTATCTTAATAAAATCCAGTTACATACAAATTGGAACTTTACATCTTCATATCAAACATTATTTTATAAATAGCTCTGATCTCATTATAGACCAGGAGACAGTGACATCCAAATTTTGGTACATCATTGGCTGATATTTTTTTCTGGAAAATGATAGCACTTCAGGTAACAACGATCGGATAATACGAACTCTGAGTAGTGGACAGTAGCGAAATAGCTTATAGAAGCCGAAAACCTTGGCTTGCCTTTAAATACAATAACATGTATAGAAATATGTACATAAAAATATATAATCATTGGTTCGAAAACTGTGATTTTGAGAAAAAAATGGCTTATGACTAATTAATAACTTTCTATATATTTTTTTGTTTTATTGTGAGCATGCTACAAAATTGGAAACTGAATCGGAGGTACAATCCTTTCCATGTCAAAAAAATCATAATATTATTTTGGTATGTGATTGAAAAATATTTTTCATAGCCATCGTTGTCAAATGAACAACGATGATCTTATAATAAAAAAATATTCGACATTTCCCGATTTCCTTTCACGGTTTGCGTAGTCTGAAGGTTCTAAGCACGCAACTGATAGTGGTGGCTTTAAGGCCTTCAAAATGTCGATGAAAATTGCTATTTTAACACGTCAGTAATAGGATGAAGCGCATAGTATAGTATAAAGCGGGATTTTTTTTATATTCACCACAGAAGACTATATTAGAAATCACGTCTTCCAATGACAGACACTTTGGTTGGTTGGTGGAAACCCCTCGCCAGACACCTTCAAAGTTTAATAAATTGGTATGCATATTTTGTGTAGGCCCCTTAAGGCACCTTAATTTCCTGGTTCTCGTATAATATTCCAACTTCGTCTCTATTGAGATATTAAAATTTTGCCATAAAAATATCATTGACTTCTGACAGGGAAAAAACACAATATTTGCTTTCTTATATACAACTATAATAATATTCGATGATAGATTAGTTAATTTTAAAGATTTCTATAGTCTGAATTTAATCTTATTCAAGTTCATGAGAAGCCGCTGTTTCAAGTTAAAAAAGATAAAGCTTTCAATTGAAACTAAGCAGATCGATTGATAAAAAGAACTCCAAAGTTTGTTCGTTTTTATCCAAAGCCGGTCGAGTTATCGTTATAAAAACTCGAATAATTGTGACATAATAAAATAATTATTTAGTATCATTTCAATATTATTAGAGTACTATTCGTGAAATAATATTCATAAAAACACTTCAGCCCTAATGTGTATGATGAGCATACGTTATTTCTTAACTCCTTCCTAGAGTCAACTTTTTTGTTAACAGGTTGTCAACTTCTGTTCTAAGTCAGAATTATTACCACTAGCATGTCATCAGACCTGATTCCATTTTTTTTTCGTCCCCGGACAAATATGGACACTGGAATCTTTCTATAAGTCGCAAGTGTTTATACTACATTTTCGAAGAAATCGAACACGATAAAAACACATTATTTTAATTTTACATACTATCGATAGTAAAAAATAATAAAATCAGTCAGTTGTAGAATACCACACGCATGTGCCGTAATACATTTCACAATTTAATGCACACCCGCACACCTGTCGCTAGTTACCACACATTGTATGATATACCGTGATAGAATGAATGAATAAATATTAATAGAATATATTTTGTGTATTTAATTAGTTTGAAATTATTATATGTTATCAAGAAATTATTATATGTATAACTAACTTACGTCCACTGGATTACTAACCTGCGTCACTGGATTGCTAACCTACATCCAAGGTATTACTAACTTGCGTCCAACGAATTATTAACTTGTGTAAACTGGATTACTAACTTGCATAAACTGGATTACTAACTTGCGTCCAACGAATTATTAGCTTGTGTAAACTGGATTACTAACTTGCGTAAACTGGATTACTAACTTGCGTATTTGCGTCCACTAGATTATTAACATGCGTCAAATGGATTACTAACTTGCGTCCACTGGATTACTAACTTGCGTCCACTACTGTATGCAATAGCTGTTCTGCTACCGATCCATCTTCAATCGCAATATATATTGAAATGAAAACATTAAAATAAAATTTTATAAAGACTCGTTCGATTTTTTTGCAATTCAAATCTATCGTGTCAATTATGAGATTACTGTGGGATGTTTTAAGATTTGTTTATACTTTGCTCAAATATGTTTCAAATAAACTATAATGTTTTGTACTTATGTGAGATCTAACGAATAAAATAATAAGTAATGTGTAAATTCAATGTTATCGACTTGAGTGGGACGATGTAAAATTTGATATCGCGATAATAATATTAATGTTGTTTAATGGTGGTACATTTTATTATTATATTTTATAAGTGTCTTGAAATAAATACGTAGACATATTAATTATTGTAGTTTATACCATGTCTGACATCCATAAATTAACTTAACTGTCTGTTATTAGTATCAATTATGCTCTGTTACGTCTATAGTTTAAAACAAAAGCAGGGGGCGTATTTTGGCATTTTGATACATCAACTTGTAGTTAAGTTGACCAGTTATAAGCGCTCGTTCTTGATTGGTTGCTAAATTTCAAAATGACTGAATATGAAATGGAAATTAATTGTTTGTATTATATTGAGGTTTTTTAAGAGGTGGCTACATACATTTAAAATGAAATTCAAACCTGCGCGAACTTAGCGGCGCATATATGCGATTCGCGCTGGATCCAGCATTTTTCGATTTTTAATAAAAACGAATATATTCTCATAAGTATAAGACGACTTTGTTGTATTTGTATTTATAAGGGATATCAACAACAATATTTATTTACACAGGGATATCAGCAACAACATTTTCAAAGGGATATCAGCAACAATATTTACATTATTACAAATTTGTATAATTTATAAACTAAATATGATATTTTTATTTTCAAATTGCTAAAAAGGCACATCACAATGAAAAAACGGCATTGAAAAATTATCAAGTTTTTCTAATAAAATATTTAAATTAAAATAATTTCATAATAATGCTGAAAATTTTCCTTACAAAGTTTGAATACTTTGTGGAGTATGACTTGATAGTGAGGATTATAGCGTTGACCACAACCTACTTGTTTTTAATATTATATTCTATCCGATATGATTTAAAAAATATATATTTTTCTGTTTCAGTGAAGGACTATTCACCTGTCCTGTGAATGCATCGCCTGTTGATTACGCTAAGGTAAGATTTTAATTTTATACTTTTAATAGAAAAAAATATCTATTTAGATATTTTTTATTTAGGTAGGTATAACTTGTGTTTCATTTTTTGAACGTAATAACAATCTTAAATTCATGTATGTAAATATTTTTAAAGAATGAATATGTCCTTGTAAAAAGTACATATACATCCTCATACATTAGTACATATACATCCTAAACTTAGTAGTAATGTTTGTGCTATAGGTGAACGAAATCGGTCGTGGCGGAATTCGCACTCGCGACCATTTTATAGTTACTAAAATACTAGAAATATTAGTATGTTATAAATTATAATTATCTGCGGACAAATACAATTGGTCTATTCGTGTATATTGTCAATATGTATTTATTTTGTATGTTATAAGACTGTATTTTACCTTAAATAAATACATGCTAGATTCATAGAATTATAATAAAACTATAGAATACTCATTCCCATACAATGCCTCGCTGAAAAAGTGAAGCCGTTTTATTGGCCGGCTCGTGTCAATAAATGTATGACTCTGCTATAATTTAGCAAGTAATTTTGATATTTTGTTAACTATTCCGTAAATAATTTTGCAAGCAGTTAAAAAATACCCGATTTGGGGAACGTATCACGCAGACGGCCAAATGATTACTGAATGCTCGTAGCAAAATGTTGACCAAATTAGTCAACATAAAACAGTCTCATTTACTGCAGGCTAAAAAGTATTCTATACTATTATAATTCTATGGCTATATTTAACTTTTTTTAAAGATCTGCTCACATTGGAACAACATGATAGTTAACAGTTTTATTGACTATAAATCCTTTAATTTTAGCCGATCTCAATAACTAAGATTTCTTCTTGATAGCACATTTTTTTTTGTATACAATTTTAGTTATTATAGATACATTTCACAATTATTGAAGTAGATTTTAGTTTATAGGACGATATAAAGTATGTATTTAAAATCAAATAATTATATATAATGTATTAAAAGGGCATATATCGTTTGAAAATATGACATAATAAAATCGCCTAACCTTCATCAAAAAATAAATAGCTACCTCCACTCAATCAATACCTGGGGTGAAAGTAATCTTGTTTCATTTAACGTCTCAAAAACCCAAGCCTGTCTAATTTCTGCGAAGAGAAACCCCAATGAATTGCAAGTGTCTTTCAACGGAAGCACCCTACCTAACAGCAGCTCTATCGACCTGCTTGGAGTATCTATAACGAACCAATTACACTACAAGGGCTCCATCGAAGCTAAGGTGAAACTCGCCTCCAAAAAATTGAGCGTACTATATAGAGCGCGCAGATATTTTACTAAGACCCAGATCTGTATACTCTACAAAGCGCAAATACGCCCAATTATTGAATATGGCAGTCACCTCTGGAGTGGCGCCCCCCAATACCTACTGAATACCCTCGACGCTGTCCAAAGGCGTGCTATACGTCTGATTGATGATCCATCACTGACTGATGGATTGCAATCACTAGAAAACAGACGCAGAGTCGGTATTTTAAGTTTATTCTATAGATACTACCACGGGAATTGCTCAGAAGAACTTGCATCTTTGGTCCCTCCTCCACCCACTCGCAACAGAGTCACTCGCTTCACTCAATCGCAGCATCCATTCACAGTGGACCTTCAACATATACGAACAAGTCGCTTCTCGAACTCCTTTATTAACTCAGCAGCCCGACTGTGGAACGATCTTCCGAATTCTGTGTTTCCATCTTCGTACAACCCGGGTCTTTTTAAAATCCGAATTAATAAACTCTTTTCTAGATTGCAAACCCCTCCCAACGCTACGTAGTGCGCTTCTTCGGAAGAGTAAAATGGACCCAAATCCTAATAGCTGGCGTCCCCTACGTAGACATGTTAAAAAAAAAAAAAAACTATTATGTTACGTGCTAGTAAGCGTAGGTAACTATCGCGTGCGTTAAAAGGGGATATTATGATTGAAATTATCGGAAAAACTTAATTTGTTGATTTTTTAGCATTTTAAAAACAAACCTGTTATGGAGTTAATTTAGAAAAATGCTGTAAAAAAATAATAGGATATGTTAAATATTTTTTTTAGGAGAATTTATGTTGAATTTTAAAATTGTGTGACGAATATTCAATAAATGTTCAAAAAACTTGTGCTATTTATTTTAGAAATACACCGTTTACCATATTTGAGAAATTTGATTTCAAATTGGGGTGTTTAGGTTTATATGCCCTCTTAATGTTACCTCATTTGATGCGACATTAAAAGCTTAAAATATCTGTGTTTTGAAACTCAACATCGACTAGGATGTCGATTTTATATCAAACTCGAGGTTAATTTAATTTAGAGTTTGAGCTGTACGCGTATTTATTTTTTGTTATAATATGATTTTATTTAATAACCATCATCTGTGTACAAACGTAATATTGGTCTGTTTATTTATTTTCTATATTTCATAGTGATTTTTTGTATATCTTACTAGACTGTATTTGTCCATTAAATACATAAATAAATGAAGTAGTTTGATATTTAATCTTAACCATCACGCTGTTTTCCTATTTGGGATAGGAAACAAGAATCCACTCCACAGTATCCTGCCCTGACAAAATGGATTTAAGGTTTTATAGTTTAATACATTTATTCATATTTATATAGGTACATGCATACTAACGACATCAACAGTTGTATCTCATGTGTTCTATGCAACTAGTTAATTTCACAATTTCTTTGTGACTTGTCCTACCACAATTCGCTCATACTAGACTCCTTAGCTTGAAAAACTAATGCACTATCTACTTTGAAATAATAATGGTATGAATACATTTGTAACAAATCATTATGATATTCCAATAGTAGGACTCATTAAATTATTAGTTAGGTATTCCCCTTTCAACAGAAAGAATATATACTTTTAGCATGGGACGTGGGCGCAACTATTCTCTTACTTACTTACTTACTCAGCCTCTTCTTGAGTCCAGTATTGGACAAAGGCCTCCCGCTTGGACTTCCACTGGTCTCTATCCTGTGCCATCCTTCGCCATTCAGGACCTGCCACTTTTTTGATGTCATCGGACCATCTGGTCTGGGGCCTTCCCACGCTTCTGTTTCCCGTTCTTGGCCTCCAGTCCATCACAATTTTTGTCCATCGTCCATCTGACATCCGAGATACATGACCCGCCCAACTCCACTTTAACTCCGCTATTCTTTTGGCCACATCCGCTACTCCTGTGTTCTTCCTAATCCATTCATTAGTTTTGTGGTCCCTTAGCGAGATATTTAACATTCTTCTTTCCATCGCTCTTTGTGTCACTCTTAGCTTTTCCATCATTTTCTTAGTAAATGCGGATGTTTCAAAGCCGTAAGTGAGCACAGGGAGTACACAAGCGTCAAAAACTTTTTTCTTTAAGTGGATTGGGATATTTTTAGATTTAAGAACATTTGATAATTTTCTGAACGCTGGCCATCCTAGACCTCTTCTTCTTTCTATTTCAGCTTCTAAATTATATCTTCCCAGTTTCACGGTAACTATTCTCTACAAATAGTTAAATCATATTCGCGACTTCTTATGTACATAGATAATATTATAGAGACTTTATTGATACTTTGTATTTGCGTATAGATTATGTGCCACTTGGCACGGATTCCTTTTTGACTAGGATTATTTCTCCTTGGGGTACTCTCTGGATTTTCTTGGAAGAAAAACAAATAACATCTATTCAACGAAGATAATTAATGATATTTCTTACTGCTTTTGTGCTCTTCTTTGTATGTGTTTTTGTCGATTACATGAAAATTCTTCGAAACAATTGTTCGAATGCGCAATTGAACGAATAACAATTTTTCGAAAATCATTTATCAGAATGACAATTGTCCGAAAGCAAATTATTCGAACTAACATTTGTTGGAATACCAATTGATCGAATTTAATATATATTTTGTGTCATTATGTTGCCTCCTTTGACATATTTGTTGCCAGTAAAATATATTCGATGAAGACTATTATTACTTGTTGTAACTATTATTGTTGGGCACGTATGTTTGCACATTTTTAATAACTGATGTTTGACAGCGCGGGATAGCCTAGTTGTTTATTCCATAGATTTTTATTATACATAATATACTATGTAGATGTAGAAGGTACTCCGTGCAAAAAGTGAGTCATGGACTATCGCGCGTTATACGTTTTGGTTGGCAACATAAAATAACTTTTCTCTAAATCTAAATTAACAAAGTGTTGTTTATGACAAATAATTCCGAAAACAATATTGTCGTTATTCACTATGGAAAAAAGTACTAAAACGTCAAAAATCCCCCGGAAAATGCCTCACTTCGATTCATACAAAATTTGTTGACTACGACATCTAGTATATTATAATAAAAATCTATGGTTTATTCCTCTCACAATACTACCAACATGACGTCTTAAAAATTCGAACAGTTGTATTGATATGTGATTCGAATAATTGCCATTCGTAAAATTGATTTTCGTAAAATAGAGCATTCGAATAATTGTTTTTCGAATAATTTTCCTGTCACCGTTTTGGTCACATCTGTGTTGCCATAATGTTTCATCTCTTCAATGTGTAATATAAAATAAAGGTAGAAAACTACATACATATATCTCACAGTATAAAATTTTCATATAAATCACGTTAAGTGAAGTGGAAATGAAGTGGAAAGTAAAAATTCTATATAGATATAAACAAAACATACTGTGAAGACAGGCATTGTATCTGATTATGTTGCCTCATTTCCTGTTCAGAAGTTGGCTATGGTTGTTTAACACAGTCTAAAGATGGGTTAGTATTCCAAGAAGCCTACTGCCGACAACCATACCAATAGATTTAGTAGGTAGGTTGCAATATTGTTACCTTTTATGAAGTTACCGTTCACTAGAAATCACTAGAATGAAAAATTCTTTGATGAATAGATAAAAACGTTCGACATTGAGATGAAATTAACAGAAAACCGAAACATTCTTTTAAAATTTTGCTACGAAACCAATTTCTTAAATAGGTATGTAGGAAGTTTTAGATTTTAGTGATTGAAACAGCTTTAATAAATTGGTTAATTTACGATATTTTATTTATTATTTATAGGATAGTAAATAGTATTTCCTTTTCAACTGTTTAAACAAAAATTATAAACCTCTTACTAAAGAAATATTTCTAAAGGAAGTATTATAATACAAAGTAATAAAAAAATGTAAATTATAAAAAAATAAATCAATGAGTAGGTGTATGTATATAAATTACTTGTATTTTCAAAACGATGAAGCGGATATATTTCAAGTAAGAGTGCTTTGAACAGATCACAAGTTTTTGTAAGACTCGCGGATAAAGTGAGTTTTCAGGTTTTTCTGAATCGAGCTAATTTGTCGAAAAGTAAAATCACCAAGATGTATAAAGTAGAAATACGTTAGTTTTGTAATATTTCAAATGGAATAAATTAGCTTAGTAATAATATATCAAGAATAATAATATATCAAGTAGAAATATATAATATTTCAAGTTTAATAATGTATTAGCTTTATAATTATATTTCAAGTACAATAATATATGAAGTATAAATAAGTTAGCTTTATAATGTTTCAAGTGAAATAAGGTAGCTTTATCTATCTGTCGATTTGTCCAAGAGAACTATGTTCTCTTACTTTATTTTTCCATATATCTTAAAAACCATAAGAGCTAGAACGCTGAAAATTGGTATGAATATAGACAAACTAAAAATCTCAAATTTATTTATTTAATAAAAACACGCCAGCTAGATAATTTAATTAGCTATAAAAAATATTAGCATTGTAGCAGTACATCTCAAACTTTTACTTACAATTTTTATAAAAAATGAATTAAGTGACGACATCGTTTCATAAAGGATGTCTCAATAAGAGTGCACTTTTTAAATATTGTGTAATTTTTTTTCGTACAAGTGGCAACTCTGAAATTTGACAGCTGTCTTTGATTGTTCCGATTATTGAAAATGGAGGGCTACACAAAAGAAAAATATATTAGAATTATGAAAACACATTACAAAAATGGAGATATTTTTCGACAAAAAATATCTTCATTGATGAAGCGCATTTCCATCAGAATGACTTAGTGAATAAACAAAACTGTCAAATTTGGGGCTCAGATAATCCTCACGTGATCCAGGCCGAGAAACAATTCAACCACAACGAGTAACTGTCTGGTGGGGATTTTGGTCACACCGCGCACATTTCCAGAAATCATCTCACGAAATTCTGATGTCGACTGGACACAAAGATCACGCGATTTAACCCCGTGTGATTTCTTTCTTTTGGGTATATGCAAATAAACCAAAAACAATTCCTGAGCTCAAGGCCGAGATCTAACGCATCATCGGTGAGATACAGCCACGTCTTTGTCAAAAAGTCATCGAAAATTTCACGAAAAGAGTAAAGCCTATCATCAGAGCTACGGGGGCCATTTGCTGGATATTTTATTCCATAGTTAATCGGAACATGTCTACTTTACAATGCAATAAAACTTACTCAATGAATACGTGTTTTTATTTTGAAATTAAATAGTGCACTCTTATTGAGACACCCTATACAATTTGTAAGGCAGTATACACTACACAATATCTACGGGGGTTTGCTATTTTATCTCCAAACATACATACGTACCATCATCCTGTTTTCATATTCTGGGTAAGAAAATAAGACTGATCTCCATACTATCCTATCTTGACATACATACATATGCTTTATAATAAAGTATGAAAATATATCAATTAGAAATAAGTAAGTTTTATAATAATATCTCAAGTGGAATATGATAGCTTTACAAATATATCAAGTAGAAATAAGTTAGCTTAATGTGCACCATCCCATCCTAGAATTGCTTATAGTAGATTGAACGATATAGGTAGGTATGTAAAATAATTTAAAATTGTACTGTCAGAATATTTCGTAAATTTTCAATAACATCATTTTTGACAAATTTAATATCTCAACAGAGACGAAGCTGTCATATTTATGTATAAGAAAACTGAGAAATCAGCCACCTACAGGATTTACGACCTGTAATCAGCTGATTTACGTGATCGTTCCAAATTTTAAGTTTTCATTTATAACTTCAAAATTCGTTTCAAAATAATACCTACTAAATTCTACTGTTTCACAACAATGCCAGGTTGAATTTAATATAATGGTATCTACATAAGCCTCATTTAAAATGCAACAAATAGGTAAGTGTGTTAAAGTAATTTGATATTTTTCCTCGAAAGTTGAATTATTAAACTATTAAATATCTGATTTTGTTTACAATAATTAGCATATGTTTTTGGAAAAATTAGTTTTTTTTTATTTAAAAGTTTATTGCTAACGCGTATTTAAAGTGCGCATTTTTATATCTTATTTTTTTTAATTGAGCTTTTTATTTTAATTTTTTTGTATACAATGGATCGTTAAAATAAATTAATTTTGATAAAATCGGGAAATTTATTTTCTTGAAATTAAATTTTGTCAGCTGTTATGAATACAATTAGTTTAATGTATATTTTTTGAATATAAATATTACCAACAAGTTACGTATATGGAAGAAAACACATTAAATATGTTGATTCTTATGAAATTATATATTTTCTGAATCTTTCTGTAATCTGCTTTTTATTTTCAACAGTTAATAACATTTGTAATATTTATGGACATGTTGTTTAAAATAAAAACGAAAAACATTAACAAAGATGAGTCGATGGCAGAGGGTGACAGGAAAATTATTCGAAAAACAATTATTCGAATGCTCAATTTTACGAAAATCAATTTTACGAATGGCAATTATTCGAATCACATTTTTTCGAAAAACAATTTTCCGAATACACAATTATCAGAATTTACAATTGTTCGAATTTTTATGACGTCATATTGGTAGTAGGTATTGTGAGAGAAATAAACCATAGATTTTTATTTTTATTTTCACTCCGCTAAATTACAGTTTTTGTATATGAATAATTAATTAAAACTAGAGTTTGAATATATCACCTGAATCAGTTTTTTAAGCTGATCCCAGTGGCACAATTTTTATTTCTGGAAAGTGAAAGTTAAAGGCAAAGTTTTGTGAAAGTGTGAAACTGACAGAAATAATCAGTGAAAAAATTGTTCGACACAACAACAATACATTAATCAGCTTGCTAATATTGCATTATATTGCATTATTTGTCGGTCTAAGGTATATCCTCCATGGTTCAATGGTTATGCTGTTGGGTCGATACTGAAATACTGATAAATAGGTATTGAGGACGGGAGTTCGAATACAACGCCAGCCGCATCAAGTTTGATTTATTTTTATTTTTTCAATAAAAATAAAATATTTCTACGCCATCTATAATTAATTCTGGTAACTATAATGAATGCTTCCTGTGCAATTTGTACTGAGGATGTGTCTAGCAGAGACACCTTCAAGTGTAGTACATGCAAATTCATATTTCACTTCAACTGTGGGGGAGTAGGCGAATCATCATATAAAAAATTATCTATCGAAAAACGAAAGAGCGTTAAATGCGTTAAATGCATTAATTGTAAAAGCCACCAACTAAATGACGACGCTTCGGGTCATGAAAAAACATCAATGCCTACTGCGACAACCGAAGACCCGCTCAAGTCGGTTCTTATAGAAATCCAGCAAATGCGAGCAGACTTAGCATCAATAAAAGATCTGAAAAATGAAGTCTCTGCCTTACGCGAGGACCTAAACACATTCAAGAAAAGTATGTTATTTTTTAGCGAAAAAATGGACGATCTGGAAAAAAAAGTGAATTCAACACATTTAAAAACAAAAAAAATAGATGCCCTTGAACAAGACTTATTCACTTTAAAGAAACAATTAAATGAAAAAGAGCAATGGGACAGGCTAAATAATATCGAAATTCTTGGAATCCCCGAATCGAAATCGGAAATTCTCGATGATATAATCTTGAATATTGGAAAGAAAATAAATGTCCAAATAAATAAATTAGATATCGATTTTTGCACACGTGTAGCACCTCGTGTAAACTCACAAAACAAACCGAAAACAGTAATTGTGAAATTCCATAAACGCTCTACCAAAGATGTAATATTATCTTCCATTCGGAAAACTAAAGGACTAACGACTTGCGACATCGGCTTTCCAGGAGAATCTCGTAATATATATATTAATGAACATTTAACGAGCAATAACAAATCCCTTTTTCACAAAGCAAGGAAAACATGCAAGGAGAAGGAATATCAATATTGCTGGGTGAGGAACTGTCGAATTTTCGCACGCAAAAATGGAGTGTCACAAGCTGTTGTTATTGGCCAGGAAGAGGATCTGCAGAAGTTGAAATGAATCTAATTTTTTTTATATTGTGTTTACATTGTTTTTTTATAACTCATCAAATTTGTTTCCATAATAATCTACTAATACTTGTTTGTCACTTAACTTCCCTTTCCCTTTCTAGAGCTCCATCTCTCCTTCCTCTCCTAACCTCCCCCGATTGTCTCCCGGCCGGTGTTGTCTCGCTCTTGATAATTCCATATATATGTATGTACAATCATCTTCGTGTTACATTATCTTATATCTATATTCTTAAATCATTCTCCCATAGGTATAAAATCATCCCCGTGTTATATTATTTTATATCAATGTTCTTATTAATAATCTACATATCACAATGGGATTAAGTATTTACCTACAGAATGTACGCGGTCTTCGTAGTAAAACAGAATTATTCTTATTAAATTGCTTGAGTAGTAATTACGACGTTGTTTGCCTAACTGAGACATGGCTTTTAGATACCATACATAGTTCAGAACTTTTCGATTCAAGATATACTGTTTTTCGCAGAGATCGTAATTATACCGCACTTAACCAAAAATTAGGCGGCGGGGTATTAATTGCCGTGAAAAATGAATTAAATCCAAAATATCAACCAACATGGATATCACTAGCGGAGGATATATGGGTTTCAATTAAAGTTAACACTACTCGTATAATCAATATCTGCTGTAGCTACCACCCACCAGGTATCAATTATCTTAATAATTTACAGAATCATCTAGAAAATACAGAACATCGCATTAATAATTATCCTGATGATATTTTTATCCTGGTCGGCGATTATAATATTCCCCAATTGAATTGGTCATTAACTGATGACAACTCTTTGCCTTCATTAAGCTCCAATACAGCATCTCCGTCCAGTACTCTTCTTATCGATTTTCTATCCTTCACTGGCACATATCAAATAAATACTCATAAGAACACTTTAGGTAGAACACTGGATCTCGTAATATCTAACTTTGGATACACCTCGGTTATTATATGCGATTCTCCTCTTGTTCCTGAAGATCCGTACCATAAAGCCCTTATTATTAACTTGAGTTAAATGAACCAAATTATATTAACACTAACTCGCGCGAAGTACTCCTATACTATAGAGCCGATTTTATTAACATGAGACATGAATTATCAACTATCAATTGGCTGACTAAATTTAATGATTTAAATCTAGATGATGCTTTGTCCGTATTTTATGATAAACTTTTTGATTTAATTGATAAATATGTTCCCAAGAAACGTGTTTCAGCTAACAAAAGTTTTCCGATATGGTTTAATAGACCACTTATTAAAATTATAAAAGAAAAAAACAAATTCCATAAAAAATGGAAAAAATTCGCCAACCCTAGAGATTACGATACATTTAAACTACTGCGATCACGCCAAAAAACAATTACACATGCTTGTTACTACTCCTATATTACGAATATTGAAAGCTCACTTCAAACTAATCCGAAAAATATATGGTCGTTTGTAAAATCTAAGCATCCATCAAATGTTCTCCCAAAATCCATGCACTATAAACAATCTCCAGCAAATAACGGTCCTACAATATGCAGTATGTTTAATGAATATTTCACCTCTGTATTTGTGAATAGCCCCACCTGCGAAACTGCAAATTATAACTCATCTGCTACAAATAACTCCCATTTGTTATTAACGAATGTTTATATCAGCCCTAGTATAGTATATAATCATCTTATTAAAGTCAATATTAACAAAGGAGCAGGCATAGATAGAATATCTCCCCACATGATCAAACAATGTGCTAATGAATTATGTTTTCCCTTATTCTTACTTTTTCAACGATCACTGAGTGAAGGTATTATGCCAATAATATGGAAAAAAGCTCTTATTACCCCAATTTATAAAAGTGGAGATAACTCTAATATCGAAAATTACAGGCCTATATCGAAACTTTGTATTTTCAGTAAAATACTTGAAAAAATTATTGTTGATGAAATAAGTCCTGTTGTTCGGTCATCCATAACCGTTAAACAACATGGATTTCTCAGCAAAAGATGCGTAGAAACTAATTTGCTTGAATTCTCTAGCAAAACTTACTCCGCATTGTCCGATAATAAACAATTAGATACAATATATATCGATTTTGCCAAAGCGTTTGATAAAATAAACCATGTTATTCTTCTAAATAAACAATGGTCTTTTGGTATTCGTGGCGATTTGTATAGATGGATGAAGTCATATATAACAAACAGATCTCAAGCTGTAGCAGTTAAGGGCTATCAATCGTGCTTCTCGCCTATTCCTTCTGGCGTACCTCAGGGTTCCCACCTAGGTCCATTGCTCTTCCTAATCTATATTAATGACATAACAAACTGTATCTCAGACTCGGAAGTTCTTCTTTTTGCCGATGATAGTAAACTTTTTAAAACAATATCCTCATCTGAAGATTGTCTGCTTCTACAGCATGATCTAAATAATCTCATTAATTATTGTGAACGTAATCAACTATATTTAAATGTCAATAAATGCTTCTCTATATCTTTCTGCAGGAAAAAACAACCGATTGTCTACAACTATACTATCAACAATACTTCCTTATCAACAAAACTCCAAGCAAGGGACCTGGGTGTTATCATTGACAGTCAACTCTCATTCATTCCTCACATTGATAGCATTGTGAACAAGAGCTTTAGGAATCTGGGCTTTATACTTAGATGTACGAAATCCTTTAAACGCACTAGTTCCCTTATTCTTCTTTATAATGCTTTTGTTAGAAGCCACCTAGAGTTCGCTTCAACCGTGTGGAGCCCTAACTACAATATACATATAAATCGTATCGAAAAAATCCAAAGAAAGTTTGTCAAATCCCTTAACTTCCGTAAACAAATATACAATTACACATACGATCAATCCTTAAGGGAGCACAAATTACTTTCTTTGGAAAAACGAAGGAAAAATACAGATATCCTTTTTCTTCATAAAACATTAAATAATCTGGTCGATAGTCCTTATCTTGTTGGAAAAATACCTTTTAACTGCCCTTCTAGAACATCGCGTCACCATAATCTATTCTACACACCTTTGTCAAGAACTAATTACGATCAAAACAGTTTTATCAACCGCTGCTGTAATTACTATAATAATCTTAGCCCCCAGCCAGATCTATTTAATCTATCCCTACAAGCATTTAAGCAAATTCTTAATGCGCCTACAAGCATCGGTTAGGGAAACTGTCCTTTCCCTCTCTTCCTTCTCCCATTTCATTCCTCAATTCCCAGTTTCCTAACCGTACCCCATTCCTAAACCCTTCATGATCAATTAGACGTAAATGTATTTGTATACTCTGTGAAACATTATAATAGGCTTCTTATTAATTAATTATTAACTGTATTATATTTTATATACAAAAGCTGTTATGTTTCCAAATAAAATAAAATAAAAAAATAAAAATTATAATATACTAGATGTCGTAGTTAGCAAATTTTGTATGAATCGAAAACAAATGACTCACTTTTTGCACGGAGTACTACATCTATATAGTATATTATGTATAATAAAAATCTATGGAATAAACAACATGGCGACGCACCGCGCTGTCAGATATCCTAGGATTTATACCTATTTTTTAAACCTAAACCTACAAAACTTTGGTGAAAATAGGTTGGTTTCGTTTGTTTGTAGTTATAATTGCTACTGGCGTGAGCCAGTTGCATTATATATTGAAAAAAGTAACTATAATATTAAAGTAAAATAACTAAATTGGTGTGAATACTAGATAAACATAAACTGATGTACAAACTAGGCTATCCCGCGCTGTCAAATATCAGTTATTAAAAATGTGCAAACATACATACGTACCCAACAATAATACAACAAGTAATAATAGTCTTCATCGAATATATTTTACTGGCAACAAATATGTCAAAGGAGGCAACATAATGACACAAAAATATATTAAATTCGGTTAATTGGTTTTCCAACAAATGTTAGTTCGAATAATTTGCTTTCGGACAATTGTCATTCTGATAACTGATTTTCGAAAAATTGTTATTCGTGCAATTGCGCATTCGAACAATTGTGTTTCGAAGAATTTTCATGTAATCATGGCAGAGTGGTTAGCGCGCTGGGTTACTTATACACATGAATTATTCTTATTAATTTATGAAATGCTGATTGCCATAGTAGAATGGTGATTTGTATGGCTTCTGTATATATGTTTGCATATTTTTATTCAGATGTGAAAATAAAGTACAAATTCTAAGTCCTGATAATACGTTGTCTAACTTACTAAACATCTTCAAGAAAAGGCTAAAGCAAAAATATTTATCTGACAACACCTGATTACATCTTCCTCTCCTCTTCCTTTCTTTATCCTTAAGTTTTCCTATCATTGCTATGAATTGTTCTTATATGCTATCTTTGTTTTTTTTTTTACTTTTCTTCTGCTATCTTTGTTTATTTTTGTTATGTGATTAACTTATTGCCACAGTACACACTGTTTTGTATATTCGACATTAACTCTGGTTGGTTGGAAGAAATAGCCAGTAGGCAATAAGCCCGCCAGTGTACTAAGTATATGTACAGAAAGATTCAAATAAATAAATAAACAAAATTCTTACGTGTACTATAAATAGGTATTACCTATATTTTTTTTATTGAAAAATAATAAAACAATATTACATAAAATCATAACATCTTCAAGAAATGGCTAAAACAAAAATATTTATCTGACAATACCTGATTGCATCTTCCTCTTCTCTTCCTTTCCTTATGCTTTAGTTTTCCTTACATTGCTATGAATTGTTATTATAATATGCTATCTTTTTTGTTTTTTTTTTTACTTTTGTACCAGATAAACATAACAGTGCAGAAGGTCATAAATAACATTAAAATCCGTCATTTTTTTACGGTTTTAACTAGATTTCAATTAAATTTTCTAAAACTGAAAATAAATTAAATCAAATTTGGTTCCGGATTGAAAGATAGGATAGTTTTAGACTGTTATCGAGATCTAAAAAAATATATTTTTTTTATAAAGATCTTACCCATAAATTCACCCAATAACCACAAATCAAGACTTCCCTACACTCCCCCAAGAATTTTTGTAATATACATAAAACGACGTATATATAAAATGCGATCTACATAGAAAGGCAGTCAATACTTAAAATTCAATAACTAACATAAAATACAGAACAATACACAGAACGAGGTCTATATAAAATGCGACATGTGACAGAACAAGGTCTGCTCGGGCCCACCAGTAGTATTATACAAAAATAAAACAGTTTTTGTGCTCATTTTTTTTAAACATACTTACATTATTTTTTACTTAAAGTATCAATAAATTATACCTGATATATGTATAATTTAGTTATAGGCAGTTAAGTAGCTAAAACATACGCTAATTAAAATGTCCATTGAGTAACGAAGTCAATAACCTTCTGTGTGAGATTTCATCATACTATTATTCTTGGTTTCTGTTTATTTTGCTAATGTTTCCTATCTTCATTCATTTCTATTCCGTATATTATATTAACGACGGGAAGATGTATGCAAATAGGTAAATGTGAAGCGCTCATTTGAATAATTCAAACAGTATATTGTTCTGGACTGGCCACTTGAATACAATATATACAGTTTAAATAGAAGTATGATTTACAGTAACAATTACGATCCACACTGAATTTTTCAGATTTTTTTAAAGTATATAACGCCAAGACTGTTCTTCGTACTCCACCACCTTTTCTGTTCTGTTTATCGGCCCCTTCCAAAACTTTGAAACAACGCACGAAGAACATAAACAGTCCGGAGAACTCTAAATTTATTTATTTATTTTATTTATATCATCTCGACACTTATACAATCATTTATAAATACTATCCCAACCTCACTAGGACTACGCCTCTTTCGAGATTGGAGATTTACAATATTATATTTATACATTACATCTATATCCATGCACCCACCACACAAAAATACAATATTTACTATGTGCAGTTGGGTACCTTAAATCATTATTGTGACAATAATAATATTCCACAGCAAAAAAAAGGCACACCCAATTAATAATTAATAAATTTATTTTCGACAGTTCGCTGTTATTAGTACACTGTCAAAACCTCTGTGTTTTTTTTAATAAGGCACAGCCATCAACAGAGGCGAGGCGAATTTGTGACTAGTCCTTAGAAAACGCACTATTCATTTTACCAATGTCGGAAGAGCTTTCAGAGTTGATATTAAAAACGCGAAAATTTTCTACACAAATAATAATAAGTAGTATAACAATATTTTATAATAATACCATACCATACCATACCATACCATCACGCCATTTCCCTATTTGGGGTAGGCAGAGAGAACCGAACGCCAGACTCCTCTCTCTTGACATACATTCCTCGCTTCATTCACGTCCATACATCGTCTCATACACGCTCTTCTATTATTCTTACTTCTAACATCTCCATCTTTCAAAATCCCATTTATGTGATCGTGCCAACTCTTTCTTGGCCGACCTCTACTTTTCATTCCTCTTTTATCAGCCTTGTATACTTTTTTTGTCAAAAGTATACAAGGCTGATTTTACAATAATAATATTAATAATATTTTTCCTAACCTCAAATGGCAAAGGTGTTGATAAAATTATTCCTGAAACCAATTTCCATTCAATTTATAAAGCAACTCACACAGTCGCCATTTTGAAACCTAACCAAAAAATTAACGGAAATGGAGATTTACGTTTACATACTATTATTTCGCTGTCGTATTTTATTACATCCCGTATAATATTCGGTAAGGCTTAGTTAGTGTTTAATGATAATAGCGACTCTCGCGAGCGAGTTGCTTTATAAATTGGTTGCAGGAAAAAAATTATCAACAGCTTTGCCATTTGAGGTTAGAAATAATTTTTTTAAGGAAAAATTTAAGAAAAAGGAGAGGTTCCGTAAGTAGCCTAATCTCAACTTTTTCATATATTTTCATAAAAACACTCCCGTAATACCACCCTTGTTATATTATCATTTGAGACACAGATCAGCAATACTGTTAGCAGCTGTTTCTATCAACTACGTAAATTAAAATCAGTTCGAAAATATTTGCCAATAGACGCAGCACGAATGCTAATAAACGCACTTGTTGTATCAAGACTGCACTACTGCAATATTGTATACGCCGGTCTATCCCAGAATCAACTAGATAGACATCAATCGGTTTAAATGCTGCTGCCAGGATTATTAAGTGTTCATCAAAATTTGATCACATCACTCCACTACTGAAAGATGCAGCAACTGCCGTTGGACGTTTAACTGAAAAAAATCGGTGTCACTACACTAAATTCGGCGAACGTGCTTTTGCTGTAAGGGCACCGATTCAGTGGAACAATTTACCACCAACCATAAGAGCAGTGAAAAGTGAAATAAGTTTTAAAAAACAGTTAAAAACTCATTTATTTAAGAAATGTTTCTGTGATTAATTTTAAGTTTATATGTAAAGCGCCCTTGAGGTGGTTTCACAAAAACGGCGCTATATAAATAAGCCAATTTTATTATTATTTATTATTATGTGAATCTCATCGATTTATCCAGGGCGAAAATAATTTGTCTTCACAGGGAACTAGATATTTATGTACACTTGAGTAATATAATAGTGTATTCATCGAGGTTTTGGTTACATCGAGACTATTCTCATCTTCTGTTTGAAAGCATTATGCGTATTTAGAGGAAGGGAAGTTAACCGTTATAATTTATAGATAGTTGGAGCAAAGATTGTGAAATCAATGGTAATCAGATACACTGAAGTGCATTGAATTATATCACTCAGACCTATGATTGATCTTCAAAATCATCCACACATTATAATATTACTTTTTAATTGGATTTCTTTTATATATTTTTCATTTTTATTAGGAAAGGAACGTCGTTCCTGAGAAAGGATCCATTCTCAAAAAGGCATAATTGGTGAACGTTGCGCAAGCGCATAAAGTTATCACGTAAACCAGCCGATGACAGGTCGTAAGCCCTGTAGGTGCCTTGATTTCCCGGTTCTCCTACAGTAAATATTCCAACTTCGTCTCTATTGAGATAATTAAAAATCTGTTAAAAAATGGAATCAAAAAGTAGTTTACTTTTAATTATAGATATGACACGGATTTTCATTGTGTTTTCGTCAAAATATCTTCAGAATGTAAATTAATATTAAATTTGATATAAGATATTAAAACAACAACATAAATTTGTATTTTTTTATTACACAACTACATTGTGAGTAGAATGAAAGTAAATACACTACGATGGTTCGGACATGCGGAGAGAATGAACGATGAGCGCCTGACAAAGAAAGTATACAAGGCTGAAAAGAGTGGAATGAGAGGTCGTGGCCGCCCGAGAAAGAGTTGGCATGATCATATAAATGAGATTTTGAAAGATGGTAATATACGAAGTCAGAATAATAGGAGAGCATGTATGGATGCATGGATGTTAATGAGGCAAAACACGTATGTCAAGATAGAGGTGTCTGGCGTTCGGTCCTCTCTGCCTACCCCAAGTAGGGATACGGCGTGATGGTATGTATGTATGTATGTACACAGCTACATAGTTTCAAGAACTACCGTTCTCTTTATTAGGTCTGTTGTCGTTTTAATATTTTTTCAAATGAATTTTCACAATGAAAACGTTCCTACCTCAGAAAATTTGATGTTTATATTATAAGAAACGGGGGGATAGGGAATTTCAAAACGATTTGGAATATTTAGTCGTGTTTCACCTTTTTAGGATCATTCTTGTTAATAAAAATTTTGCAAATGTTAATAAGAATTTTGCACTGCTGATAAACCTAAGAAGCCAAAAAATGATGTGACTGCTTGGAGTACTTTGAGCATAACATACAAACGTGGATTGCAAAATAACAATTTGCATATCGTGCACTTTCTTGCGTTTGATTTGCGGTAGTGTTAATGTATTAGGTAGATAAGAAATGCGACTTCCACCACACTCATACACCGTCATCATAGTCTGTATAATATTGTGGTGGAGGTGGTTAGTTACTTGACATGGTATGGCCTTGCAATGCTAACAGGTACCGGTGCGATGCGGTGTAGTGTCACTACACCACCGATATAGCGTTATATTAAGCAGACTCGTTTCTCACAACCAAACATTCTCAATAAATGTATATTTACTATTAATATTTTTTGACTTTTATTTATTGCTCTCTGCCTATCTCGTCCCATCCTCATAACTGAGGATCGTGACTAATCAATCACTTAACAAGATCGCTCAATCTAGTTGGCGAACTTTATAGGACATATCAAATAATATTCATATATAATTACATAATATCATGTACAACATCATCTTCTTCTTCAGTTTGTTTTTTCCATTCTTGGACATAGGCCTTATCCTTAATCCTCCACAACTCCCTGTCTTGGGCACACTGCATCCATCTCCCTCCGGCACATTTCTTGATGTCATCAGAAATGTTACCACCTTGCCTGGGGTCTGTCGACGCCTCTTCGGCTTGTTCGCGGTCGCCATTCTACGATCCTTTTGATACATCGTGAATTCTGGCATCTGGATCCAACATCATCTCAAATAAACAATCCAGCATCATCTTAAATAAACAAAAATAAGAGAAAAAATACATAGTTATACAAAAAATAGAAAGATAATGAGTTGTTTTTATAAAATATAAAACTGAAATATATAAAAGTATTCAATTAATTAAGTTTAACATTGTGTTTCGTTCACAGCGTGAAAGTTCATAATGAAATTATTACTAGTATTATTTTATTTATTTATTTATTTGGACATAACAGAAAGAAAGCAATAATAACATCATTATAAAAAAAAAACAAATAACATTTCATATTAACGTTGGTCTCTCCCACTAGGAATGTCCTGTGTCGGGGTCCTGTGTTATAATAAGACAGTTTTAATCCACGTATGAATTACAATAAGCCTGATCGCTATCGACTGTTCCGACATCATCTTCAGAGGCGACAATTAAAACTAAATATAGTTTAATGAAATGGCCAGTACATAATATGATGAAGAGGGGGGGGGGTTTTCTTAGGGGTTTGCAATTGGTTAGTAACGGTAACGGAAAGACGGTAGGTACTTAGAATTTATAATATTATAAGAATAGATGCACATTATTTCAACCAGAGGAGAGGACGCAGATATTTGAATTTTTATCAAATTTATATGTTTGTTAATCTCTAATATTTCCCGAGCATTCAGTTTTCGTCCTTTGGACTCCATGTGTAGAACTTCGACACTGTTACGATCAAAATTATGATCATATTCAATGAAGTGGTCCGCCATCTCAGAGTATCCAGAAAGATCCTTGAATGCTCGAAGGTGTTCATTTATTCTGGATCCTATGTCTCCCCTTCCTCAAACTATGTACTGGCCATTTCATTCGACTATATTTAGTTTTGACTGTCGCCTCTGAGGATGATGGTGTAACTATCGAAAGCGTTCACGCTCATTTGTTACTCATACGTGGATTAAAACTGAATTTTTATATTAGTAATATTTTCAATGAATTTATCGTTTGCATCAATCAACATTGACATTGAAAAGTTCTATTAAAGTGGAAATATATACCTACATATCATTATTCAACTGAAAAAAAGATTGATGTTTTTAAAATGTTGAGAATCTGTATTAAACGTACACACACACACACATATACACTACCATTGGTACATGCAATTGAAGATGCATCCCATACTGTTGCGTTCAATCTTGTATACGTTTACCACATACACACACAAGTATGAAGGTACCATATTCCACACACAGTCAAATGTCATTGTATTGGCTGAAAACAATAGACGATCTTAACTGTAAATTAAATCAAAAACACTCTATCGATATCCATTTGATTCATTGCTATAAAATATTAATAATTTTTCAGTAATTTTTATGTGTAATATAAACAGGTTTACTAACATTTCCGTTAAATAATATGATTCATTTCTGTTAAAAATCAATAGATTTTCAGTCATTTTAATGTATAATATAAATAAATTTATAAACTTTTCCGTTAAAATTTTTTAGATTAATTTCCGTTAAAAATCGATAGTTTTTCACTAATTATATAAACAAGTTTAAATTTACAAACAAAACAAAACGAAAACAACCTCAGCTCCCATAGCTGAGGTTGTTTTTCATATTAGTGTGCAGATCGCAAACTATGTGAGCTAAATTAAACTAACTTAGCTTAGATTTTGGTCTGCACCCCGCTGTATAGTAAAAATATTTTGAATTTTTTGTATTGTTTCTCAAACAACCAACAGGTACTATATCAGATATTAATTATTATTATTATTTTTTAATTTTTTAGTTTAATAAAAGTTTTACATTATAGTAATTGGTATCTCACTAGTCTACAGGCTATCAGTGAGTTTCCCATACTATGTAAAAGGTCAAGTATCTACATATTACATTCCTTATGTTATAGTATTAAAATTATAATATGAGATACATGCTTTTTTTATATAATTAAATTAGAAGTCAAATGTTTTTATTACTTTCTACAATATTTTTTTAAATACAGTTTTAACTGAGGATATTTTATTTAATAAAGTTTATAAAATGTTCATTTTCTTTGATAAGAGTGGCTTCCTCATTATGATGAAATCCCGCGATGAGGAAGGTACTTTACAAAAATCAAGATATATACATGCACCCCAAAACATGTTGCCACCTTCTTCACCGTCTCATAGATCCAGAACATAAAAACTGTGTATCCACCGGGAATCGAACCCGGGACCCTTGGCTGAGCAGTCAGATATCTAACAGTAACTTTTTTAATATTATTTATACTATTCACTGGGTTCTAGATATACCTACTACACATGTTCGCACACTATCATAACTTACTTCATTACTACACTCATACATTCTTAAAGCGATCATTTCGATGTGTTGGTTCGTACGAATTCATCGTTGCATGGTTTCAGGTTAGGTTAGGTATGTATATATGTATAATATGCATATATACTTTATCGCGGACTTTCACCTTTTATTGAAGCGGGTTATCCACCAGTTTCCAGTTGTGAGCTTTACGTGGACCAAATCGAAGCGTTCTATCTGAGGAACTTGAGCTTTGCCACCGGGTCGTTAAGGTTCCTTTTGTCTCGAAGCTCCGGAGAACCGTTGATTGGTTGAGGTCGACCGCTCTCTGGGGCTACCTGTTTGTCAGCTGACTTAACACAGTTCGTTATCCGGTAATGGATTTCAAAGATGGTTTCTAGGGAGACGCGTGTGTTGCTCGTAACAGATGAAAGAGATGAGCAATTAAACCTAAACACCCTTTTGCATTTGAAATCAAAATTCTCAAATATGTTAAACAGCGTATTTCCTAAATAAATACATTTTCAACATTTATCTAGTGAATGTTCGTTACACAAATATAAAATTTAGCATAAATCCCCATAGGGATTATTAAAAATATCTTTTTTACAGCATTTTTACTAAAATTACTCCATAACTATGTGTCTTAGAGAAATAAATTAATTTTACTTATTTATTTTAAACATTTTATTGTATATTTTTTTATAACATATTAACATTTTATTGTACATTACTTATTTGCTAGTACAAATGGCGGACTTAGTGCCTAGTGGCAATTTCTTCCAGACAACCATCTGTAACAGTTATGAGTGAAAATGGTACATGTACAAAAGAAAAGAAAACCTACCTATATAAAACTATAAACATATTACATTTAAACTCAAGAAAGTAAGAAGAATAAAAATATGTACATCAATGACAATTAAACAAATTTTAGATGAAACCTGTTACAACACTATGGGAGGGAAGGGAAAAAAATGAGAGGAGATATGACTAACTACAGGAATAGGGAAATATTCTAGTTTTGAAGGTTGCTAACGTTGGTGTAGTTCTAATGTCAAGGGCCAAGCTGTTCCATAACCGGGCAGCATGGACAGTGGACAGTAAAGGATGATGAATAGAAAGCCGTGGCATATGATGTGATGGCGAGGGTTCTCTCTTCTCTAGATCGAAGCGGGAGTCCATGAGAGGCCAGAGTGGGGTTGTTCAAAATATTAAACAGAAGACAGAGAGTGTGTTAATTTTTTTACTTGCTTAAATGGTACATAAAATCAAAGCAAATGACCGATAAAGTCTTTTAATTTCAAATAAGGGGGGGGGGGCAATTCCCGTCCAACAGTGGAATCAAAACTCTCATGATAACCCATATCGTGGATATAATCATCTTATGTGGCGTTCTATGTAAGATACTATAAAACTAAGATATTATAGAACTCCATACGGTTACTATATCCATGATATGAATAACCATGAGGGTCTAGATTCCACCGTCTGACGGGACTTACCCCTCTGGTTTCATTTAAATTGCCAAAAAAAACAAAAAAATTGGGCTTTTGAATGAACACGATAGTTACCTTTACTAACACGTAACTTCATAGTGCATTTGGCGGTTTTAATAGCTATAGTATTTAGCGTTAAATGCCCTCTTGACAAACATGTTTTTTTTATTTTGTTTTATTTTTAAATGAATAAGTCCTGGTTAAACAAGTACATATACATCCTCTACGTTCCCCAAACTAAGCACAAATGCTTGTGCTATAGGTGAACGAAATCGGTCGAGGCAGGATTCGAACTCGCGACCACTGCGCGAACTCGGATTACTAACCCTGCCATCGACCCATTTATTTATTTTGATAGCAAAAATATAAACATGAATAAATACAAAAATTAATATGTTTACACTTTTTTTTTAAATAAGTACTGCCCCAATAAAGTTAAAAACTAAAAGTTAAAATTACATGTATAATATAGCGATTGATATACGAGTGACGAATATTCTATGAAAACCCATAAATTATGTACAGTATTTCTTCTCAGACAACTTATAATTACATAGGTTCTATGTTAAATATTTATTTAGTTAATAAATTCTTGTTGGTAGTGGTGTGAAATATGCTAGATAGTATCATTGTACGAGCAGTAATCTCGTGTTCAAACAGAAGACCTACTCATATACATATATTAGTCCTCGTATAATTATGCCTTCTTATTGATTTCCCTTATCAGTACAATTTTGAAAGTTCTATACATTTTAATAATGAGAAACAGATCTTTTGAAAATAGGACATTTTTACTATTGACCTCTATGGAGTAACGAAGAAACCTTTTGTAACGCCATCTATTGACAAGTTGGTTTATTTGTAAACAGTCCTTATACATGAGGTGGTAGTGTTCTCACACAGATGTCATATATTAGACTATTTTTATATTTGGTCAACATTCAACATTTTCCTAACTGTTGCTTGGTCAACATCCAAAAGAGTTTCCGTTAAAGCTTCAGTAACAATTTACTTACCAATCAACAGTTAAAGACATCATTTAAGATTAACTGTCACTCAATTATTTATTTATATTTGACCACAGATGTACGTGAAGTTTGATAAAGAAGTACCAATCTTCTCCAAATATATACTCAACTTATAAACGTAAATAGTAGGTATAAGTCACTCGATTATTTGACGAATCGTTCTTCCGGTAATATTGTAATTTAAATCATATCATCCGGTTCTCGGTTATCCGTTTCTTTATAAAAAAGTGTTTGTTTATTTATTTGTTAGAATTAATAAACAATTGTGTCACAGGGGGGTATGCGGGAGGGGCACACTTCCTGAAAACTTATATACTCTTCACACTATGGAATAGTGGAGAGTCACGATTTCACAATTTTAAGCTTATTTTTTTACATCCATTTCTTAACGGGTATCATGTAGAGAGTACACATTGTGAGTTTCGTCGTGATGTGTTTGTATGTATGGCGTACGGCGCGGGCGTACCGCGTTTGGCGTACGGAATTTTCATTTTTGTGTCCTCTCTACAGCACAAACTATAAGTCCGATCGACTTCATATTTACATCATATGTGTAAAGTGCATAGACCTAGAGCTGATTAGTTTTTCATAGATATCCGTTAATTTCTTCTCTATGATTTCATCTGTCCAAATTTTCAAAATGCTCTCACGGTCTGGAAGATTTCTATACAACAAAAATACACTCATTAAAAATGCATTCTAGGATTGTCAAAATAAAAAAAAAATCTATGATTTGCCATATCAATGTGAAATAAATTTCATATTTGTATGAAAATTGTATATAACAGAAGTAAAATAGCTTTTGTAATGTATACTTATGTCTCTATAGACAAGTGTATTTTTAACTCTCCACTTCTGTTTTCCTCAAGGGGTAGGCAGTGAGAATCGAACAATTTATGTTGACACATACATCGCCTCATCAACATTGATACACTGTCTCATACATGCTCATATTGCTAGTAATGTAATTTTACTTAAAATTTCTCAACAGGTACTTACCATGTAGAAAGTACATACTATGAGTTTCGTGACAATGTTTTTGTGTGTATGGTGTATTATGAAAACTTTTGTCCTCTGGGAATCTTATATTTGTTTAAGAATTTAATAGAAATGTACTTCATAAAAATGCATTTAGAGATTGTCAACATTTCAAGAAGAAAAAAATTAACGCTTACTATGGTGTGGAGAATTTAGTGATGGCCACAACCCACTCGTTAATAAGTTATTGTTGCTAAGTTGTAGTCAGATGTTTTATACGCCCCCCCCCCATACCACAATGTCATATTGTATTATTGAATGGGCGAAAGCGTAATATACATTTTTAAGTAATTCCTCTAACATTCCCCAACTCTGGTACAATTATTATAGTATTTTGTTTGTGTTACTTCATACATATAATAAGACTGAACCTTTAGCGGCCTAGGAATGATCCTGAATCATAAAAAAATATTATTATACCCGTTCACGATCTGCCGGAAATTGTTTTTTTCCGCTATCCGGATGGTGTTAAAACTTGACGATCACAGAAACCGATCAATCGAGAGTCTGATGTACACTTAAAAATATATTTATAATACAAAACTATTTTCAAGATGTTCCTATCAATTACCTATCTCTTAAGATTCACAATAAGATAACAAAGAGACAGGCAGGTAATAATAGTTGTGATAATTCTTATTTGAATGGCGTCTCTTTACAACGGAACCTCATTCGGCAATTGCTTGTAATCCACTTTCCAAACAAAGAAAAACTGGTTTTGTATAGGACTTGACACGAAGGGGATCTGGTAATTATTAGCAAAAAAAGAGACGTTCATGCGGTTTGTGTTATTATCAGATTTCGGAAAATGTTTATAAAGGCTGTTATTTAAGAGCGGAAACAAGAACTTTGATAAACCAATTATGTATAGAAACTATTGAATATCATCAGTGATATAAGATGTGTATTGAAATAAAAAATGTAACAAATTATTTATCAAGAAGCTATTATTTCTGATAATGTCGCTTACTTTGTATTTTGTCTCTGACAAGACGCCAATCGAAACTCCGATTGGCGACGATTAATCGATTTATTTCATTTAAATTTTATATGTTATGTTTTTTTTTCATTTTTACGGGTATCTTGTAGATGTAGAGAGTGCACACTGTGAGTTTCGTCGTGATGTGTTTGTATGTATGGCGTACGGCGTACGGATTATCATTTTTGTGTCCTCTCTACCTACAGCCCAAACTATAAGTCCGATCGACTTCATATTATCATCATAATATGTGTAAAGTGCCCGAAAATGCAACGAGTACACAAAGAAGCCCAATTATAAGATAATCAGTGAAGATTTAGTTTGTACTTATTCTTGAAGGAATTAAAAAGATTCTATGATTACATTTAATGAGCTATTGTTTTCGACCATTATCGAAGCGACCTATTCTTCCTCAGGGCGGATGATTACTATTTTGAGTAAGCTTATCCCCCAACAACGTTGATATTTAGTTTCAAAAGTTAGAGGAAGGTATGCATCACTTTGCCGCCAACTAATCTCCAAGATTGAAACCGAAGAAGAAGAAGATATTTAGAATACGTAAAAAATTAATAGTATTACATTTTTGAACCATAGCGTTATAGAATCAGAATCAGCGTTTTGATAGTATTCAGTCGATAAATTTCAGTAAAAATATTGGGTTTCTTTGAATATATTTACCCTAGCGTTAATATCTTTCCATACAAAAATACACGCTTGAAGATTAATAATTATTAATATACAATATACATACTTGGTTAGTATTTACAATTTTTTATACTTGGTTAGTATTTACAATTTTTTTATGAGCATTGTTGCAGAACATATACATGTTTTCCAAACAAATTATTATGTTTCTGAAACAACTGGCAGAGGGCGTCTTCGTTGGGAGCATCTAGAACAGGTGTGCGGGAGCATCTACATGAAGTGTACCTCCTATAAAGAGTTGGTTAAAGAGAGTCGCTGAAGATCGAGCAGAGTGGGGGAAGAGATGCATCGCATTCCAGCGAATTTTCGGAATTTCGTATAGATCGCTGAATACTCTTTGTGAGATTTGATTTGACAAAAATACCAAATACATATTCAACGAAGTCACTAAAATCATCATTAAACATATTGTATTTTAATATTAAACCACTCGTAAGGTTCCTCCCGAACAACCTTACTTTTTACAGTTCGCAATTGTTAGTTTACGCCGACGCGCATAAGCTAAGTATTTAGATATTTCTCTGCAATGCAATTCTCATACAAAAACTTCGTAACATCCTTTAAGGCCACGTGTTCTCCTAACATAGGTGAGCGACTGTGTAATGAAAACATGGTTAGTATTTAGAATTTAGTATTTAGGTCGGACTCTGCATTCGGTTCTTAGATTCCTATCATTCTTGAACACAAGCAGACATCATTATTGGTAATTCTAAACACAACCATCTTCAAAACATTGTCCTATTTCCTTTTGTTGTGCAACTGTCAGAATATTTATCCCTCATTGTCCTTGGGTCGTGTGTCAGTTTATTCATTCAATGGAATAGATGGACCCGCGTTCCAATCTCAGACGTGATGCTGGGTGAATGGAAAAGATATTATTATGTACTAAGTAAATGGACCAACCGACAACTGAAAACGATTCATATTATAATAATCCATACCTTCATCTTTATTGAAGTGTTTACTGACGCATCAGGAATATTAAACAACTATACTGCATTTGTTGAAAAAAAATAAACAAGCATACTTTTTCTTTCTGTTTGAAAATGTCACATAGATAGAACTCTATAATTGATTGATTCCTAAAATAAAAATAGTTGATGTGGGCAAAGAGCTAGAGTGAATAGAGAGCTTCTGACCAATATCATAATCAGAAAGGTATCGTATTTGGGTCATGTGCTTAGAGGAGAAAAGTAAGAATTGCTCCAGCTGATCCTTATGGACAAGATAGAGGGTCGAAGAGGTGTTGGAAGGAGACAAATTTCCTGGCTAAGCAATATACGCGACTGGACGGACATAAGAAGTGTTGGAGAGCTGTTTCGGGCTGCCCAGGACAAGGACGCTTTCTCTCGGGTGATAGTCAACGTTGGGGGGACCTGACATGACACAATATACGCGACTGGACGGACATAAGAAGTGTTGGAGAGGTGTTTCGGGCTGCCCAGGACAAGGACGCTTTCTCTCGGGTGATAGTCAACGTTGGGGGGACCTGACAAGACACCAAAAGAAGAAGATGATGTGGGCACCAGCTTAGAATAGTGGTTCCAGTAATCGAAAATACATAACAATATCACAGTTCGCCACCCTACATCATATATCATATTCCTACACAAACACATCACGAAAAAACTTACTGTAAACACTCTCAATATGATACTGGTTGAAAAAAATATGTAAAAAATACGCATTAAAATTGTGAAATCTTTCCACTATTACAATATAGTATTGTGGACTTATAGTCGTTTCATTGTTTACATTATAACCGTTTTCTCTAGAAATGGAATGTAATTGTTTAAAAATAGACTTGTAGTAGGCACTTTAGCTACTAATAGACAATGTTTGGATATCGTTAATCTTGGGGTGGTACGCGGACCTTCGATAGGACCTTTCGGTATTTGAGCCCGGGGCTACATTTAAGTTTGGCATGTTTTGTCTGTCGAACAGGAAGCACACACGGTTGGATGTTTTTTTTTGGATTTACCATCCACAACTACGGCATAGTGGAGAGTTATGATTTCGGTTATGGTCGGCCTTCATGGCTCAGTTTTTTTTATGTCAAAATCCCGGGTCAGAGTTCCCGGATTCCATTCCCGCTGGAGACACAGCTATCTACTGGATTTGTGAAACGATTAATATTGCAAGTCTCCAGATTGTGGTTACTTGTTATTGCCGTTATTGGGTGCGGGTTAAATTTATATTTGACACAGTACCTAATGTTCGAGAAGCAGTCTTTTTCTTCTTCGTCAGCCCTCCTTCGTCCAGTAGGAGACATAGGTCTCTCCCTGTGACCTCCACAGCTCTCTATCCTGGGCAAATATCGACAGATAAAGCGATAAAGAAGGAATGATCTGTTTTTAGAAAACGAATCAGCTCTTATTAGACATTTTATAACTAAGGGAACTACGAGAGCTTAACATTCAGAGATTGTCAACCTCTGAAAAAGAAAGAAGTACAGGACGAGTGGGAAGTGTCTGGGAGAGGCTTCAATCCAGCAGTGTACGAGGGCAATGAAATGAAATGAGATCGTTAAGAAGGATTTGTAATAGAACGATGTATGACCGGGTAAGAAATGAGGACATAAGGAAAGAATGTAAGATGAAGAAAGATGTCATTACTAGAATGAAAGTGAACACATAAAGATGGTTTGGTCACATGGGGAGAATGAATGAGAAGCGCCTGACGAAGAAAATATACAGAGCGGAAAGGAATGGAATGAGAGGTCGGGGACGCCCAAGAAAGGGATGGCACGACCATGTTAACGAAATTTTGAAAGACGGAAATGTTAGAAGTGTGAGCAATAGACGAGCATGTATGAGACGATGCATGAATGTGGACGAAGCGAGGGATGCGTGCCAGGATAGAAAAATGTGGCGTTCGGTTCTCTCTGCCTACTCCGCAAGGGACATGGCGTGATGGTATATGTATGTATGTGTACGAGGGCTAGAGAAGATGAAGAATAAAAAAATGTTTCGTCTGTACATCACAAAAATATTCGTTTTCATTCATTCTTTCATACCATCATGGTATTTTTTTTACGGCGCTGGCCGATTTACTAATGATAATAATAACAATTAAGCACTACAAATAATAACACTCAATTATTATTATTACCATTATACACTTCATTAAAAGAATTAGCAGATCAATGCGTAAATTGTAAATTATTTAAAAGAGCAAAATAAAATGCAACAAACGCATCATCAAGCTTTCAATTGGGAATAGTTCACCCATCCAGATACTTAACATATCAAAGGATTAGGCTCTGAGGAGGTCTCTATACTACCTAACAACCCTACTGATTCCCGAATATTAACGTTTAAAAAATCTTTAACGATTCTACATGTATTCATTATTACCGTTTTTTGCATTTTTATTATTTAGTTTTTTGATAAATCTATAATTTCTAAATTACGGATTAACGATTTTGGAATAATGCCAGTGGCTGAAATAATGAACGGTAATATTATTATTTTACGAGAATGCCAAAGTCTTTTAATCTCGTTACCTAAAGCGGTATATTAGGTAACGAGATTAAAAATTTTTAATTTTTTTTTCTAATTTTTTCATTAAAAGTTTTTATAATATTACTAGAATTTGGAATAGCCACGTCGCAAATATATGTTATTTTTTTAATTTTATCATGTATTATTAAATCGGGTCTGTTATGTTGAATTGACCGGTCACTTAATATTGTTTTATCGTAATAAAGCGAAATATTATTATTTTCTAAAAATGAAATCGGATCATATTCATAATATGGTTTTATGTTTATCGCGTCAATTAATTTATATTTAATAGCTAAATTTTGATGTATTATTTTTGCTACCTGATTATGTCTAAATGTATATTCTGATTGCGCGAGAAAAGAACAGCCCGATATTATATGCTCGATTGTTTAACTATCATCTACTACATTTATGTCTTTTTTTATATATTTTTGATAATTTTTAGTTTTTATTACTCTATCCTGAATCGCTATTATAATACTCAACCATTCTCAACCATATCACCAATACTCAACCATTTGTTTGACCAAATTTTGTCAACATAAGGTTGGTTGAGAAATTTTGGATGTATAGAATGAATTATTTTATTTAGCCACGAATTTAGAAGGTCATCATTTATATTTATAAAATTGTTATTGGCATTATTTATTTTTATTTTAGTTTATTTTTATTGTATTTTATTTTATTTTATTTTATTTTATTTTATTTTATTTTATTTTATTTTATTTTATTTTTATTTTTATTTTATTTTTATTTTATTTTATTTTATTTTATTTTTTATTTTATTTTATTTTTATTTTTATTTTTATTTTATTTATTTTAATTTTAATTTTATTTTATTTTTATTTTTATTTTTATTTTATTTTATTTTATTTTTATTTTATTTTTATTTTGTTTTATTTTATTTTATATTATTTTATTTTATTTTATTTTATTTTATTTTATTTTATTTTATTTTATTTTATTTTATTTTATTTTATTTTATTTTATTTTATTTTATTTTATTTTATTTTATTTTATTTTATTTTATTTTATTTTATTTTATTTTATTTTATTTTATTTTATTTTATTTTATTTTATTTTATTTTATTTTATTTTATTTTATTTTATTTTATTTTATTTTATTTTATTTTATTTTATTTTATTTTATTTTATTTTATTTTATTTTATTTTATTTTATTTTATTTTATTTTATTTTATTTTATTTTATTTTATTTTATTTTATTTTATTTTATTTTATTTTATTTTATTTTATTTTATTTTATTTTATTTTATTTTATTTTATTTTATTTTATTTTATTTTATTTTATTTTATTTTATTTTATTTTATTTTATTTTATTTTATTTTTAATTTAATTTTATTTTTATTTATTTGGCTTTCAACAGACTACACATACAACAATACAAACATAATACAGGGATAAGTCCAATTACAGAAAAACGCAATTTATACAAAAAAACATGGTTATATAAATTCTACAAGTACCTACTTAAAACGAAAACGAAATAAAAAAATGAAAAAACAATATTTATGAAAAAAAAAATATGATTGGTCACAGGAAGGAGGAAATGGTATGAAAGAATGCCACAACGTGAGGTAACCAGTGACACGTATGCGGGTGTGCATTACATATGTATAAGGAAGCACGATACATAACTGTATCCCAACACACCAGTCTCGTCTCACCGATAAACTTACTACATTCAGAATAGGCGGTGAACTTCATTGCTGAGCTACGTGGGATGTTATTTTGTCTCGTATATTTTCGTTGATCCGGCTCTTAGGGGATACCCGAAAATTATATTATTAGAATAGAGTAGAAGCACTATTCTAATCCGCTGCCTCACTGCTAAAATATTATTTAAATATACATATTTTATATTAATCATTTTCTCTCGAAAATATTTTGCTTTGCTCTCTTCTAAATAATATGTGTACCTACAGCCTTCTGTTGATATGCGATCATTCAAAATGTATTTTTTATTATGTGAAATAAACCCATTGGTTGGAATTTAGGCTATTCAATATTGTTGTGGTTGTACCTACTGTATAAAATATCTTGCCTCAACTATTATGATGAAATTATATACCCACGTATACGACACTATTGTTAAGCAAAGGCAGAATACAGGATATCTTTTCCACGTTATAAGACATATTTGACACATGTCAGAATAGCGCTGTAACGTCCAGAGGGATCCATTCTCTTTTTACAATCGTTATATCGTATCTATCTTTAAACAATTTCGAAATATTCTAGTGTAATGATACTGTTTAATAATTGTGTTATTTTGATTAAATAAACAAGTATTTATCGCAAACATTTATATAATTGAAGCAAAAATTGCAAAAAATAACTCACAATACATCTTAAAAAATAATATTTTATTAAAAATTAAATACAAACTTTGTAAATACTTCTATTTTTTTAGATGCATATCTGAGTATTTTATTTTCATATCTGAGTTGACAGACAAAAAATCTTAACATTTATTTATTGTTCATATTATTAATACTTTTGAATCAATATTGTGGAAGTTTCTGAACTTTTTTTACTCACTCTGAACCACAGATGAGCTATTTTTTACCACCAGCTTCGAATCGACAACTTGTTTTTCAGAACGGATGATATTTATTTCAATTTAATATGTATTTTTTATACGTTTTAGTGTGTCAATTATGTCAACTTCAATACATATCCTTGTATTATCTGATTGAATAAAACGTATATTTTGGTATAAAATGAAAATACATAAACTAAATTGTTAACCTCATTATACATTGAATTGAGAAACGGATTAAAAATTTAGGATACTTAACGAGAGATCGAGATTATAGCGATAGTTAAATATAGCGACGTCGTTATAAAGAAATAGAATTCCATACTCGGTACTCGATTGAACTATTAACCAAATATTTTTGTGCTTCTAAATATAATCCGAACTTTGATTGTACACTCTTTATTATAATCCTTATAAATGAAATTCCTCTCTATTGAAAATTAAAACTTCAGCGTGATCGTTATAGGATTAAGAATTAGGAATCATCTGCATTCATATCGGTAGTTTTAAATTTAGGGAATGTATGAAGATGTATGTGTAGTTATTTAAATATGATATTTATTTATAACATTTTGATCACGTGCATAATGGCGGGCTTATGGTCAAATGGCAATATATTCCAACCAACCATATTCATTTGGTGAAGCTAATTGTTTTTATGACACTAACCAATTTATATGAATAAAATAATATTATATAATGAAACATATAAAACAAAAACAATATAAAAACAGATGGGAGAGGAGAGGGGGAGACAAGGATAGGATAAGGAGATAAATTTAAAAGTTGTGTGTAAGGAAATGATTTCTCAGATTTCTTTCGAAACCGGGAAGTGTTAATGAAACTCGAAGTTGCGATGGGATGTGATTCCAAAGACGAGCTGCTTGTACGGAGAAAGATGTGGTGAAAAAGGAAGTATTGTGTACTGGGATACTGAGCGTTCTTTCAGTATTTGAAAAAAGAGGCGATCCGTCTTCTGAAAGGAAGTAAAATTGATTTCGTAGATAAACTGGAGCATTGGGGTTGTTTAAGCCCATGTATAGAAGTGTGACGAAATGTAGGTTCCTACGCTGCCTAATTGGCCACCAGTGTTCGGTATTCCGATATGTGGTCAATTTTTCTCAAAACTATATCGAATGCATGTATTTTGTAATCGCTCCAATTTATCTACGATTTCTTGATTCGCATCTAAAAAACATACATCAGCGTAATCAAGGAAAGGGAGTAATATTGATTGGCATAAAGATATTTTGACCGATAAAGGTAAGAAATTTTGCAAGGGTATAATGAAATTTCCTGCTCACTTCAGCAACCTGTTCCCGCCGAGATAGGTTTTGGTCTATTATTATCCCCGGGTCTTTTACGTTCTTACAACGAGGTATAATGGTATTGTTGATAGATAAAGGAATTAAGGATTGCCAATCAATTTTTTGCTAAAAGTTTGCAGTTGCCTATTATGATTGCTTGTGACTTAGAAGGATTGATGATAATTCCATTAGCTGTTGTCCATGTGAAGAAATGGCTAAGAATGTGATTCAAACAGTTAAGAGTTGAGTTTATGTTATTTAAATCACAATGCAAATACAATTGAAAATCGTCGATTGAATTGAATTCTGTTTTTCAAAAAATTATAAAAAATGATAAAATATTTATAATTCCTTTCATGCTCTCCTATTATGTAAATTATTATAAATAAGTGTTTAAAATTTCCCAAAAAGGTAATACAAAAAAATAACAGTAATTTCGTTATATATTTTTAAAAACATCTAGAATATCATATAATATAAAGAATCTAGAATATCATAAGCTATATAAATAACATATATACCATCACGACGTATCCCTATCGAAATAGGCAGAGAATCGAACGCCAAATTATTTTATCCTCGTATAAAACTGTATCGAGATTGTTTTCTGAATGTTTCTTCACAGTGTATGTGTTTTTGTGCTGTGTGCTATGTTCGACGTGTTTATTCTACTTTATAGATAATATACTAAATTACTCAATGGATTCTTTTCAAATTTAGCAAATTTGTATATTTAATACGCGCTTTCTTTCTATTAATGATATCGACATCTTTCTTCATCTTATATTCTTCCTTATTTTTATTTTTTTATTTTATTTAAACCTAACAAACATACAGTCATACAAACAAATATTACAACAAATTCAATTTTAACAATATATCATAGACCAATTTTGTTTGCGGATATTACATTATCTTTTTAAGTTGCACAGTGTAAAACAAATTGCTATTTAGAATTTAGTAGGTACTCAAAATTCAGAATAAAAAGGACAAAAAGAGAGAAAGGAAGGTTGTGGCACTCACAGTCAAAAAGGACAAAGCAGGAATCAGCTACCGTAAACCTCATGTTCTCATTTCTTACACTGTATTACATACAGGTTCTTCTTAGCGATTAAACAAAGTTAATTAATTACAATTATTGCTTCTCGTGGCTGGATACACTGATAATAATTAGTTACAATTATTCTCGTGGCTGGATACACTGATAAGAATTAATTACAATTATTGCTTCTCATGGCTGGATACACTGATAAGAATTAGTTACAATTATTCTCGTGGCTGGATACACTGATAAGAATTAATTACAATTATTTTTTCTCGTGGCTGGATACACTGATAAGAATTAGTTACAATTATTGCTTCTCGTGGCTGGATACACTGATAAGAATTAGTTACAATTATTGATTCTCGTGGCTGGATACACTGATAATAATTAATTACAATTATTGCTTATCGTGACTGGATACACTGATTAGAATCCCGCTATTTGCAAGAGTACTAGGGAGTCTTCATTACCTTAAAAATATGTTATATTGAACAGACAAAAACTCTACTGAATCATTTTCAATCTTTGAAGTTGTAAAACAGACAAGGTTTTTTTCTTTCAAATCGTTTGATGAATGATGTATGGTAGTGCGGCATGTGCCTGGCAAAGGGTAGGTCCAGTGTAGACCAGACAGTCACCATATACCAGCTGTTTCCCATGTTACATTGTTTGGAGCGTGGATTCATTGCTCTATCTCTGTCTGCTCGGTATAATAAAGTCTAATGTCTGAACCTATCTGATCCATAACATCTGGTAGTCTCTTCATCCTTCACTCCCTTCCTCAACCCGAACACTGTCCACAAACACCCTCGCACCCCGACAGCTGTTCGCATGCAACAATACTAATTTTAGTGCCAGAAGCTCTAAAACAACAATTGTTTTAAAATATTTAGTTAAAATAGAGACAGATTTTTTAATTGTAGAATTACATAGTTATATTGATAAGTGTTATATGAAGTAGCTATAAACTAATTTTTTAAAAAATTCATATAGTATAGCTAGCGGTAAATTTTTGAGCCCGTCACAAGGGGGAACAGAGCGCAAATTTGTGTTTTTTTTCTTGGTTGGTATATGCGCATTCCGCTCCACTCCACGACGAAAACTTTATATTATTGTTAAGCACTCTTTAGGTGAACACAAAATATGGCGCTATATTATTATGTTATAATAATTAATTCTTCCTTGCACCCTGCGCAAGTTTATTGCCATATGGTACTTTGTTCCAATTAGCCAGTGTTTTCAGCCCAGAGAAACAATATTTGGGTGAGAAATGATGAATAAATTTATTTTTTATTTTATAATATAAATAATAACTTATGACTGGTGTATACTAAGTTATTATTTTTAATATTTAGGTGAGAAATGATGAATAAATTTATTTTTTATTTTATAATATAAATAATAACTTATGGGTGGTGTATACTAAGTTATTATTTATATTATAAGTGGTGTATGTTAAGTTATTATTTATATTATAAAATAAAAATTATAATGACGCCACAATAATAAAGTTACTTCCGTGAAAATAAAACTGAATTAATAAATTTCTTCTTTTAATAAATAAAATTATCCATTTATTTATATTATGACTATTATAAAAATCAAGCTAGGTTTAAGTTTAAGTCAACAAAAAAATATTTCTCTTTGCAGGACGATCGTTTCAATTAGTGAAAACCTTTTCCACTGACTGAAGTTATCGAATATTTTTATTATTGCATATGCGCAACACGTTATATTATATGTTTTACTTTATATGGCAGGGAGTATTTTTATGCTTTACTTTATTTGACAAAGAGTGATTTGATTATTTTATTTATCAGTTGAAAATGTTTTCACCAGATGAAACGATCTTCCTGTCAAAGGAAACTTGATCTTAAAAGTTTAGTAATATCCTTTTTTTCCATTTAAAATAATTGTTTAATTCTAATTTTAATAAAAGTCCCACAACTCGATTATCCCTGATGTTTGTTGTACAATCAGTCCCTATATAATCAATTCCTTTCATTTTACGGAAATTAACGAAATCACCGGGTGTTTCATATTTATTTATATATATGAACAAAACGTTTTATCATGCTAATATTAAAATGTCGATCGACAGCTCTTGATAAAACTCGTATGCAGATATAGATATTTATAAATTCCTGCCGTAAGGCACCGACTTAGAATAGTGCTTTTACTCATTTCTATTAAAATCATTGTCGAGTGTCTCCTAAGAGTCGGGTAATCTAAAATACAACTGGCAAAATAATATCTCACAATGTTTGGCAGCGGGGTTTATCACTCATTTTAAATGTTGCCTTTTTAGGTTAGACGAACAAGTGTGAGGCCTACACGCGTGTGTCGTACATCCTTTTATAAGGTTATGCACTCCCACACATATGTCGCTGGTTACCCCACATTGTGGGATCTGCCGTGATGGTTTGAATAAATGAATATGTTTATAAATTATAAAATAAAAATCCTTGGTTTTTGTTTTGTGGGATATAATTGATTTTTGACGCGTTTCGCGCAAGGCATGCACATCGTCAGAATAATGCACTGCAAGACTCAAACTAGAGTTTGTATACTTATAAATTTTACAGGTCAAGTGTATAAACCTTTTGAGAGATGGAAAATGAGTTATTTAAAGCAAAATTATTCTATACAAATATTTGTTCTGACGATGTGCCTTGGACGAAATGTGTCGATAATAAATTCAATCAAACAGAACAAATCCAAGTATTTTTATTTTATAGCCTATAAATGTACCGCAGAACCTGCAATGTGGAGGATATTGTAAGGTGGAGCAGGCAAAGAAGACGATACTGGAGAGATCATGTTATAAGGATGAATCCAGAAAGGCTGCCAAAGATTGTAATGCGCGAGATACCAGAGGGACGCCGACCACCGGGAAGACCATCAAAGAGATGGAGGGAGAGCTGGACATCCTCGTCCCAGGAACTGTAAAAACAGATCATAGATCTAAAAAAAAGAGGAAGAAGAAATGTATTTACAGGTTTATGATATTTTAATTATTACTATGATAGTGATAATGTTATATAAACATTATAAGCATTTTTTCATGTTTTGATGTGATAAGATACATAAAATTTCTATGTAAGCATACTATTGAAAACATATTTTTTTAATATAACTTACATAAATAAACAATAATTTATAAAAATATTTTTAATTTTACTTACATAAAATATCAATAATTTATAAAAATATTTTTAATTTAACTTACATAAAATATCAATATTTTATAAAAATATTTTTAATTTTACTTACATAAAATATCAAAAATTTATAAAAATATTTTTAATTTCACTTACATAAAATATCAATAATTTATAAAAATATTTCTAATTTTACTTACATAAAATATCAATAATTTATAAAAATATTTTTAATTTTACTTACATAAAATATCAATAATTTATAAAAATATTTTTAATTTTACTTACATAAAATATCAATTATTTATAAAAATATTTTATAAATAATTGATATCTACATAAAATATCAATTCAAGTAGTAGGTATTCTTGCAATTATGTAATTATTTATTTTATTTTGTAGTGCTCCTCGGGCAACTAATATATGTCAAATATTAATTACAAGTTGCCACATTCTGGAGACTTGTGGTATTTATCTTCTCACAGATCCAAACTAAAAATACATTTAAAACTATGTTTCCACCGGGAATCGAGCCCAAGATCTTTCTTTCAGGAGTCGAACATATATAACTGATTTCTACTGAGCGGCAATACTATATCTGTCATTTTGAATATATTTACAGATAAATTTATTCGATATAAAGTTAGTAAACACCGTGTATTATATATTAAGTAGGTATGAAAGTAGGTAGGTATGATATGGAGTAATGCCGCCCGCCGCCGCCGCCTGCATAACAGTGAGATGGATTTCACATCTGCCATATCAATTTAATTTGTGATGATTCTACAATATAAGTACATAGTACCTACCTATTGTTGACCATCGAGCCACAAGTTGCCACCATTTATATCAGGTAGCGGAGGTTTCATACTTATCTATTTTATATTTTGTTTTGTTCTCTTCACCTTTCTTCTCTCTGGCAATGATTATTCCAAGATTTATTTGTTGAAAAGATTTTTTTATCCCTGATGGGATAAAAAAATCTATTTATTTCCATGAGGTAGTGGGGAGTAAAAAGTAATTATCGAGAACGAACATTACCTATAAGAAAATTTTGTAATAGAAAGATGTATGATAGGGTAGCGTATTTTCCATATTGTAGCGTATTTATCATATTGTTCCATATTCTATAATTAATTGCCTTGAATTGAACACGTATTAGCTGGAACAGTTTGCGTTGCTAAACCGTGTGCATTTGAAGGACACGTGCCTTGAATTCAATACGAGTTTTTAAGTGCATTAGCGCAGCAAAATAGTGCCTAATTCGAGGCAGTAGGTACTTGCCTCTTAATCAACACAGAAAGGTAAATACGCGACAGGGTACGAAATGAGGACATAAGGAAAGAATGTAAAAGATGTTACGAATAGAATAAAAGTAACGCATTGAGATGGTTTGGCCACATGACAAGAAAGTCTGGCAGTCGGGTTTCTTTGCCTACCTCGCTAGAGATATTTCCCGATAGTTTTCGCATAATATGGGTAAATTGTTAAAATGGCGGCACTGGTGTGATGGCATGTATTCGGAAACAATAAATAAACGCGAATTTGTTGACCTAAATAATTGCTTTACCTGTAGGTATACAACAGAGTCGAGTCTAGGCTTTATATTGTTTTTGTAAAACCTCGTTTTCAAAGCGCTGACATACCTAATATTAAGTTAAGTTATTGACTTTCGTGTGTAACCTTGGATTCGATTCCTTCTAGAGGGTTGATTTATTTTAATTTATTTCTCAAGAAATTCTTGCTGTATTTATGTAAAAAAAAATTAAAACACAAATGTATTTAGAGCTATTCTCTAACAAAACAAAACTGATATTTTATTTATTTGTTGGTTTATCGAGTCACGATGTAAATTTTAGTACAGAAATATAACTATGTTTTATGATTGGACCAGTGAAAATTTTTCTAATTCTATAATTATGTATGTAGTATAAAAACAATTTGTATTAATTTCTAATTGAAAACTTCAATAAAAATCTATAATAAAAAAAAATGTGTTTGTTTATTGAAAAAGTTAAATAAAAGTTTGTTATCAAAATATAATGTGTTTGATTGTACATATTAATTTTATAATGGATAATTTCATTAAAAATGTAGATCAAAATGTAATACTGATTAACATCGTAAGTACCTATCCAGAATGCTGTAACTTGGTAATGTAAAATAAAAATAAATATAATGTATTTGTATTAGTTTTATAATGAACTTCTACCAAATTACAATTATTTGACAACTATGCAATAATTACGTAGGTACGTAAATAATCCTAAAAATGAATATTTATTTATTTATTTACTCATTAACGACATATTATGTACATTGCCTTTTACAAACATATATTAAAATATAGACACTGAGAACATTCGTAGAAAATAAAACAGTTGCACACTTAATAAAAAACAAAATATAACAAGAAAGTTAATAAAATAATATGTGAAACAACTAAACATTAAAAAAAATATAAAAAAAAAACTTTCGACACAAATCAGCAGCAGAAACAGTGCAACATAAAAATATATTTGTTTACATTAATATTTATATGTGTATAAGTGGAAGTTTCATGTTTTGGCTTAATTACATAGTTTTGTATACATGGTTTCATGTTTTGGATTGTTTATAAAATTGTACTATTTTTGTTTCCTAAATGTAATAGGCCTTAATACCTGATTTCAATATTTATGTTTTTTTTGTCCAAATTTAACTAAAATAAAATAAAATTTATAAAAAAACAAAGATAGTTTAGATCATTCATTATATGTAATTATTTCATTATATGCAACAACAAACTCTTGTATCAACAAGCAACAAGCTCAAATATCCGGGCTACTTCTTGGAGGTATTATATCTCACACCGGCACTGTATGTATTGGACAAGTTGAAACCTGCTAAGGTCCAGTATATGTAGGTATATTATGTAGTTATAAGGTGTTTATAGATTGAATTAGGTAGATATATACAAACTATATTTACAGGCATTTAAACAAAGACAAACCAGATACAGGAGATATCTCCACATAGTACCATTATATACTTAGAAGGTATATTATAGAACCTGTGTATTCATTTTGTTTGTATAGGCACCTACTATTTCAGATCAGAGAGTCAAATTTAATTTGTTGTTGCAATTTTGTCTTCAGACGTGACCTACTGATGAGTCATCATTTGATAACTGTGCCCAAGTTCTGGGTTCCATTCCCCGCAGATATGTTTGTAAAAAAAAATCCTAGACAATGCTTCTTTCTCTCAAATGCTCGTTAGTGTCGGAAGAAATTGACAATCGGCAACGAGCTCGCCACTTGCACAGGTGAATTTAGTAAGTGTTTAAATAAAATAAATAATAAACGAACGATTCAATGAATTCTTACATATTATAGTTTTTTGATGGGAACAACATTTGTACACCGATAGTTTTAATAAAAGGCATAAAATTTAAATTAAATTTTAATGTATCAGCAAAAAAATTGGCGATAGTATTACCATAAGGTAATTTCTTCCAACCATCCCAAGTAACGTGAAGCATCTTAGTTAATTTGATACTACATTAAATGTCTCTTCAGCAAATAACAAAATTTGATAAAAATATTCATACCTAAAAACTTATTTCTTTAATATCTATATATTTCTACAGATTGAAATAATGTCACATTATCACTTTAGTTATACCATAGTCTAGCTGATCGTAGTTGATAAAGAGAGCGTTAACTTCAGTACTGTGAATAGGAATGGCAAGCGTCATACTTTCAGCCGATCTTCAATAAGGACGACTGTCTTGCCTGGTGAAGGCCTTTTCAACAGCGAATTTTACATTTTAAAACACGAGTGGGTTGTGGCCAACGCTAAACTCCTCACTACCAAGTCACTCCACAAATGTTCAAATTACCTTGTTCCCCCATCACCACCAGTTCTGCTTATGGGGACTTATAACGGCCCCTTGAAAAACTCTGAAAAAACACATAAAGAACATATGAAGAGTCCGGAGAACTCTAAAACCTTGCAGATACTGCACTTAATGTGCCAAAGAGAGCTAATCATGTTGAAACAACTGGCTCACTGCTCAGTGATAGTGAAGATAATAGTGCACCGAATTTAAGACAGAAAGTCTTGAAAGCCCTAAAGTTGCTCTTCGTGGCTACAAGGTCCGCATGTCCAATGGGTCCAAAGAAATTCCCTCGGACATCGTCGTAGAGTTCTCGTCGGAATGTTGACACGTAGAAGTTAGTGCATTCCCATAGGATATTCTCAGAAGTCTGTTCAGGGTTATTACAAAGCTGACATGAGGACGAATCGAATAAGAGAAAACGAAAGAGATAACTTGCCGTATCCAGTAAGAAATTGCGTGGTCCAATAATCGGGAACAATCCACGAGGATGAAATTCAAGTCCTCACATCGGGAAGAAATAAAAATGTCAGTCTGCTCTGCCCACGGAAGAAGAAGACCAGCGACTTTGCCAAGCATCTAAAAGAGAACTCCGGTTCAAATTACCTATGAAAAAATTTCAAATAAGTATTTTAAATATTTTACTAAGAAAATTTATAATATAATTCTCAATGTCATATAAGTGATGTTCCCTTTTAGCAATTTGAAAATACAAATATCAAATTTTAAGTATCCTAAGTATTGGGGTCACATTGATATATTTGACAGTTAAAAAATTGAGATGAACTGATCCTTCTAAATCTAATGGGGTCTAATCGAGTATTAGATATACAAAATTGCGAAATTTGAAAAGAATCGAATCAGTACTTTAATCTAAAAGCGATAAAGTAAAAGAAACATGCTGTACACATTAGGTACATAGCGCACACACAGATATATTGTGATGAAACTTTCAGAATACTATCTCAGCATTATAGTATTTGATAATCTGCAATAAAAAATAACCTTGAAAATTGCGTAGGTATTCAAAACTCCCCTTGGGGTAGTGAGGAGTAAAAAATTGGTATTACATATATTGTGGAGAATGGATGATATAATTGGTCATTGTATTATTTCAGTGTTACCAGACAGTAAAAGCAAGAATAATGATTGCATTATTGTATGTAATTCTAAGTGGATACTTTTTATACAAGATCACGCAGGTTAATACAAGTTGCGACTTGTTAAGGTTGTCCAATGAACAAAATTGATATTTTCTCAGCCACTGATTCTGTTATGCGGCTGTCAAGCGAGTTAATGTTTTATTTTATAAAATAGGCCGACAAAGGATATTTCAGGACATCGATTTAATTTATGTCTGTTATAAGTTTAAGGCCTATGCGATCTTGATCTTGAATTTTGTATCGGATTATATTTATGGCTATATCGATTCTAGCGTTTTTACAGTATTTGTAGACAAGAGATTTTAACTAACATTTATATATTTTAACATATTTTTTTATTTTTGCAAGTGTATACCTAACTAATTGTTTTTTTTTCTTATTCTATATATTAATCAATATGTGTTTTTATGTATGCATGTAAAAGGCAATTTATGCCTTTTATAAATAAATAAATAAATAAATATATGATTATTATAGCACCGTTTAATGACTCAGGGTCATTCCAAGGTCGCTGACACCAGCTGACATTCCCCACCGTTTTCCAACTGTCGATTTGTTCAGGAGAACTTTGTTCTCTTAACATATCGACAATGTATCAAGCCAGAATACGCGAGAATTGTATGGAGAGGTCTACTTTTTTCACGGCTTTTCCAACTTTGAAGTCAAAAAACACCAACTTAGAGGCTTCGCAGCATATATGTTCCATACACGGATTTACTTAGAATTCGGAGTAGAACATTTCGTGCGTCTGTGTGTGTGTCTGTGTGTGTGTATGTCTGTGTGTGTGTGTGTGTGTGTGTGTCCGTCCCCCCCTTATAACTTTTGATCCGCTCAATTTACAGAGCCTAAAATTTCAGAATATATAAACAGTTACAGGCCTACAAAACTTTTATACTCGGAATTTTGAATTTTTGTTTCAGTCAGGGGTTATCAACTTTTGAATTTTTATTTTATTTTTCCCTATATCTCAGAAACCATAAAAGCTAGAACGCTGAAAATTGGTATAAACATAGACAAATACAAAATCTCAAATTAGTTTTTTCAAAAAAATTCCAGGGTTTCTCAAACATTTTTTATTAAGAAAAGTATTTTTTTTATGATAAATTTATGAGTTTAACTGCCTATATTTCCATTTTTTTTTAAATATCGAAAAAAGCCGAAACACCCCAACTAGATAATTTAATTTTATATAAAAAATATTAACATTGTAGCAGTACATCTCAAATTTTTTTTAACAATTTTTATAAAAAATTGAATTTAGTGACGACATCGCTTCATACAATTTGTATGGTAGTCACCTATACACAATATCAAAGAAGACTTAATAGTTTGATACTTCATCTCTAAACATACAATATACATATACCATCATGCTGTTTTCATATTCCGGGTAGGAAAAAAAGACTGACCTCCATACTATCCTATCTTGACTACCTAGGTACATGTGTTGTATAGAAAACTAAATATCATAAAATAATAAATAATTTGTATTTATGGGTTTGGTACTTATTCTTCAACTATACATACTATCGCTGTCGACAGTTGGATCCCATTTGTTACATGCAACTAGTCTCAAATAAACGCAATACGTCCGCTGATACACGACAAATAAATATTTGACATAATTCTTTAAAGGCGCTGTTTTTGACACGACATTGAGGCGTCTATATAATATAGGTACCTAAATAATAATAATATGAAGGCACGTGCAGTTATTTTATTATTACTTTGATGGACAAGAAATGTCATCTTTAGATGGGGATAATCTTGTTGGGACATACCTACCTACTGTAGGACAAGTATATATGTACCTACATAGTATGTTTATTTACATAATCCCAATCAAGGTATTCAAAATGTGTGACCCGAAAATACAAAAAAATAAGTAAATATTTATTTATAGTAGGTAAACCAACATTTTTTTTTCAAATTTCTATATTGTCAATGTTGACGGTATTTATGGCGTAGAACTCCATTTTATAAGGTTTTTTAATGCAAAGGAATTGATTGTTGTTCTACGTGTATTTATTTTATTTATTTAATTTAAGGGGAAACATACAGCAATTTATAATCGATAAATAAAAACAATAACAAATATTTTAAATAATTTGCCAAAATAGTTACCACAACATGCGTAATATAAAAAAGACAAGTTAGATTAAAAAACAAATACAGTGAAGTGAGTTAAAACTTAATTAAAATTAAAGTAAACAGCGTTAAAAAAAAAACAAAGAATATAAACAAGATAAGTAATTCAAAATTAGGAATATAAATAATGGGGTAAGTATGTAGGAATTGCGGGGAGTGGGGAGGGAATAAAGAGGATTGGTATTCCTCACAAATAGAGACGAACAGCAGGGCTTTAGGAAGAATCGATCAACATCAGATGCTATTTTTGTCGTTCGACAGATCGCTGAAAAATCAACAGAATATAATAAGGCTGCATATATGTGCTTCGTCGACCTCACCAAGGCGTTTGACAGAGTCAGACTGGAGGACATAATAGAAATACTCAATGCAAAGAATACTCCCTCCAACATAGTAAAAATAATCCAAGGATTGAATACCGACAGCTTTACTAGAATAAAAACACAGGGCGACCTCACCAATCCAGTCCCAACTCCAATCGGAATAAGACAAGGCGATAGTCTAAGTCCATTCCTATTCAACTTAATAATGGACAAACTGATCGAAGAAGTTGTAGACCTAAACCTTGGGTACCGAATGGGAGGTAAAAGAGTCAGTATAGTATGCTACGCCGACGATGCGGTACTTATCGCAGAATCAGAAGATGACCTTCAAAGGATGCTATACAAACTAAATCATACATCACTTAAATATAATATGATGATATCTACAGACAAAACAAAGAGTCTCACGATAAGCAAGAACCCGTTGAGATGCAAATTAGTCGTAGAAAATAACATAATAGAGCAAGTGATGGACTTTAAATACCTGGGAATAGACATCACTAGCAGCGGTTGTCTATACGACGAAACATTAAGACAAGTAAATAAAGCAGCTGCAATATCAGGATGTCTAAAGGAAAGTATATGGAGGAATAAACACATGAATATCGAAAGCAAAGTCCGAATATATAAAACATGTGTAAGACCCATTGCCACCTACGGAGTAGAGACCAGAGCAGACACAACGAGAACAAAATCTCTTCTGAGAACATCAGAGATGAGGACATTGCGATGTATAACCGGAAACACTCTAAGAGACCGAATTCGAAATACCGAAATAAGAAAAAAGTGTAGTACGGAGGACATCGTCAGATTGGGAAGACAGCGGAGGCGATATTGGAGCTCACATGTAAACAGAATGGCTGAAAATAGACTCCCACGTATCGCTCTCCAGGAGAACCCAGCTGGAAGAAGACCACCAGGAAGACCTCCAAAGAGATGGCGAGACAGTTGGCAGTCCACATCGCAGGAGACAGAATAGCGGTACAAACAGATCTTCGGATCTATGAAAAGGAAGAAGAAGAAGAAGAAGAAGGTATTCCATGTCTCGTATCACTGCGTTTTTGCTGATATACTCCTGCGATATTGCGGATATGTGCTGTTGAGTACATCAATGTCGTAAAACCTTGTGTTATACGCTTACAAATGTGTGGAAAGTATGAATTCATTCTGTGATTAGTGCTACAGTGTGGAATATGAAATAAATTTGAGTGTCTGCTTGTTCTACCTGGCACATGAAATAGTGGCTATGTTTATGTTTACAAACAAAATGTTACATAATTTAGAAGTAACACAAAATGCCATGGAAAGGAGAATGATGGGTATTTCGTTGAAATATAGAAAAACAACCTACTTTGTCCAAAAGGTTGCCAAGCAGAAGTGGAGCTGGGCAAGGCAACTCGCCCGAACCATCTGCAGATGGAATGAGAAAGTGTTAGAATGGCGACCAATAATGGGCAAAAGAAGTGTTAGAAGGTCTTAAACAAGGTGGTCTAATCCGTCTAATGATATTAGACGAGTGGCTGGAGGCGTATGGATGTGGTCTGCCCAAGATATGGAGCTGTGGAGGTCTCAGGGGAGGCCTATGTCCATTAATGGGAGAAGATGAAAGGCTGAGGAAGAAGAATGTATTATTTCCTTTTGACAGAACAACCGTTTTGGCTGATTAGGCCATCAATAGATCGTTCCAGTACCTAGGTTCAGTAATAACCAGTAACAACGATGTTAGTGTCGAGATTAAAAGACGAATAGCTGTGGCAAATAAATGCTATTTCGGTATTCACCGACATCTCAAGTCCCGATTGTTGACACGAAATACTAAGTTGTTATTGTATAGAACATTGCTGCGACCAGTACTTGTATATGGTGCTGAATGCTGGGTTCTTAATAGGAAGGATGAAAAAGCGCTGTTGGTTTTTGAACGGAAGGTTTTGAGAAAAATCTTTGGGCTTCTTTGTGAGAGTGTAATATGGAGGATAAGGTACAACCATGAGCTGGAGAACCTTTACAGTAATCCTAACATAGTAAAATATATTAAAATACATTGACTTCAATGGTTAGGGCACGTTCAGCTAATGGAGGAAGGCTGAACCCCAAAGAAGATTCTCGACACACGACCGGAGGGGAGACGTGGTGTGGGGAGACCCAAGCTGCGGTGGATGGACGGCATACAGGAGGATCTAAAGAGGATTGGCGTGGCAAACTGGAGAGTGCAGGCAATGGACCGGTTTAAATGGCGAAAAAATCTGGAGGAGGCCAAGGCTCACAGTGGGCTGTAGCGCCAATGATGATGATGAATGATATGCAGAAGGGAAAAATTCCGTCAAAAGGGTTTGACTTTAAAATCCTTGTAAAATGTATTTTTTTTATTCAGTTCATTAAGTATGGACCTAAGCCAACTGTTAAATGCCATCGTATAAATATAATTTCTAAAACAGGACATTGCGGAAAATACTAGGTCTAAGATCGGGAATTGTGGCAGATACCTGGAGACCATGAAGCAATGAGGAAATTTGTACATTAACAGGGTAACCCGTAATCACTAGTGAGATCAAGTGTCTAAGATTAGCCTGGATAGGGCATGTCAACAGATTGGAAGAAGAAAGAGCCACAAAACGCATCCTGCAAAATAACCCTGTGGGCATGAGACCTCTGGGAAGACCAAAGCAGAGATTGATGGACAATGTTACCCGAGATCTGAATGTGTTGAATGCTTGTGATGACTGAGAGTCTGCTGCTGCTGAATGTGCGGTCATCAGAAGTAAGCAAGTAAAGATAATTTATGTGAGATATGTGATTGTGTGTGCGAAAGAGGCAGTATGAGTGACTGACGTTATAATATATAGGAGTGTTGTGTGCCCGGCATCTTTCTCTTATCGCTGTTGTCAGGTTCACCTACATTGCAATTGTATAAAGCCGTCGTGTCATAATATATATCGTATTGTACTATATTATATGAATTGATGAAAATCATCTCTATTCCATTCCAAATCAAGGACACTATAATTTATAATCACTCTAATAAGTTGTTGTAAAATAATTCCTAACGTTATATTTAAAAACAGTTTGTTTTCTCGTCTGGATTCGGCTTAAACGTATAGTAAAGATACTGAGGTGGCTTAGGTCAATACCAGAAATAGAAGATTATGATCTAAAGAACATTAAACTTAATACTTCGTGGAAGTCCATCATATTATTCTTTACCACTATGTTACATAGTTATCTTATACTATGATATATTTATAACATCGTGACAAAATGTCGCTATTACGACACATATTATTTTGGTATTTTAACACAATACTTAACAGTTTTGATAAATCTACCGTTTTAGTTGATCCTTTTTTTGTATTTCAATAGTCTTAGCTAAAATGTTTTCTTTTTCTTTTGTATATTTTTAAAATAAACATTTCATATTATATAAACATGTATAAAATGAAGAGAGTTTTCATATTTTTCCGTATAATTTAATTAATCTAGTAAATACCTAGTCATATGTATAATAAAGTTTTAATTAAATTTTGTTTGGTATAATTATGAAAAAGCACTTTATGTTTAATTTATTTCTATTATAACAAATGTGCTTGTCACTTCGTCAGGATAATAATGTCAGTTTATGGCAATTATATGTTTACATGTTTTTGGTTTATGGTATCATTGAAACTATGTGCTTCATCAAAATAATAAAGTCAGTTTGTTTTGTGACAAAATTTCATATTATTTTATATATGAAGAAAAGAGATAGATAGTTGTCTATGAGTTTTAATTGTTTTTTTTTATCATAACAAAAACACATGTAACTAAGCTAACACTGACAGCTTGATGTCACGATTTTTCTGAAATTCCAGCGAATTTTCGGCATCTCGTATAGATCGCTGATTATCGTGATAATGTGCTCAGCACCAAAGATAATTAAAGAAGTGTGTATATTCTTCTTCTTCGTCGTCACAATCCTAGGATTGGTTTGAAATCAAGCGAAAATTTTGATATTTTGATTAAATTGATCGATTTAGTAGGTATTTCATACAAGGTAATCAAAGCTATGCGTTTTCGGCTGAGTGTTAATACAATTTGAATTATATCAAGTTAGATGCAACCCATGTAACAATAATATTTATTTTTACGCGTTTCCATTGTAAAAACAGTAAAAATCATAATAACTATAATACATTTCTAAACAAAATAGGAAAAATGTACCTACTAAATTAAATAAAATGATTATTTTGTGAATAAAAGTTATGAATTGAATAATTTAATGTAGGCATGATAATGAAAAATTGATTATGAATGTCTTCAATTTTTTTTTATTTACTCGTCATACCCAACATATTCCTTACATTTTAGTGAGCATTTGCAATAGTTATGTTTATTGTGCAATTGGTATAACAAAATGATCAAGTGGTATCGAAACTTGTTCAAATATATATATATATATATATATATATATATATATATATATATATATATATATATATATATATATATATATATATATATATATATATATATATATATATATATATATATATATATATATATATATATATATATATATATATATATATATATATATATATATATATATATATATATATATATATATATATATATATATATATATATATATATATATATATATATATATATGTTATAATATTTTTATCTCGGTTTTCCCGTGTCAGTAGGTCTTGACTAAGACCATTTGTCTTCCGACGTTTCGCCTGAATATCACCAGGCATTTTCAAGGACTTAACGAAAAGCACGCGCGAGCTTTGACGGTGAGCTTTCAGTGTGAGTAGACGTGTGTCGCGCGCGTGCTTTTCGTTAAGTCCTTGAAAATGCCTGGTGATATTCAGGCGAAACGTCGGAAGACAAATGGTCTTAGTCAAGACCTACTGACACGGGAAAACCGAGATAAAAATATTATAACATATTTCACCCGTGAAAACATCAAATATAACATATATATATATATATATATATATATATATATATATATATATATATATATATATATATATATATATATATATTTTTTTTTTTTTTTTTTTATTATTGATACCAAAAATACAAAATTACAATATAAGTACAAAAAAAAATATCAGAAAAATTAAAATTATTACAGATCAAATACATGGGTTGGTTTATACCACCTCACTAGGCCAGGCCTGTTCCGAGGTGGTAGACTAGTTACATATATTAATTACTAAATCGAAATAAACTGTAATATTGTGCAGTGTGCAGTCTATGTTTCACTATGTAAGATTTGTTGTATATGTTGTTAATGTTTAAGTATTTGCTGACAATAGTTAATCCCTTTATTATATAGCAATATACAATATATTTTCGTGAAAATATTTTTTTTTTTTTTTTATATGGGTTGGTTTGTACCACCTCACTAGGCCAGGCCTGTTCCGAGGTGGTATACTAGTTACATAATAATTAGTTACATAATGTTGTTATATTGTGCAGTCTATGTTTCACTATGTTAGTCCTATATGAGATATGTTGTTAGGGATTGACAATTTGCTGACAATAGTCAATCCCTTTATTATATAGCCACGTATGAATTGTTAGTTTTAGTCTTGTCTTCTTCATTATCTGTATGTCCTTTATGTCTTTAGCAACTAAATTTAGTATTTTTGGAGCCAAGTATTGATAATGTCTATGTCCGTATGCAGTATTCGTCTTCGGAGTTATTAGTTGAAGTCTGTGTCTTGTATCGTGAGAATGTTGAGCAGTGATATGGTTTTCTTTATCGTTGTGAAAGTGTATTAGTATTTGTTTTACATAAAGTTGTGTTACAGTTAGTACGTTAAAGTCTTTAAATAGTTGAATGGTTGGGAAAAGGAAAGGTTTTTTTGTAATTACTTTAATGAGAGCTTTTTGAGCTTTAAAGAGAGGATCCATATTTGTTTTAGCTGCACCTCCCCATCCAATCATTCCGTGAGAGATAATGGATTGTGCTAAAGCATAATATATAGTTTTTAAAGTTTTTTGGTCCATTATATTACGAATGTTTTTGAATAAATATATAAGTTTTCTAATTTTTTTTGCAGTTGCGTTTATGTGTTCAGTCCATCTAAAGAAATTGTCAATGTAAATACCTAAGTATTTAATTTCCGCTGTCCTATTGAGAGTCTTGCAGGAGCAGCTTTGACGTCGAGTACAATCGTGTATAGTCAAGTTGCTGTCGAGCTTAGGTTGACGTCTAGGGTCTATACTAAAAGTCATGTACTTTGTTTTTTCAATATTTAGTGTCAGTAGATTAACGTCTAGCCATTTTTTAATTTTATCGAGTCCGACAGAGGCCCTATTAAATACTCCTGTCCAAGAGTCAGATGTAAAAATTATAACTGTGTCATCTGCATAACATGTCAAGTCCCCGTCGATATTTAATTGGCAAAGTGAGTTAATGTATAGTAGGAACAGAATCGGCCCAAGTGTGCTACCTTGAGGTACTCCGTACGATAATTGTCTGTTTGAGCTTATTTCAGAATCAATGTTTATTGAGTGAGTGCGATCAGTTATATATGTCTTAAACCAGTTATATGACGTATCTTTTATACCAATATTCTCAATTTTCTTTAGTAGGATTTTATGAGATACCGTATCAAATGCTTTACTTAAATCAAGGAACACAGCAATGCAATTTTTGTTTTGGTCAACGTTTTTTGAAATGTGTTTCGTGACTTTCAAGATTGCGTCTTGTACTCCCATATTTTTCCGAAAACCAAATTGATTATTCGAGAGAATTTTGTGTTTGTCCAAGTATTCTACTAGTTGATATTTAACAAGATTTTCAAGAACCTTTGATAAAACATTTAAGAGCGAGATTGGCCTATAATTCGATGGACTCTGTTTGTCGCCGCATTTGTATATTGGGACAATATTGGCATATTTGAAATGATCGGGGAAGACACCACTAGAAATGCTTAGATTACAAATATGGGTAAATGGGATAGCTATTTGTTGTTTTATTTGCTTGATTAGTTTAGTGTCTAGTTTGTCAGGTCCGGTAGCGCAGTCGTTTCTCAGTCTATCTATTTGGTTAATTATGTTTTTGGTCTGAAAAGGTGTCATTGTGAATGTATTGTGTGTAGTAGTAGTGTTATTGAATTTGTTAGCTAGGGATAGTTCATCGGTATTCATTTTGTTCAAGAGTTGATGTGCTAAAGTCTGTCCTATGTCCGCAAAATAATTGTTTAGTGTCGTAGCTATTTCTGTTTTGTCAGTAATCTTCTTGTGATTATGTTCAATTTGTTTTAGTTTTATAGTTGTATTCCCACTTATATTGTTAATTTCTTTCACTGCTTTCCACAATGCTTTAGGATCTTCTTTGTTTTCTGCAATTTTTCGTCTGTAATATTCTTCTTTAGTCTGCTTCACTAATATTCTGCAAATGTTTCTATATTTTTTGTAGTAAGTTAGTAGTCTATGGTTGTTTGGAAATCTAGAGACCTGCATATGAAGTTTGTCGCGTTTATGCAGACTTTTCACAATATTACTGTTGATCCATGGTCGAAGTTTTTTGTTTTTATGGTTCAGCGTCCTAATCGTGGTGTGTTTGGTGACACATGTGTTTACTTGTTCGATGAACATTTTCATTGCATTGTTGACATCATTTTCGTTGAGGATATTTGTCCAAGATAAAGTATCAAGCTCAGATTTTATCGAATTATAATCTGTAAATTTGCGAAGGGTTAAGTTTTGTGGAGTAGATTTTTCGACATTATTTTTATTGACAAAAGCAGCTATCGTGGCGAAGTGGTCAGTCACTGTTGTGTTTATCACGGCTGCTGTGATTTTAAGTGTGGTCCTGGCATATATATGATCTATGCAGGATCGCGTAGAAGATGTTATTCTAGTAGGTAGATTTATGGCTGACAGAAAGCCATTACTTGCAAACAGGCATTCATAATCATCAGCTTGATGGTGTCTTTCTCCTATAATATTAATATTTAAGTCCCCAGCTATGATACAGTTTCTGTATCTATTTTGACTTCTCAGAGCTTCATTCAAGGAGTTTATAAACGGGGTTATATTGCTGTGCGAAGGGGAGCGATAAATAGCAATTATGACTATTGAATCCAGACATTTGACGCATACGTTGTTTGCTTCCGTGATAGTAATCGGTACCGACGTACCACTTAAATGATCCCTTATGTAAACAACAACCCCCTCGGAACGATTTTTATGGTGTTTTGAAGTAAACACATCGAAGCCGAGAATTCTTGGTGCTGTAAAGTCATCACTTATCCAGCATTCGGTAAGAATAATTATATCAAATTTAATCTTTATTTGTTCCAGTGAAACCAGTAGATTGTCAAAGTTTTTGGTAACGCTTCTGATGTTTTGGTTAAATATTTTGAAGTTATAATCCTCAGTAAAGTATGAAGCTGCCCTGGATGCGTCGACAATATTCATCGTTTCCACATCAACTAAAATTTGCAACTCATCATCAATAAGAGCCATTTCTGTTTAAATTGAAAGTATGTATGTATTATGTAATAATCTATACCAGTAAACAATTCTGAGGCCTCAATTTGTAATAAAAGGTGAATATCATACCATACAAAGAATTTTTCAGGTTTTGAAATATCCATTTCAAAGGCGTAACAACGTGCATATCATCTTCGAATTAAAAGTCTTTATTTTAAAGCTCATCGAAGGTACGTTCATTTTTTATCTGTATAGCTTTAGATCCGTCTTCTTTACGAACAAAAACTTTACCACCCTTTACCCACACAAATGAGTATTTTTTTTCCTTTGCAGCACATTTTGCTTGATAAAGGAATCTCTTTGCTTGAGTGGTTAAGTCCTCGGACGCATAAATCGGAGTTCGCGGACCCGCTATTCCCAGACTGCTGGTGTTTAATTTGTCCTCCTTATCCAAACTCCTGTTATAGTTCTTTATTTCTTGTATATAATGGTCTCTTTGCCAGATATTTTTGAATCTGAGGATTACAGGTCTCGTCTTATTGGGAAAAGCCTTACCTGGCTCCCTATAAACAGAATCAATATTTATTTTTGCTTTGTCCAAATTTACTAAATTATTCAAATTTGTTATAACCTCGTTTAAATTTTCTTCTACTGTTACTGGTATGCCTCTTATAGCTACATTATAGTTTTTTGAATATCGTTCGTTGCTCTCAATTTTGTCCTCCAGATACAGCATCCGCTCCTCTAACTCCATGTTTTTCTTTTGCAATTTGTCCATTGATTTGATCTTCGAATCAAACTCATCCATTCTTTTGTTGTTATATATATATATATATATATATATATATATATATATATATATATATATATATATATATATATATATATATATATATATATATATATATATATATATATATATATATATATATATATATGTTAAATCTAAGGTTTTCGCGAGTACAAAATATGTTATTATTAAGTATTTTGGGGATAACCCGCGTCAAATTATGATTCCCGAGAGAATCAGTCGTCTGCCGACGTTTCGTCTGAATCACATCAGACATTTTCTAAAGGCGCCTTGTTAATAAATTTTCGTCTCGAGGGATAGTGCACGCACGTCCGTTCGAGTCGAAAGCTTACTACCAAGTGAAAGTTTGAAAGGAAGCCGCGTCAAGTGTTAGTGGAAGGGTGGGTTTCCCCAATGACGTCATTATTGCGTTTTGTTTGGCTTCTAGTGACTCTAGTACTTAACGGTATATTGTTTACAGGTGGATTATCAGTTTTCGGCTTACTAAGAATTTTACTAATGTTTTTAATGTGACTATTGTTTGAAATATCGGTAGTTTGATTACTATGGTTTTTAAAAATGTTGTTTTCAAGTACACTTGTCCATGCGGTCGGGATTCGAATGCTATCGTCCCTGTTATTCATTATACTGTTGCTTCTTTTATATATTTCGATTGCTTCCCTGTAAATTCTAAATGTTTCATTGTTAATATTCGCGACTACTTTTGAATTTTCAAAGTCTATGGAGTGATTTTCGGTCAATGAGTGATTTACAAGAGATGAAGTTAGTTTCCGGTTTTTAACATCTACGCGATGTTCAGAGACGCGCGCCGAGATTCTGCGATTTGTCCTGCCTATGTAAGTTTTTGAGCAATCACCGCATGGGATTTCGTAAATACCGTGTGACTCTAATGGTATTTTATCTTTCGGACTTTTTAAAAAGGATGAAATTTTGTTGTCTGTTCTAAAAATGGTGCGAATATTGTGTTTATAAAGTAGGTGACTGATTTTGTCTGTAGTGCCTTTTATGTAAGGCAAAAATGCAATGGAGAGTGGCTTTACTTTAGTTGACGTATCTTTTTTATTAAAATTTTTATTAGTTTGATTTTTTACTGCATTATTAATCGTAAAATTAGAAAAACCGTTATTTCGTAGCGCGTTTTTAAGATACTCTAATTCGTTTTGAACGTTTTCGGAGTCGGCTATCCTTAATGATCGTGTTACCAAGGTGTTTGCTACAGAGGCGATTTGTGCTGGATGATGGTTCGACGATGCGTGGAGATATCTGTTGGTATGTGTTGATTTTCTGTACACAGTGTGGCCGAGAGTGCCATCGTCTTTTTTGATTACGAGAACATCAAGAAAAGGTATTTCACCGTTGTTTTCTATCTCCATTGTGAATTTGATGTTATTTTGGAGATCGTTCAGAAAATCAAGAAATTTGTTAAGTTCCTCCAAACCGTGAGGCCATATAACGAAGGTATCGTCCACGTATCTAATCCATAGCTTTGGTTTTAAGCGCGCTCTATCTATAGCTTCCTTTTCTAACTTGGTCATGAATATGTTAGCGACTGGCGGTGAAAGAGATAGACCCATTGGTGCTCCTTTTACTTGTTTGTACATGTCGTTATTATAAGTGAAAAATGTGTTATTGAGGCAATGTTCTATTAAAGTTATTATGTCATTCGGTGGGTCACTCATTTCTTTAATTGCTTGGAGAGCTTCGTCTGTGGGTATATTGGTAAACAAGGATACGACGTCAAAACTGACAAGGATGTCGCCCTTGTTTAATTTTTGATTTTTAATGATTTGTATAAAATGTTCCGAATTTTTGACAAAAGATTCCGCTGATTCTACATCTGGTTGTAAGTAGTTGGCAAGATACTTTGATAACATTTGAAGTGGAGAACCGACAGAACTGACTATGGGTCTAAGAGGAACATCCGTCTTATGAATTTTTGGCAAACCGTATAATTTCGGAAAACGTGACGATTTTTCTCTAGGTATTAACGACTTTTTTAATTCGGGACTTAATTTGGATGACATAATTTTAGTTTTAGTCGTTTTTTCTAAGTATGTTATAGGATTATTAGGATGCAGTTTATAAGCCGGATCGTTAAGCAAATTAGTAATTTTAATGTGATAATCTTCGCTTTTCATGATTACTGTTGCGTTTCCCTTATCTGCCGGAAGAATAATTATATCTTTATTTGCGCGTAATTCTTTAAGAGCTCGTATTTCATCGAGAGATATATTTCTTTTCGGCGGAAGCGATTTTCTAAGTATATGGCAAGTTTCTTGTCGTATAGTTTCGGCTATATTATTTGGTAGTTTACATACGGCTGATTCGATTCCCGTAACAATGTCTTCTTTTGGAATTTTCGGAGGAACAACACCAAAATTAAAACCTTTACTTAGAACCGATATTGTATCGTTATTTAATTTAAGATCGGTGAGATTGTGAATTATTTTATCGGTATTTAAAGACTGTTGGTATTCTACTTTTTTGATATTGTTTTCGATACGCGTGAATTTACTTATTTGGCGGTCGGAGTTTATTTTATTATTTGTTTCAATTCTATTATGAATGAGATTATCTAATTCGGACCATATTAATGGGTGTAATATATTAGAAAGTTTTAAATGAAGATTTTTAATATCAGTACCAAGTGTATGTAATTGTAAATGAATGTAACCGATTTCGTCGCGTATGAGGGAAAAACTAGTATTACAAAGAATTTTTCTCACCGATTTTCTGCTACCGCGTTGTCTCAGTTGAAAACACTTTGGCACTACTTTTTTATCACGACATCGACACAAAAAGGTTAGGTCACATAGAAGCTTCGCGTGTTTTGACTTTAATTTTTCAAACTTTTTCGTTTCACTGTATATTTCCTCCCCGTAGAGGTTATTTATGTTAAATCTAAGGTTTTCGCGAGTACAAAATATGTTATTATTAAGTATTTTGGGGATAACCCGCGTCAAATTATGATTCCCGAGAGAATCAGTCGTCTGCCGACGTTTCGTCTGAATCACATCAGACATTTTCTAAAGGCGCCTTGTTAATAAATTTTCGTCTCGAGGGATAGTGCACGCACGTCCGTTCGAGTCGAAAGCTTACTACCAAGTGAAAGTTTGAAAGGAAGCCGCGTCAAGTGTTAGTGGAAGGGTGGGTTTCCCCAATGACGTCATTATTGCGTTTTGTTTGGCTTCTAGTGACTCTAGTACTTAACGGTATATTGTTTACAGGTGGATTATCAGTTTTCGGCTTACTAAGAATTTTACTAATGTTTTTAATGTGACTATTGTTTGAAATATCGGTAGTTTGATTACTATGGTTTTTAAAAATGTTGTTTTCAAGTACACTTGTCCATGCGGTCGGGATTCGAATGCTATCGTCCCTGTTATTCATTATACTGTTGCTTCTTTTATATATTTCGATTGCTTCCCTGTAAATTCTAAATGTTTCATTGTTAATATTCGCGACTACTTTTGAATTTTCAAAGTCTATGGAGTGATTTTCGGTCAATGAGTGATTTACAAGAGATGAAGTTAGTTTCCGGTTTTTAACATCTACGCGATGTTCAGAGACGCGCGCCGAGATTCTGCGATTTGTCCTGCCTATGTAAGTTTTTGAGCAATCACCGCATGGGATTTCGTAAATACCGTGTGACTCTAATGGTATTTTATCTTTCGGACTTTTTAAAAAGGATGAAATTTTGTTGTCTGTTCTAAAAATGGTGCGAATATTGTGTTTATAAAGTAGGTGACTGATTTTGTCTGTAGTGCCTTTTATGTAAGGCAAAAATGCAATGGAGAGTGGCTTTACTTTAGTTGACGTATCTTTTTTATTAAAATTTTTATTAGTTTGATTTTTTACTGCATTATTAATCGTAAAATTAGAAAAACCGTTATTTCGTAGCGCGTTTTTAAGATACTCTAATTCGTTTTGAACGTTTTCGGAGTCGGCTATCCTTAATGATCGTGTTACCAAGGTGTTTGCTACAGAGGCGATTTGTGCTGGATGATGGTTCGACGATGCGTGGAGATATCTGTTGGTATGTGTTGATTTTCTGTACACAGTGTGGCCGAGAGTGCCATCGTCTTTTTTGATTACGAGAACATCAAGAAAAGATACGTGATTAGATACGTGGACGATACCTTCGTTATATGGCCTCACGGTTTGGAGGAACTTAACAAATTTCTTGATTTTCTGAACGATCTCCACAATAACATCAAATTCACAATGGAGATAGAAAACAACGGTGAAATACCTATATATATATATATATATATATATATATATATATATATATATATATATATATATATATATATATATATATATATATATATATATATATATATATATATATATATATATATATATATATATATATATATATATATATATATATATATATATATATATATATATATATATATATATATATATATATATATATATATATATATATATATATATATATATATATATATATATATATATATATATATATATATATATATATATATATATATATAAATACATCAATATTATACTTATGCAGGTATATACATATAGAGCTGTGCTATTTTAGTCAGGATCGAATGTAAATATATTATTTTTATTTAGAAAACCTGTTCTTTCGTTCCCATTACAACATCTCTAAATCTGTTGTGACTCATCGATACCTTCCAAATATATCTGTGGACACATTATATTATACTTCATCTGGTATTGGAGAGGAGACCATTACCGTATACCAGGAATGTCTTATTTATGTTTTTAATACATACATTGTGCTTATTTGTGATCCGCAAAGTGTCACTTTTTAATTTATTAATAAAAAAATAATTATATCGAATAATAATGATGTCGATTGATTTAATTTATTTTTTATTCGATAAAGAAAACAGATAACTATAGACACTCGAGAATGGAAACATTTTTTTCTTCAACATCTTAATATATTTTATTTTGAGAATACGCTAATTTCACCTTTTTTCTACTGCTGAAACAAGATTATCCATGAATGTTTAAATAAATCCTTACCCCCAAAAAGGAAATATATATTTAAACAATTGTTTCACACACCCGCAAAAGCCCTACGACTTACGACATAATGACGTGGAGAAGAATCATAAACCATAGTAAAAACCGAATGATTCCAAATATTTTCATTAATATTTGTGAAATGTGAAATTAACAAATTATGTTTTCACAATTATTTATTTTTATTGTGTTTTTTATATATAATTCGTGGCCTTAGTATGGAATTACATCTAACATGGTGAACTATGTACTTAAAGCTTAAACTATCTTCTCTTCATTGGTTGGGGATTACTTAATTGTTGGATATTCAGATCGATATTTATTCCATCATTCATTCTTACAATATACCCAAACCACCTCAATGCATTCAGTTTAATTTTACTTATAATATCTTTCGTTCTATCATACACCGTTCTATTACATACTCTTCTTAGTGATCTCAATTCTACAACATTTATTATGTAGATATGTTATAAATATACAAAAAAGACTTGGTAAAATGGAATTATGTATGTAAAGTAATATGGAGTTATGGAGTTCTATTAAGAATTGTCGATCGACAAACAAAACTTAGTAACATTTATTATGATAAGTCATAATATGTAGATAATTAAATATTTATATTTTTTCGCCAATTTCATATTTTTTAATTTATTATAAATAATATTTATTTCTATTGTTTCAGGTGAGTGAATTTAGATATCTACAACTTTCAAAATCTGCCAAATAACTAAAGGTAATACAAGAAATATTTTCAAATTAAGGGTTATTTTTTTAAACCAAATACACTAACCAAATTTTAGTAATTTCCCAAGTGTGTAAATGCTTTTACCACTCGCAGAATTATTTATTAAAGTAGTAGAAAATACTTATTTCTTTTACGCAAGATAGATAAGTGTCTGGTGTCTTTGCCCTTATTATCTATGGAAACATACATAATTAATTATATGTGGAAATATAATTAGTACATTCATTAATTCATACCATCCAATCCCACAGTGTGAAGTAACCAACGACCGGTGTACGGGTGTGCTTTATACTAGTATGCCTATACACTAGTCTCGATGATTGGTGAAACTCACTCCTGAATTTTCCAACTGTCGATTTGTTCAGGAGAACTTTGTTCTCTTAACATATCGACAATGTATCAAGCCAGAATACGCGAGAATTGTATGGAGAGGTCTACTTTTTTCACGGCTTTTCCAACTTTGAAGTCAAAAAACACCAACTTAGAGGCTTCGCAGCATATATGTTCCATACACGGATTTACTCAGAATTCGGAGTAGAACATTTCGTGTGTCTGTGTGTGTGTGTGTCTGTGTGTGTGTGTGTGTGTGTGTGTGTGTGTGTGTATGTCTGTGTGTGTGTGTGTGTCCCCCCCCCCCCCTTATAACTTTTGATCCGCTCAATTTACAGAGCCTAAAATTTCAGAATATATAAACAGTTACAGGCCTACAAAACTTTTATACTCGGAATTTTGAATTTTTGTTTCAGTCAGGGGTTATCAACTTTTGAATTTTTATTTTATTTTTCCCTATATCTCAGAAACCATAAAAGCTAGAACGCTGAAAATTGGTACAAACATAGACAAATACAAAATCTCAAATAAGTTTTTTCAAAAAAGGGTTTCTCAAACATTTTTTATTAAGAAAAGTATTTTTTTTATGATACACATGAGATCCAACTGTTGACAGCGATAGTATGTATAGTTGAAGAATAAGTACCAAACCCATAAATACAAATTATTTATTATTTTATGATATTTAGTTTTCTATACAACACATGTACCTAGGTAGTCAAGATAGGATAGTATGGAGGTCAGTCTTTTTTTCCTACCCGGAATATGAAAACAGCATGATGGTATATGTATATTGTATGTTTAGAGATGAAGTATCAAACTATTAAGTCTTCTTTGATATTGTGTATAGGTGACTACCATACAAATTGTATGAAGCGATGTCGTCACTAAATTCAATTTTTATAAAAATTGTTAAAAAAAATTTGAGATGTACTGCTACAATGTTAATATTTTTTATATAAAATTAAATTATCTAGTTGGGGTGTTTCGGCTTTTTTCGATATTTTAAAAAAAATGGAAATATAGGCAGTTAAACTCATAAATTTATCATAAAAAAAATATTTTTCTTAATGAAAAATGTTTGAGAAACCCTGGAATTTTTTTGAAAAAATTAATTTGAGATTTTTTATTTTTCTATGTTTGTACCAATTTTCAGCGTTCTAGCTTTTATGGTTTCTGAGATATATGGAAAAATAAAATAAAAATTCAAAAGTTGATAACCCCTGACTGAAACAAAAATTCAAAATTCCGAGTACAAAAGTTTTGTAGGCCTGTAACTTTTTATATATTCTGAAATTTTGGGTTCTGTAAATTGAGCGGATCAAAAGTGGGGGACGGACACACAGACACACACACAGACACACAGACACACACACAGACACACGAAATGTTCTACTCCGAATTCTGAGTAAATCCGTGTATGGAACATATATGCTGCGAAGCCTCTAAGTTGGTGTTTTTTGACTTCAAAGTTGGAAAAGCCGTGAAAAAAGTAGACCTCTGCATACAATTCTCGCGTATCCTGGCTTGATACATTGTCGATATTATGTTAAGAGAACAAAGTTCTCCTGAACAAATCGACAGTTGGATTATACACTTCCTCAAAAGAAATAGCAGATCAATGCGTAAATTGTAAATTATTTAAAAGAGCAAAATAAAATGCAACAAACGCATCATCAAGCTTTCAATTGGGAATAGTTCACCCATCCAGATACTTAACATATCAAAGGATTAGGGTCTGAGGAGGTCTCTATACTACCTAACAACCCTACTGATTCCCGAATACGGTTAAAAAATCTTTAACGATTCTACAATTAATTATTTATTGTTTTTATTTAATGCTCTTTATCACAAACAATAAAAAAAGAACTTAAATGATCTGTAGTAGCTGTAAGTTAAATTTAATTTACAATTTATTAAGTAATTCACGATATATACGTATATAATATGTGTATGTAAAATGTATGTAAAATATATGTAATTTACTCCTGTCCCAAATACAAGTTTTTAAATTTTATTGAGACAGTACTTATTTGAGAAATACTGTTATAATTTAGATTTTTGTATTATTTATCTATACTTATATTATGTATAACTAATTAAAATAATAGTATGGGGTACCCAGCGACAGGCGTTCGGGCGTGAATTCGTTTAAATTAAAAGGATGCACGACACGTGCGTGTATTCCCAAAAACCAGTCTCGTCTCGTCAAAAAAGGCACTATCTTCAATTTGGGTAGTGAATCTCATTGCTCAACTATGTGAGATGTTATTGTTGCCTGTTGTAATTTCGATTACCCGGCTCTTACGGGACACACGAAAACAGCGATAATAGAAAAAAGTGGATGCACTATTCTCAGCCGGGCCTTGCAGCATAGAAATTAAAAATAAAAATTGTAACGGCTAAATGATGCAAAACATGTACACAGTTTCTCATGTAACCGGTTCATTGATACCGAGATTGCCATCCTCATTTAAATAAAATTCAACGTCTGTTAATATATTTAACTGCCGCCATTGAAGGATGAATCATAGTCAGGATTGCTGTGGCTAGATGGGGGGGGGGGGTCAGTTAGTAAGAAAGATATTGTGTGTTATCAGACATTCTCAGATTCATATCCTAGTTGAACCACATTACAAGGTTACGATACTAATATTCACTAAATTAACATACCCTCAAATGATTGTGTAGTCAATTGTTTACATTTTTGTACATTTAAATTTTATTTATTTCATTCAATAATATAGTTTATTATCATATCTGGCAGCATTCACTGATTCAGTGTGCCTAAGTATGTAGGTAGTTATTCACACCATTCATCTTATAAATATATAAATAGAATTGAAAAAGTACAAAAGAAGTATTTGAAACATAATATATCAACTTTCGTTTACGCACATATTTTCCTTCATATTACAAATCAGTTCAATTTCATAAATTTGACACACTAGTTAATCGACGAATTATGGCCGATCAATCTCTCTTATATAAGGTAATAAACATTTTTTTTGACTCTTCTGAACTAATAAGCTTTAGGTACACCACTCAGAGTTTCTGGAAGAACTACCAGACGGCCCGAATTGTTTCACGTTCCTCTTTGTAGAACGAACTATCGGAAGTTTTCAAATATCCCTCGAATTTGTTGACAATATAATGAAAGTTTTAGTGATATAGACATATATTCTTTTTATGTGTGAATTGCCTTTGTAGAGGAAGCGCGACGCATACATACCCACACACCAGTCTCGTCTCACCAAAAAAGGCACTATATTCAGAATGTGTGGTGAACCTCATTGCTGAACTATGTGAGATGTTATTGTTGCCTGTTGTATTTTCGACTACCCGGCTATTGCGGTACACCCAAAGACGATGTTAATATAAAAGAATGGAAACACTATTCGAAGCCGGTACTTCCCTATCACAGACATTTATAAATATTATATCGCGCCAGGCGCTCTAAATCATAGTTGCGGCCCCCGATCGCGGAGACATTCGAAAATCTTCCTCGTCTGGTGTCAAGATGGCGCTTTGAGATGATGATAATTATGACATAACGTCACGTCATATTGATCGATCGATCATTGATCATTGTGCAAGACCTGAATTTTGATCTCGTGACACAAGTCATAGATCCTAGACGCAAGATGGCCGTGTGTCAATGACCGGACTATTGATAAATAAATATTTAATGTCAACTATGGACGCTAGGGTCAAATATAATAAGATATGCGTTATTATTGTGGTGTGGTGTGGTGTCTGTCTGGAATGTTATAAGTATGTAATGTGGAGGTACCTACCTACATAGATAAAAGGTGCATTCATATGTCATGTCACGTTCAGTACTTTCCAAGGACGTGTCAGTTAATTACTGTATCCGGGAGCAGATATATCACAGCAGCCGTATTGCGTATCGTGGGAAATCATTTCCCTTCGAGATGATTTCTTCAGAAAAACATTTTATTTATTTATTTATTCTCAGAAAGCTACAGCTATAATTTATTTATTTTACATTACATTTCTTGTATAAAAGTTGAACCAAAAGTGTTTTTATCAATTTAAATTAATGAATATATAGGTGTCGCCAAATAACTTGATTTTTTGAAGGGGGAAGATTTGCACGTAAACCAACGAAGCAGAAAGACACAAATTTGCGATCTGCGCAACTGGAAGCTTGTTCAAGATATTTGGCGATAATTATACAGTAATTGATTACATAGTTGAAAAATTCATAAAATAATAAATGATAAAAGAAATATTAAAAAGATAGATAAAAACCAAGATATGCACATATTATACAGTTAACGAGTATGTTTCAGGAGGAGGAGGAGGGATCTTTAGTGAATGAGTAGGGGATTGTTGGATTGTGTATTAGAGTTTAAGAACATCTTTATCTGTTTTCGATAATGTTGTAAAGTGTTATGAAAAATATCTGTGTGTTTGAAACGTGTATTATTACATTTATTGTTTTTTTTTTCTTTTAATTCGAACATTTTTAAAGTTACATATAGGTACTCAAAAATTGAATTTTTTCCCTTTCGGGAGTGAATGGTGTTGTTTGACATTTTTTTAACATCTCAATAGAGACGAAGTTGGAATATTATAGGAGAACGGACTTGGCACAGGTCTTACTTACAAGTCTCGGAAGACTGCAAATCTTGCAAGGTTTTTGTTACTAATCAAGTTCATTATTTGCTGTAAAACATATTCAATAATTAAATATTATAAAGAAATTCACTTTCGTCTGTATAAATTGTCTGTTATTTTCACTTGATTTTTTTAACCACCATACAAATACCTCGATTGTATTGAAACTGTGGTGAAAGTAAAATTTTAACAATTTAAATATTGTTTAAAGTTAATATAATTCGTATTTTTTAGAATGGTATTAGAATAGTGAGTGTTAATTACAAATCTTATCAGATGATGATGTGTGTGTGTGTGGAGAAGCATAGTTTAGTTAGATTGTGGGAACATTTATTTCAGCACAATGCAAATGAAAGTATTCATTTTAAACACAATAAGAGCGAAGACAGAGGTTTATTGAAAAGTGATTTGCGTATCAAAATCTTTAATTTTTGAGGTTGTGTCTATGTATGTGTATTTTATGTTTTGCTATGGGAATTGTTTTTATTGTGAATATATATTGAAGATCAACATGTTGTGTATAGTTATCGGCAAATAACTTGAGAAATCACGTGGGCTGATTGTATATTTTTGCATGGTTGGTAAATGTGATTTCGTCACGCCCCCCCCCATCCCTTGAAAAATCTGAATTTATTTTCTAAAAAATATATAATTTTTGTTCTAACGTTGAAAATTGACATGACAGGTTATATGATTTTTAATACGTAGGTATCACCATTTCCTACGAATCTCGAAAACAATTTATCCACTTATTATGTATTTTAGGAATTTGCACAAATTGTAAAATATTGTATTCAATTTCATTCTATAATCTACATATTTCATTAAAAAAATCAATTTTACAATTTATTTACTAACAAATGCAATTTTAAAAAAATTCTAGCAATCCTTTATACTTTCTCTATCGCACTTTCAAACCTATTTCTTTACTATTTTATAATAAAGTGGAATAAATTGTGAAGAACCGCCTTATAATAGTGCTTCCACACTGTTCCTATTATTTATTTATTTACTAATTTTCGGGCAACTAACAGGTACTATGTCTAATATTACTTTAAAACGCACCCAATAACAAGTTGCCACATTCTGGAGACTTCTGATAATAATCGTCTCACAGATCCAGACTGATAACACAATTATAAACTGTCTCAACCGGGAATCGAACCCAGGACCCTTTGATCAGCAGTCAGATACCTAACCAACTAAGCCACAAAGCCCGATAATAGTCGGCTATTATCGTCGTTTTCGGGAAGAGTCGGATAATCGAAAATACAACAGGTAACAATAACATCTCAATAGTTCAGCAATGAGGTTCACCACCCATTCTGAATGTTGTATGCAGTGCCTCTTTAGGTGGGACGAGACTGGTATATGGGGATATACGCTCGTGTTGTACTTTATCTTCATAAAGTAATGCACACCAGTCGCCGGTATATGCTGTGATGAATAGAATAAATTACACCCTGACTTACGTATAGCTCGTAGTTATTAAACAATAAATAAATAAAAGCACTTCCTTGCATCTTGCGCAAGTGGCGAGTTTATTGCCATATGGCAATTTCTTCCAACTAACCAGTGTACTTCTTCTTCTTCCTCCTCTGGTTTTAGGCCGAAGGCCTGTTTTTTCAGTCGGAGACTCCCTCTTGTGATCTGGACGTATAGCTGTCACACCATCTTGTTGCTGGTCTCCCCCTTGCTCTACGACCCTCCGGGACTTCCTTGGAGACAATTTTGGATAGTCGATTGTCTCCCGTTCTCTCGACGTGGTCTCTCCATTGACGCCGCCTTCGCCCTCTACTCTAGCGGATGATGTCGTCTACATCGCATCTCCTCCTTATATCCTCGTTCCGGACTCTATCCACGAGTGTTACGTCCACTATGGAGCGCAGTGTCCTCATTTCAGTAGTCCAGAGGAGATTTTTTGTTCCGATGGTATCGGCTCTGGCTTCGATGGCATAGGTCATTATGGGTCTTACGCACGTTTTGACAATTGCAGTTATTACAATTTCAACAAACCAGCGGTTGACAGACTTATGTCACTTTGTATAGACCAGAGGTGGCTATCAGTGATAATAACAGCTTTCAAACTTTTGAAAAATGCTCTTTTAACACGTCAGTTATAGTATGAAGCCTTTTATTTTTTAAATAATATACGATGAAAGACTTCCATTTACAAACACTTTAGTTTGTGGAAACCTTCCGACAGATACCTTTTAATTTTAATAATTGTTATTTAGTCTTCCGTAGTAAATAAAAAAAAATCACGCTTTTTACTATAACGCTTCTACCGACGTCTAAAATAGTAATTTTTCACACTTTGAAGGCTTTTATCTCCGAAAGTCACAACTACTAAGGGTTGTCACTTGGAAAAAAAATCAGCCTTTATACTAAACAAAATCTGTATTTCTCCTAAACATAATAAAAAAAACGTGATTAGAAAAAAAGATTAACAAAATAATATAACAAAACAAAACAACAATAACAAAAATATAAAGATCATATTATACAACCTTAAATAAAAAAAAATATATAAAACAATTTGTAATTAAGCATACAACTATGACGTAAATTTAGCAGACGCTGGTTATTGGTTAATCAAGACTACTGTTGTTATATAGACCCAACGACTAAGCTAGCGCCCTTAAATGATTTTCAATTATCATTCAATCGGCTCTATATAAATTATATTATTATTACAGCTGTTTATAATGCTTGTGTGAAGCGAAATAACGATAAACAAGACTCTTAAAATGTTTACTGCAAAAAATAATAATTGAATTTCTCGGATGACTTTGCAAATGTATTTTTCCCAGATTATTAAATTCCATTAGGAATTTCTTTGCCTTCATTGTCTGTCCAGAGGTGATGTGTTTATGACTTCACTCTTTTCACCAGTAGTTGTCAAGGATTTCTCAAAAGACACCCCCATTGATTTGAGAGAATTTTTTTGAAGATTCCTCAGATTCATTACCTCGTTTTTTTCTCAATAAATGTAGGTACCTAGGTACAGAAAAGATGTCCGGATAGTAATTTCATTTTGACTTGATTTTTTTCACGGCCAACATCACACTTAAGGCGCAGGGTATGGCAATTTAGGCGGGTCAAATGCAGACTTTAAAATAATGTAATGTGTGTGATACGTCCAATTCAGTAACTCTATGAACCAAAATAGTAACGTTCTTAAATTTTAGAAGAAGGTCATTAGAACTTAATTTAGTATTATGTAACTGACGTTGTTCATAAAAGTAAAACTTGCATAATTAGTGCACCGTAGATAATAATTTGAACTCAAATTGTCTATGGCACGGACTACGCATGCGTACCTACTAGGTACTTATGCAATGTTCGCGGCCATGTTTATTTATGTTATATCGCCTAACCTAACTCAATTGATCTGCAATAATATTCTATGGTTTTTATTTTCAACATTATGCAACTCATGTAAATTATCCATTCTTTTTTTCCGTACACTACTGTTGTTTTCAACATGATAAAAATATCCCGGACTGCTGTGTACTGTATACATGTGAACTAAAATTAGGAACGTTTTGACAGTTGATATGGTTATAGAATAGGGAATTGAACTAATTCAAAACAAAGCCGTAACACCCGTCAATCAGTAAATATTAATTTTTGTATACCTTATTGTAGAACAACAATGGCACAGCATCAGTTTGCTTTTAGAGCACCGACTGCATTTAATCGGCTTCCGGTGGAACTTAAAGCTTTAGAAAATAAAAATAGGTTTAAGACAGATATTACTGCACGATTACTGGATAAGACCATAGATACATTCTATTTACTTACTTGAGTTTTTGCAAGCTGACGTGTGGCGTGTGACGAAGGGTACACTGAGACTGAGATTTAGATTTAAATTCACTAAGGAAATAATTGTTTGCATGTTTTTGGGATTTACTTAGTTCATTTTTAAATACAATCGACGAGCATGTATGAGACGATGCATGGATGTAAAGGAAGCCAGAAATGTGTGCAAAAATAGAGAAGTATGGCGCTCAATTCTCTCTGCTTACCCCGTAAGGGACATGGCGTGATGGTATGTATGTATGTATGTATGTATTTTTAAATATTTTGATATAATTTTATTGTATGAATATGTGTATGTTTATGTATATATATGTAAACATACACATATATTTTATATGTAAGTTTATATTGTATTCATAATTTTAGGCGATGGAATTTATATTGTAAGGCTATTTATATTGTATTCATTTAGAAATGGCCATCATGTTTTTATCATTCTTTCCATCATCTTTTCTTTTTAATAATTTTATATTATTGTAGCCATTATATTTTATACTATTTTAACAATCATTTTAGTTATCTTTTTAATATTTTATATAATTTTATTGTGTTAATATGTGTATGTTTGTATTGTATTCATAATTTTATACGAAAGAAACAGCCATCATGTTTTTATAATTTTTTCAATATTTTTTTTTTTTTGGAGATCTTTTAAATTTTTTTTAAATATGTTTATATGATTGTAAAAAAGCCATTATATTTTATAGTATTTTAGTATATTTTTTTCTTAAATATTTTTATACAATTGTATTGTGTTAATATGTGTATGCTTATACTGTATTCATAATTTTATGCGAAAGAAATAGCCATCAAGACACAGGCTTTGCCTAGTTTGATGGTGATTAAAACACCTTAATGACACTGCTTTCTGCCTCACTGTATAATATAATATGTATATGTTAATAATAATACGAATTATAAGTGTATCAATATTTGTCAGACATGAATAAATAAATAAATAAATAAATAAATTCGTGACATACTTGGAGTAAGAACCTTCCTTAATAGGATCGTCCCTATTTCAGCGTTATGGAATATCAACTTGGACTGTGAAATAGGAACGCACTATTTTAGCCGGATCGTTCTTAAAAAGCTATTGTATCAGACATAATGTACAACGTCCTTAAATATTACAATCATGTGCGCCCGACTTGGTGTATTTAAATCGATCTTTACGTAAAATAATATGGTTTATTTGATTTTACAAAAAGTAAGAATATTGCATAAAAATGTATCTGACCAATACTAAGTTTAGTGTGTCGATCGACAATTCTTGATAGAACTCCATTGTATATTGATATGTTAGAAAGATATAAAAACACTTGGTAATAGTTCTATTGTATTGTGGTTATAGAATAGGGAAGAGACTGTGGAACGATCTTCCGAATTCTGTGTTTCCATCTTCGTACAACCCGGGTCTTTTTAAAATCCGAATTAATAAACTCTTTTCTAGATTGCAAACCCCTCCCAACGCTACGTAGTGCGCTTCTTCGGAAGAGTAAAATGGACCCAAATCCTAATAGCTGGCGTCCCCTACGTAGACATGTTAAAAAAAAAAATTATTAGATTATCGACGCGTTACGTATAATAATTATTACATCGTCAGAATAATTATTCTGACGATGTGCCTTGCACGAAACGCGTCGATAATCTAATAAATACAATAGAACTATTACCAAGTATTTTTATATTTTTTATAACATATCAACATATCAGACCAATGTTTAGATTTATAAAATACCTATCATTTAAAAAATATTAATGTTTCTACCTCATAAGTTAGACAACAAATCGGACAAAACAGGTATTATTAAAAAATATATTTCGATAAAAGTAGGTACATAAAATAAAAAAAGTGTATAAAACTAATTTCTGAACCAACGCAACTTTTAAAAGTACGACAAAATGAGCATCCAAAAAGATTCATGGAGCTTATTCCGTCGCCTTAAGTCACGTATATTTTGATAGCTGATAGCTACGCTTTTTTATGAAGAAGTTGGTTTGATTCTGCTGAATAGTTTTATTGGTACCCTATCGAATTTTGAAAGTCTAAAGCAGAATTATCGATACATTTATATCGAAAAGGTTAAAATGTTGTTCAAGCAGGAAATAAAATACTCAATGGAACTTAAGTTCGAATTCAACCGTTATGTTCACGTAAAACGCCTTGGTTTAAAATTTTATTTTTCATAAAAAAAACATGATTTTTCGAATAACCAATAGAAGCTACTTATTCCTAGTTTTCATAATTTTCATCTTATAATGAGTCTCATGAACAATATTAACTCTAAAATATTCTATGAAATGTTATTAACAAAATGTGGGTCGCGAATTGAATAACAGTTTGACAACCGCTGCCTTACAATCCATGGAGGGATACGATATATAAAATTGTAAACAATATATTGTACATGATTCAATAATATTACAATTGAACGAATCGACGGATTCATTGCGGTTAGTTTATATTACAGATAATAAATTATTAAAATATAATAAATTATTTATTTATTACAAATATTTTATATTACATAAAGCACACATCATGATACATTGTAATATAACAAAGAGGCACTGTTACATTTTTTAATATTTTGCTTCATTTGCGTACATACATTGTCTTAGTACACCATCACCTGGATACATCGGTTTTCTTAGATGAGTTGAATGTTTATCAAAACTTAAAAAAAAAATGGTAATTAGTGAAATCTACGTTTCACGTTATTTTTTATTTTAATACACACATACCATCACGGCATATGGGGTGTGCAATACTTCATAAAAGCAAGCACGACACATGCATGTATATGTACAAAAAGATCTCGTCTCACCTAAAATGTCAACACTCAGAATGGATGGTGAACCTCAATGCAAAATTTTGTTAGATATTATTATTTTGCCTATGATTATTTTTTTGATTCCTTGCCTAAAATCTTCTTCATTGTTTCATATTATTTTCCTCGTGGGGTAACCAGCGCCAGGTGCGCATTATCTTATAAAAGGAAGCATGACACATGTTCGTTTCGTCTCACGTAAGACGCTACATTCAGAATTGGTGATTTCACTGCTGAGCTATGTATGTAAGATGTTATTTCGATTTCATGTTGTATTTTCGATTTCTTGGCTACCCTAAATGATAATGAAAAAGTGTGGAAGCACTATTATGAGACGGTGCCCCACATATAATTTAATACAGGGTGTCTCAAAAGAAAGTTTATATTTAGTGGATCGATTAAAAAAAAGTAAACCGTGTATCGAAAAAATGTTTATTAATTATTAAAGTACCTTCACAATTTTAAAGTACGGAATTTATTTCTTAAAAATAATATCGTCCAAATGTAGACCCTCGCGTTCGCAGCACTCATTTAATCAAACAGTAAAATTACTTATGACGGATATTTTCTTTCAAATGAGCCAGGGAAGTCGGTTTAATGGCGTAAACTTTATATTTAAGATAACCCCATAGGAAACAGTTCATAGGGGTTAATTCAGGACTGCGTGGAGGCCAATTTATATCACCTCTCCTGGAGATCAATTTGCCTGAGAAAATTTCATTTTAACTCGTGGCAGAGATGTATTGGACGTGTGTGACGTTGCTCCGTCCTGCTGGAACCATGTTCTTTGGTTATAGCCAGGAAAGTTTTGCATTTTAGGCACCAAAAAGTCGTACATTTCCACATAACTCTCTGAATACAAATATAAACTTTCTATTGAAACACCTTGTAGTTTGATTTGTGTATGTAACATTGTTATATTATGACATGTTAGTTTTAATATATCTGGTATGCAATCCTTCTCCGAATCACACTATTGCTAATCTTCCATGAAACAGACTCTATATTATAGTTCCACATTGGTCATGCCGATGTTTCGTTTGATTGTTTATTTTATTTGGTAGCGCGAATCGCTTTTAAATCCATCGCCTTGTTTAAATCTACACCTGAACTGGACTGCTGGGAATGGAAGGGACAAGTCGTAAATCACACGAACTGAACAATGACCTCAGAGTGTCCTCTCCTTTTTTGAAAGCAAACGACCAAAGGAGCGAGCAATGACCATCAAATAGTTCTGTGGTCACTACCATTACCCATTAACTATTGTAGTAACTATTATTAGTAGTAACTATTGTAACTAAAATAGGAACGTTCTAAAATTGTAGATTTTAGATTTACGGTCTTATTTCAGCGTTATAAAATATAAACTTGGACTAAATGGAATAGGAACGTACCTATATTGGCCGGAATGTTCTTAAAAAAATCCTGTATTAGACGTATTTTGAATAATTATGAAAATTATGAAAATTTCATAATTTTCATAATTATTCATAATACGTCTAATTCAGTAACTTTTTAAGAACGTTCCGGCCAATATAGGTACGTTCCTATTCCATTTAGTCCAAGTTTATATTTTATAACGCTGAAATAAGACCATAAATCTAAAATCTACAAGTTCCTATTTTAGTTACAATAGTTACTGAATACGGGGTAATATCATGTTCAGAATAACCAAAATGTGTATTATTGGATGACAATTGATTCGGCAAATAATTACAGCTATTGTAATAATTGGATTCATTTCAATGAAATCATTGAAATTTCAGAATAACCACCAATAACGTTGTACGTGCTTTACTATCTATCCCTATTCATAGTTCTGTTTTTTTAAACTCTTCATTTGAAGTACATTCGGCTAGACTATGGAATAGCCTTAGTCCTGATATTACGTCGTCTATCTCATTAAACATCTTCAAGAAAAGGCTAAAGCAAAAATATTTATCTGACAACACCTGATTACATCTTCCTCTCCTCTTCCTTTCCTTATCTTTTAGTTTTCCTATCATTGCTATGAATTGTTCTTTTATGCTATCTTATTTGTTTTTTACTTTTATTCTGCTGTATTTATTTATTTTGTAATGTGATTATGTAACTGATTGCCATAGTACACATTGTTTTGTATACTTAACATTAACTCTGGTTGGTTGGAAGAAATTGCCAATAGGCAATAAGCCCGCCAGTGTACAAATTGTATGTACAAGAAGATTCAAATAAATAAATAAATAAACAATAGCGGTATGATGCTAGTATGTTAAGAAATATATTGCCGCTCTGTCCCCAACCCATCCTAAAGCCATTGTTTTGTTGTTGATGATGGCTACTTCATCAGTACATAGATGAGCGTTCTTCACAGTTATATATTGACAAGGTAAAATACCATAATAGTCAATAGTTAGGAATTTGTTTGGACACAAATGGATTTAGAAAGTGGTGTTGTTGTTTATTCGTTACTTCGAAATAGGGTCCTCATCTTATTTTGTCTAATGCCATATAAGACGGACAGGGCTGTCACTGCCTCTCATGTACCTAGCTATTTTTTTTATCATTTTATTTTGTTAACAATGTGTACTTTTTGATAGTAGTGTGGAGTACTTTTTCGATTTTCATTTTGAACCATTCGGAAAATATTCCAAAACGTTATATTGATTTGAAATTTGTTATTTCATATGTCTATAGATTATTGGTCTGTGGTCCAAACCAATGTTTAAAAAAGTGATTATTAAAACATGTATTTTTAAACTCCGCTCACGTGACTTTACGCTCCGCCTCCTTTCAATACCGTATCGCCACGCACTGTCACATAGTCAGTTGTCATCGATCCTTGAGAAGAAGCGGTTGCTTTGAAACCGATCGTATAAAAAGCACATCCGTGGTTTATACAAATTGAATAAATTGAAATTGTATAAAGAAAAATAAATGACATTTCCAAAAATGTTATTCCGTATGGTACAGTCATAGAATAATAATAAAACTATAGAATACTCATTCCCATACAATACCTCGCTGAAAAAGTGAAGCCGTTTTATTGGCCGGCTCGTGTCAATATGTGTATGACTCTACTGGTAGACATTGTTCGTATAGTATTACTCGTTATGACTGTGTAAATAATTTTTCAAGCAGTTAAAAAATTCCCTATTTGCAGAACGTATCACTCAGACGGCCAAATGATTACTGAATGCTGGTACAGTACGATAAATTATTGTTTCATATATTTTTAATAAATATCAATTACGATCAATTATTATTTCATATATTCTTGATAAATATGTAAGTACCTACCTACAAAAAATATTTAATAGTATTGCTTTGCAATTTGTGTTGTCTACTAAAATATTTTTATTTAAATAATGTATTTATTATATATACTCGTATGGTGGGTCAGGCGCTCATAGCATTGTGGCGCTCAGCTGCATTTCTGCTGCAACCTGTCCTTATTCGGTTCAGTGTCGCCCACTCTTTACGTTCCAAGTCAAAACCGGCAACCCTTTTTGATGGGTCCACGATGAGGTGCTTGTTTTTGACTTGCCCATTTCTCCATTCTTCAGCCCAGGCTTGTTCGACTGTAAAACCGCTGTTTTCCAGAGCTTGGGCTCTGGTCCAAAAGGGCTTTCTCGATTTGAGTCTGGTAGCCGGGGTATCCCTCAGGGTTAAGTTCAGAAGGGAGATGTTATTTTTTGTTCTTGCCCATTCCCTGACTGTAGATGCTTTCCTTCGGATGTTGGGAGGGGCTATGTTGGCTAGTACTGGTAGCCATTGACATTGTGTGGGTTTCAACACACCAGTTATATTGCTCATGGTGGTATTGAGTTGCGTGTCCACCCTCTTCGCATGAGCACTGCCGCCTCACGCGTTCTTGTATTTATTTATGTATTAAAATGACAACTACAATATAATTATATACTGGAAATTAAGTGTGTATATGTACAATATACAAAGTGCGTGAATGTTAAATTTAATACCATATCAAAAAGGCGTGCAAATTGGATAGGCCATGACAGAGGATCTCCTACACATCATCTTGGAGGGAATGGTGGAAGGAACAAATGACAGAGGGCGTCCCCGCAGGGAGTATCTAAAGCAGCTAAGACATGAAGTGTACCTCCTACACAGAATTGAAGATAGATGCTTCGCTATATTTAGATGGGTGGTGGCAGAGCGATTAGCTCGCTGTGTTACTAATCCAGTGGACGCGAGTTCGAATCCTGCCACGACCAATTTCGTTTACCTATAGCGCAAGCATATGCTTATTTTAGGGAATGTATGAGGATGTAAAAAAAAAAACATGCTGCCAACTAATCCCCAATATTGAAACCAAAGAAAATTATTTGTTGACAACCCTGTCTGATTCCGTCCTTGGTGATAAAGATGACATTGTCAAGAGAATTGGACGGTTTTTATGATCTTTGTGTATTGTTTACCTGCTCCCATTGTTATTAGCGGTATCAGTATCTCTCAATATTACCTACCTACACTACAAACACCCGTGTGACAATAATAGGTACTTTTACTACCCATCAGGTAACAATACTAATAATATCAACAAGACAGTTAAACATACCTACACATATACAACATATTATTGTTGAAAGCTTTTACACTATCTTCACACAATATACATATAATTATTTCTGGATCATAAAAGATAACTGTTTTGAACTTATTTTAATATTATATCGTTGTGATACATTAAATTATATCTCCCTTCTGTTGATAATTATTTTTTATTGCATTTTTCCAAGCGATAAAAAATAAATAAATGCATTTAAAATAAAATCGCTTAGAAGCATTTGTAACAGAACGACAGGGTACGAAATGAACACACAAAAAATCTGTATAAGACGATGTATGAATGTTGACGAGGCGATGGATGTGTGTCAAGATATAAAAATGTGGCGTTCGGTTCTCATTGCCTACCACGATAGGACATGGTTTTATGGTATGTATGTATGTATATTCCATCTGTCGATTAGTTCAAGAGAATTCAATTCTCTTAATGAATCGACAGTATTAAGCCAAGACGCGTGTGTGAAGGAACATTTTGTATGGTGTAGTGGACTTTTTGCATGCTAATAACACCATCTTAGAGGCTTCGTAGCATATAATATGTTCTATATATAATATAGATGAATCAGAATTCATTTTGTGTGTCTGTGTGACCGTGTGTGTGTCACAAAAGTTCCAGAGTTTCTCAAACATTTTTTATTAAGAAAAACATTTTTTATGTTGAATTTAAGTGTTTAACTGCCTATATTTCCAATTTTTTTTTTAAATGTCGGAAAAAGCCGTAACACCCCAAACATCTCAAACTTTTTTTACCTTTTTTATAAAAAATGAATTTAGTGACGATATTGTTTCATACAATTTGTAAGGCAGTAGGTATACCTACACTACACAATATCTCACTCAATAGTTTGATACCTACTCTCCAAACACACATACATATATATACCATCATGCTGTTTTCATATTCTGAGTAGGAAAAACAGACTAACCTCCATACTGTTATATCCTGACATTCATACCTACATGTTTAATACCAAAAAAATAAAATACCTATTTCTTAATTTGTATTTAAGTTTTGTGGGTACGTATTTTTCAATTATACATACATACTATCGCCATCGAAAGTTGGATCTCATGTGTTACATGCAACTAGTACTATGTTTTCGTATTTTAATTACAAAGTTTTTAGACTATTTTTTTACATAACAATTTCATAATTTACAATTAAACTATCCAAGCAAAAGTTTAAGAAAAAAGGTGAAAATTATATTGTTGATTCAAGTGTTAGAATGTAACTCAGATCAATTCAACAAAACTTTGTATGTATGCAGGATATCTTCTGTCTGACATGTTAGTCATCATCTGGTGTTACCGTTAAATTCCTCACTATACAAAAAATACAGAGATTTTGTTGAATGCACAAAAATCATCGAATCCACAAAATGTTACTCGGTATTGAGTATAGCTTCTTCATAGATGATGTCATGTACTGTACTGGATCAAAGTCTCAACAGATGTCACAAACAGTTTCTAAATTAAATCAATCACTTTTTTTAACTTTTCTACGGACAATTATTGGTAGAACTTCATTTCAAATTATAAATAAATTTGGTATGGTAAAATAAAACCAAAGTTTTCAGTTCTACTAATTTAATGACACTGACTAGTTTCGGTCATCCAGTGACCATTTTCAAAGTATGCAAAAACAAGAGGTGGTTGATGCTTATATAATGTCTGGTTAAGAGGTTTGCAAATTTTTTTTCCGTCAGTTCAATTAGTGTTGCTAGAAAGAACTGACAAAGAAAACTAGCAAACAAAGCGGAGCGCTTTGTATTTGTACGCTCCGCTTTGTTTGTTAGTTTTCTTTGTCAGTTTTTTCTAGCAACACTAATTGAACTGATGGAAAAAAAATGTTGCAAACCCTTTACCAGACATTATATAAGCATCAACCACGTCTTGTTTTTGCATACTTTGAAAATGGTCACTGGATGACCGAAACTAGTCAGTGTCATTAAATTAGTAGAACTGAAAACTTTGGTTTTATTTTACCAAACCAAATTTATTTATAATTTTAAATCAATCAATTATTAGTTCTTAATAATGCTGTAAATTTTGTTATTTATGTATATATGTATTTAAAATATTATAAATATATAATAATTTCATACCATCACTGCATATACCACTATGTGGGGTAACCAGTGAGAGGTGTGCGGGTGTGTATTACGTTTCGTGCAAGATTCGATTATTTTGACTATGTGCCTTGCACGAAACGCGTCGATAATCAAATAAATTTCAATAGAACAAATACCAAGTATTTTTTATTTTATATATGTAATATATCTACATACAATGGAGTTCTATCAAGAATTCTCGATCGACAAACTAAACTTATTTAAATATCTATTTTTATTAAAGATATTTTTTATTTAAGTACGCATACCAATTGTTTTTAACCACTGTTGATTCCAATAACGAGGGTGTTATCCACTCCTTAAAGTCGCATTCCTTTCCAAAACCGCAGAATGAGATATATTGAAAACTTCACTATGGTCCGTCAAGACGTCATCTTCCTGTATCCTGCCCGACAATGTCAGAAACGTATGCCGGCTGGCAGTTAGCAGGATTGTTTCTAAACTGAGGGCTACTAATGAGGAGAAGGGTAGGATGAAGAAGGGAGAACAAGGGTAGGACGACCAAGGCTGCGGTGTGAAGATGAGGTCAGCCTCTCCTGAAGAAGTTGCGTCGACCTCGAAGTTGAGGCGAAAGTTTACGAGGGCCTAGGCTCGATTTGGGTTGTAGCGCCATCATCGAAGAAGAAGAAGAAGAGGGCTACTAATATTGATTACCCGTAAAAGAAACAACGCCTTTGGAATAATCCTGAATCATCAACAGTTATATTATGTAAACCTCCCCTTATAATAAATAAGAAATAAATAAGATACATACAAATATATGTATCTTATTTATTTATCTTTATGTACATAATATAAACAAATATATTGCACAGTGGCGGGCTTATTGCCATTGCACGATTTCTTCCAACCAACAAAATTACAAAGTATGATCTTTATTACAAAGTATGATCTTTATTACAAATCTTCTTCTTCATCAGCCCTCTTCTCTCTACTGGTGGATATGAGTCTCCTCTATTGGCATCCATTGGCCTCTGTCTTGGCGCACATACACACACAACGTCAATCCATCTCCCATAGACCTCCCCCTGAAACCTCTATCCTGGGCAGACTACATCCATGTGTTTTGATGCACATGGATGCATCTTGGCCCTACCACCTTCCAAGTTAATTCTTCCAAGCATCTAGAATCTAGATGATATAATTGATAAGCTTATATGCATAATAATTTGATATTTATATGATTAAATCGCTTTTTATATGTTTTTCTCAAATCTTAATGTCATAGGTAGGTAGGTACTTCAAAATTGTGAATTGGCGTGGCGGTTCAATTTAACGTTTGTGTTGAATCACGGTTCAACTCTTGGTCCCTATTTATTTCGAGTTCCACCTTGACCATCTTAGTTCAATATTAATGAACCACGTTATAAATTACACCATATCAAATACATTTTTGACATATAAGGATTAATGTCATTGAAAATTAGTAAAATCGCTATTTTCTGTTATTAAAAATGGAGAGTACCTACCTATGTATAATAAGTTAGTAAAGCAAATTATTTACATTAGATATAGCTTTTCAAGGCATACAAAATAAATAATAGGTATTAACAGAGGGATCGATAAATACATTGTATGTTAGGTTACCATAAAATATAATCACCATAGATTCAATATTTGCTCTGAAACGATAAAGAAAAGCATCCATTTTGTCAACTGAAATGTCATCATTATTTTTGACAGACAGTTTGACTGTTCCTCCTACCGAATAATGTTATCTGTACAACATTGTTGACATAATGGCCGACACTGTTGATTGCTTGTACATACATATATTTTGTAGATCTATAATTCTTTAATATTTATCTGACAACCCTATTTGTATGAGTATTTTTATTTATATGGCCACACTTATCAACAGACCAAGATCAACATCATTACTGCGTGATACAACAAATCTGTTACGTAGATACCTACATACGTACTTCATTTTGAACCTATGTATTGATAAATTTGTTTACAGATAGTACTTAATAAATATAATGATATCATTTATGGAGTTATTATATAATTAAACAATTTACTAATCTATATTCTTGTATTTTCATATCACGTGTGTTTTCATTAGCATGTAGGACATGTACCTACATATTTTATTGTAAACAATTCTTGACGCTGTGCAATTGGGTTGTTTTAATAAAAAAAAACTAGAATTTTCATAAATCGCAGTGGAACAGTGGAATCAAAACCCTCATGATAACCCATATTATATGGGTTATCATGAGGGTTTTAATTCCATCGCTTTACAGGACTAGCCCCCCAGGTATGTAATTTAATATTTCTTTTATTTTTTTCTAATATTATATGACAAGTTTCAATAAATTGTCCTTATAATTACTCTTAATTAATTTAAATATTTTAAGTCTAATGTTGAGCTGAAATCGTCAAACCCAAAAGACACAAGAATGGGTGGTAAACTTCGATTTCGATTGTCCACAGTCACCATAAACGAACATTTTTTTCATCATGCAATATATTAAAATCATACGAAAAAAAGGAAGTATTTTCTGTTATTAAAAATAGTTTCCGCACGGTGAATTGTACATACGACAAATTGTCCTCACGGTCAATTGCCCGTACGGTCAGCTGTCCCCACGGTCAATGGTCCTCACGGCCGACTGTCTCCACGGCCAACTGTGCATACGGTAAATTGATACCTTCGTTAGCATCGACACCTTCGTTAGACTATATAAGACTGGTATGTTTAAGTGAGCCAACAATAATAAGCTATAGCTTCCTTTGAGTTATCCTGTATCACTAAACGGCGCTTTTTAAATTATAATTATTTTATTTTTACGGTGTATACTTATTAATTCATAGATATTGTCCCCGTTGCTGGAAGGAGATTGGTCAAAAAAGACGTATCGAAATACTTAGAAGAGGCCTACATACAGTTACAAAGAGATGACTGAAGGAAGAAGATATTATATTAATGCATATATAAATATAACTCATCATCACATCCTCAATACGAAAACCGGTCAGAAAATAGTTACGAAACTAATATTTAGGTATTAATCACTTCAGAATAGTTTTCGTATATAGGTACCTTTCTATGTTCTTCAATCGCTATAGAGTCACTTCCTGTATCGTCTTTGTATGCCAGTTTTTATTCTAATACCTACTTCTTGTTATTGTGCGATGTTTACAATAAGTATAATATTATGATACTTGTATCGACAAGTCAGTTTTGTCGGCCTTCGTGATATCTGACTTTTGAGTCAATGTAGCTGGTTTAAATAAACAAAATAACTGAGACAAATAAATGGACCTTTTAAGTGGAATAAATTGAATTCCCCTCTGAAATACGCGGAACCCAAAATCTTAAGTTTTCAGTAAATAAACGAAATGAGGGAGCCCTTGAAATAATCTTGTAATAATAAATTGGCTTTCAATGAATTTGCATTTAAGTCGCATATATATGCGATATTTTATATAAAAGTTTTATCTTCATTCTCATAGATTGCGATAGTGTTTTCATCTTATTTTCAAGCGATGTGAAAAAAAAACCGCACAGTATTCATGTAGGTATACGAATTTCAAAGTTTCAATTAGTGAACGTTGCGCAAACACTCACAGTGATCAGTGATCACGGAAACCAACCGAGTGCCCTGTAATCTGATCGTATGCTCTCTAGGTGCCTCATTTCCCGTTTTTCTTAAAATATAATGTTTCAACTTTGTATCCATTGAGATACAAAGCATAGATGATGGACTTTTTTAACTAATGATTTTTGTAATACTCACAAACAGGCATTTCAAACAGGTGGGATTTCTTTTAATTTATTTACTTAATTATTCAATAAGTTTTTTTATGTTTATATTCATACCTACTTCTGTTTTTTTATGTTTTGTTCTTTTATTTTTTGTATTTTTGTGTATTGCGATGTTTTTATTTGTTAATTGTAAAAAATAAGATATTACTATTTTTTTATAAAAAAAAAATGTTACTTACATACTTTAATTTATGCTAATGAGAAACATATTTTGTGTTTGTCAACAGAGGATTTGATTATTTTCTCACGGTAATATAGCAAAATTAATTAAATATTCAATGATGACACAGAGCATAGATTACATATTTGATCTTTGTGTATATATACAATGTAGAAAGATAAATGAAATCATGTAGTGTCACTATGTATGTACAAAAGCGTGTGAATTATATCAATATATGGCAGCCGATATTGGACGAGATAAAAACATATAGAAACCTGATTTGACGGTTAATTCTGGTAATAGGTAATGATGGGAACATAGAGCAGGTCATTTCTTGTCTCAAATAAAAGCGATTGTGTGACTTTGTATATTTAATATTAAAAGACCTCTGTGTAATATAAAATGTTAACTTACTGTACCTACAATCACACACTTAATTTTTAATCTATCTATTTCAATTTGAGATATATTTACGTATAAATTCAATACAATTTGAATACAGTTCATCATCCATTTTCCAAATATCCATTCAATGCTTGAATTAATCGGTTAAAAATGGTCGTAACACTTTTTAGAAACACAAATGTGAGTGGTAGGTATATTAAGAACTTTGTATCTGCAAAATGCATGCAGATACAAATGGCTAAAACAATTTTTTTATATAGTTTGTTCTTACTCATTCCATTCCTTGTAATAACCACTTTTATAGTAATTGTTTAATATATTACATAATAAGTTTTACCTATGATATAAAATATCATTGTTTTTACCTAAGTAGGTACTTAAAAGCGGAAAGGGTCACTCGGTTTCAAGTCCACTTGGTAGCGATTTATTCTATACACAATTTTTGTTATAAGGATTGAAGTATTTTGTAGGGGGGCATGACATTTTTACTTTTTTTTTGCTTTATATGGAAATTTACCCTATTTAGAGTGCTATATGCCTTGACTTATCTTGCCTTAATCTGAAAAATGTATAAATCAGCACTCGATCATAATCTACCTAATAGTACCTACATCGAATCACAAAAAATTGTTTTTATGAAATACGAGCATGATTTTGTCACTTTTTTTATAAATAAATATATTTATTTAATTAATTTTAACCTCAAAGATTTCTGAAGTCTGAATCTGATTTTAATCTTACCTACCCTTGCAGAAGTTGTAGTTGATATTCAAGTATTTAGATACACAGACATATAAAATACAAAGAGATTTAAAGTGGTCACAGCCAAGTGTCCTAGACCGAAAAATCAAGCCGTATGAAACACTGGTATTAGTTAGTTAATTTGATGTAGGAACCTACATTTCTTATTTCAACAAATAAATCTAAACGCTTGCCACCTCTTTTTGACATGCGTTTTTCTCTTCATTCGCGTCCATACATATTTTTAAATACGCTTTTTATTAATATTGACTTCTAATACAATAAATGCCATAGAAATGAGATTATTAAAAAGATTAGTAGATATTTATTTATTTATATTTATTAATTAAATATTAATTCATTTATTTTTTACGTATTTATTTCATTATTTATTTATTTGTTTATTAATTTATTCATTTTTAGTTTTTTTTTATATTTATTTATTTATTTATCCATTAATTGATTTATTGATTGATTGATTGATTTATTTATTTATTTATTTATTTATTTATTTATTTATTTATTTATTTATTCATTTATTCATTTATTCATTCATTCATTCATTCATTCATTCATTCATTCATTCATTCATTCATTCATTCATTCATTTATTTATTTATTTATTTATTTTTTTACTAATTAATTAATTAATTAATTTATTTATTTATTTATTTATTTATTTTTATTTATTTATTTTTTTTTTATTTATTTATTTTTTTATTTATTTATTTATTTATTTATTTATTCATTTATTTATTTATTTATTTTAATGTAACAGAACAATACAAACTCTTACATCGCATTTTAAAATCAAATTTCTCGAATATGAGTGAGTTTCTAAAAAAAAAATCAAATACGCACTTTTGATATTACCCTCTAAAATCATAAAATATCCTTTTTAAAGATTTTTTAATGATAACATAACTATGTATACTGTATACGTCACGCAGAGAAATCTTTTTAATTCTTAAGAGTTCATATATTTAAAGTGAATATTCTAGAGTATAAGTTTTTTCATTTAAAGTCAGGTTTGTTGCGGAATCGCTCGCAATTTTCGGGTCTCCAATCATTTGAATCAGTTACATAGTCGATTGAGATTTAGCGTTGTATGCCTTGTCAAAAACTGTGCCCCAACGGTAATCGAACCCGGTACTTCTGGTTCAGGAGGTAGATAACAAACCAATTGAGACACGAAGACCGATTATTATTATTATTATTATATCGTTATTGCTTTGTTTATAATAAACTCAAACCTTTTTTTAGGGTTTTTTAAAATCCCTTATGATATAAAGAAAATATTTTTTTATCGTATTTAATAAATCTTAGTAAACGGTATTGTCTACCTGCCTGCATCGTAATTTTACTTAAAAAATTGTGTAATTCGATATCCATATGGGTTTCACTTGTATTCAACTCATTGTTCTATTTCGTGTTTTATTGTGTTATAGTTCTATTGTTTTCAATATTTTATTTACTCAAATAAATATATACCCCCTGTAATAATATATATCACATTCTGTTATCAGATTATAATAATTTTCTCACACGGATTTCAGTATAAAATAAAAATAATAAATGAATTAGTTTTTTTATCATCTAGACGTTGTCTATGGAAAGGATGAGAGGTTTTATTGATGATTTCTATGGTCTTGAATAGAATGATTGTATTATTTATATGAATGGGGTGCCACCTGATATTTTCATGTTCACGACGTACATACAAACACAAGAATATGTTAAAATTATTTTTTGTATTTTGAATAAAATCCACGTTCCTACTAAGGATTTCAGCTTTATCGGAATATTTTATTTTTACTCCTAACTACTCCAAGGATAGTAGTACCTAGTACCTATATAGCAGTTTAAAAAAAATGATCGACTTTTTGACTAACAACTATATTAGAAAATATGGTTGTTGTGTTTCTACTCCTCACCACCCCAAGGTAATACCAGTGGGGAGTTGTGATTTTCGTATTTTTGAAGACTTTTTTTATTGCAGATTATCAACTTGTATTACTAGCCCAGCGCGCTAACCACTCTGCCATCGACTCATCTATAATAATATATTTAAAAAAAAAAAACAATAATTTCATTTTCCCACCAAACTGTAAAGCAGTTTTTTGGCAACCCCGATTCTCTCTTTCACATAATAACTTATTATTTAAAATGATGAATTCTTTTTAACTGCAGTTAAAACTATCAAAATGTAACAAATATATCTTCCTATACTGATGATGCTTGTAGGAGAGCGATACCGGTGAATGATACTTGATAAGAGATATGAAAATGTTAGAAGTTTATATAAAAATTGATTTAATTTAGCCCTGATTGAAGAAAACTATCATAATAAAAAAAACTCAGCCGGTAGATATTCTCATTCTTTTTCGATTGAAGTAAATATCTACTTCACAGGCCTTGTAGTTTTTAGTTACAATTAAAAAATAATTATTAAACAAATTCGAAACTAAAGAAACTCATGCAAAATAATAAAGATGTACATACAACTGTTCTTTATTTCAAAGACGTATCTTTTGAGGTTATTAGGGAAATTATTTTCTAAATATACTGTATAGCCTACTATAACCTCTTAATGCTTCTTTTTAGAAATATAGGATATATTTGTATTAAGAGCTTGTCATAAGTAACGCTAGAGATTCATTGTGAATATACTAGAGTCTACAATCCGCATTTACCATTCCGCATTCTGTTTCCGGTTGGCTCACTGATTGGTTGAGATCTCGTAGTATTAAAGTCAAACGAGCTGTGAAATTTTATATTAAATGCGAAAAATTAAAAGAATATATAAATTTAATTTATAATTCAATTTATAAAGCAACTTGCTCACGCGAGTCGCTATTATTATTATAAACAAACTTAAACCTAACCTAAGAATGCAGAAAAGAAGAGCTGGTACTAGACACTACTTGTGAATATAGTTAGAAAATAGTTCATGTATCGAGAAAAGTGTGTTTTTTTCGTATCCACATAGTTACAACGGATGTTATTCGATTTTTGTATCAAAAAATAGTGAACACTTCCAAACACAACTCCAGATTTATCTATATCGATATTGTGGCATAGTTTTCAGGTTTTGACGGTCAGTTGAATATTTTCTTGTACTAATTCCCTTTTGACGATTTTATCCCATTAATTATTCTTTTGTAGTTATTGTATGGCGTCATATGTAGCCACTCTACTATGGGTCTTCTTTATTATACAACATATGTACATTAGGTAACTACTTTAAATTATTATCTATCTATAATATTTCAAGACATTCCCTATTACCATTTGAATAATATTATAAGGAACTATTATGTCTGTCAAGGGTTATTTTATTTTTATTGTCAAGAAAAAAAATACTGAATCGGTTGACTGTCGTTTGACTGTTTTAACATATAATATGTAATATATGTAAATACTCTCGTCATTTACTGATTTAATGGGAATGTTTTATAACATATTATAATGCTACGGTTTGAAAATGGAACAATGTGAATTTAAATACATTATAAACACCAAAGTGAAGTTGGTTGTGATAGATATTGAAATTTAAAAACACAACTTATTTTAATTTAATTGATAGAATAAAAAATGAGGACATAAGGAGAGAATGCAAGATAAAGAAGGATATTATATGTAAAATGAAAGTGAATGCCTTGAGGTGGTTTGGACATATTGAAAGAATGAACGATGAACGAATGACCAAAAAAATACACATGGGTGCAAGAGATGGAGTAAATAGAAAGGGATGGCATGACCATGTGAATGATATTTTGAAAGAAGGAAACATAAAAGTTTGACATGGCGTGATGGTATGTATTATTATTTAATTTTTAGTAGGTATATATTTTTTTGTCTCCAATATTTTCGCTATTTTTATATGCCTACCTACATATATAAACAAACACTATTGACTACAAATGTTGTATAATAATAATTTTCCGCCATTTTCGTGAATGTTTCACCTCGAAGCGCACTGAAAAATATTTGCGTTGTATCATTTTGACTCTGGTAAGAATTGCGGAAAAGGTACGTTTTAAGAATATTGTTTTGATTAAAACAAAGTTGAAATTACTCATAATAAATCGTATGTTAGAACATATTTTAATATTTATAAACATTCTGACTTTTGTGGAAATAGTCAATGTATTCATTTTGAATAATAATCTTTCATATTAAAAAAAACGAATTCAAAATGAAAAATGTGATGGTCGGTTCTCTCTGCCTACCCTGTGAGGAACATGGCGTGATGGTATTTACTAGTAATATTATCTTACACACAATTCGCCTGTACAACAATACGCAAATCCTTCGCAAATTGATGAGTTTCATGATTTCTCATGATTCCCATCATCAAACCTCTTGGCTTAGTTCAGATGGAACCATCCCAGAAGTAATCCCTTTCATTGAATTCAGACGACGCGGTAAAGAATTATTATTAATTGCAGACGACTTTGCAAATTAAAGAGTTGGATTTTTTCAAGTGAGATCCATCATCGAAACTCGATGAAATTCATATTTATTTATTGATTTATTAAATATCAATTTTTACAATTATAATAATATCAGAAGTGAGTACAATATAACTTGATAAAGTAGTAAATAAAATGTATAAAAAACTATAATTAAGTTTAAAGTTAAAGTTTAAGTACTTACTTACTTTCCGTGTCCGGAACACCATCAAATTAGAAACCTCCAGTGCTCGGCCACCCGTATGCCGTTTTCCTTCGCTGTCACGGTGTCTTCATGTGCACATGTAACTCCAATCAAGGGGCATGAGAGAAGGTGCGAGTTGTCCTGCACTGTGCCACACTCACAGGTATCTTCCTCTCTGTAGCCCCATTTTTTGAGGTTACTGTAGCAGCGGGTGACGCCTGTTCTTAATCTGTTGAGTGCCCTCCATGTTGTATATGGTAAGTTGTGTCCCACTGACATCTCCTCGGCTGGAGGTAAGTGTGTGGGACTGGCACTCTCTGCACGCCACAATGACAGCCTTCGGGTCCCGGGTGGTTCGACCACAGGAGAAGTCGACTCCAGGAAACTCTTCCTTGACTTCAGTCTACACTGACGCGTCTGAGATCCATGCATGGGGTGTCTAGGGTCAGAATTAAGCTTGCTCCGTTCGGTTTCCGCTGCAACACGCCGTCTGATTTCAGGGGGGGCAATACCTACAATTGGATATATTTCTTTAATTGCAGTTGGTTTTAGACAGCCAGATATTATTCTGGCTGTCTCATTTATTGCAAAGTTTAAGTTATCAGTGTATATTATATTTATTATAATTTGTGGATTAGGCTACTAAGCTATGACTGTCCTAGAGTAGCATTATATAAATCATTTCTATTGTTTTTATTCGTCATTTCGTCATTCGTTTAGTGGTAGTAATCATTTATATGTGTAATCATTTCTGTAACACTGCCTTCCTAATGAAAATAAATTATTAAATTTAGACAATGTTGTATAGTTTTTATCGCTGAAGTGCAAATTGAAGAGATTGGTGATTTTCTCATGGATCCTATGATCATATCTTGACCAAATTTAAATGGGACCAATCGAAAGATGCCCCCTCCCTCTAACGAAAAAAGAATTATCGAAATCGGTCAACCCGGTAAAAAGAACATACATAAAAAAGTTCACGTTGAATTGACCTCCTTCGTTTTTGTAAAGTTAAAAACAGACCCACTTTATTTTATAAAAAATATACATATGATACTGCATTTTTTTCACTGCATATTATTTGTCGGCCTGGAAGGTAGCGGGTCTACACGCATACGTGATTAAACTAACAAAGCAAAAAATCTAAATTTGTCTTCTGAACACCCATGTAATTTTAATAGATAATTAGCGTTAGCTAGCTACCTATATAAATAATCTATCATTGAAAAATTGAACTGACGTCTAAACATTTTTAGTTATATTTAGGATAAGTTAAACATTATAATTATACAAAATATTCACCATGTTTTTCACTTAAACGCTAAGTTATACTTGAAAATATATTTTCTTCGTGTAAATACGTACTTCTAACTTTTAAACTAATAGATATTTGCGTGCAAAATGTACACTTTTTTGACAGATACGACTTGGAAAATTTTGTATGAAAAAAATAATTATTGAAATATTTTTAAAATTCAGCATTTTTATCGCATTATTTTTAGCGTGACACTGCATCAGGTATACAGGTACACGTTCGCACATAAATTAGATTTTTAGATGCTCTTGGTTTTTCAGAAGGCGTGAGACAAACACACACACACACACACATACACACACACACACACACACACACACACACAAACACTAACATTTTGATTGCTTTATTACTTTAGATTATCAATATTTGATTACTAAAAATTACAATCTTATTTTTGTGTTCCGAGTACCCATATACCACTAGCGGAATAGCTCATAGAAGCCGAAAATCTTGGCTTGCCTATAAATAGTATAAATATAATATATAAAGAAATACACAAAAAAATATTTAATCAAAGTTTAGGAATACAATCGTTTTCAGGCCCACAATATTTGAATGTTATTTTGGCATGTGATGAAAAATATTTTTCATGATCACTGCAATGAATAACGAAGAAATCATGCTAAAAAAACCATAAATATTCGACATATCCCAATTTTCTTTCAGGGTTTGCCTAGTCTGGAGATTCTAGGCACGCCCCTGCCATGTACATAGGTTTCATTAAGACAATTAATAGTAAGATGGAAATGATATCACCCATACCTTCCTGATACCACGCGATCATCAACTACAGGATGTTTGTTTATCAAGGTGTTGGTACAATGCGGGTTAAGAAAGGACGTACTCTGCCGGTAATCTTGAAAGAGCAAGTGCACACAATGAAACAATGAGCACACGATGTATGCACATAATACGATGTGAGCACAACACAATGTGTGTTACACAAGACACGTGCCGTCATAGATCCCGCCATATCGTGACTTCACATGCATGCACTACTGAGCACAACACGCAATACGCATTTCATACATTTTTATATGCAACCGAACATACGTTGTTGGCCTTTGTAGCTCAGTTGGTAAATTGTAAGACTCCTGAACTAAAGATCCTAAGACCGATTCCCGGAGGAGACATAGTTTTCACTGTAGAGACGTTCAACATTATAACATGGGAAGTATGAAGGAGGAACGCCTGACGAAGAAAATATACATTGCGAACAGGAATGGAATGAGTGGTCGCGTATTTACCTTTCCGTGTTGATAAGGAGGCTACTGCCTCGAATTAGGCACTAGTTTGTTGCGCTAATGCACTTAAAAACTCGTGTTGAATTCAAGGCACGTGTCCTCAAAATGCACACGGTTTAGCAACTCAAACTGTTCCTGCTAGTACGCAGTACTTGCCTCCTAATTAACACGGAAAGGTAAATACGCGGTCGGGGCCGCCCACGAAAAGGATGGCACGACCACGTGAAATGTATTTTTTAAGATGGAAATGAAGCGTGAACAACAGACGAACATGTATAAGACGATGTATGAATGTTGACGAGGCGATGAATGTGTGTCAAGATAGAAATACGTGGCATTCGGTTCTGTCTGCCTACCCCGTGAAGGACATGACGTGATGGTATGTATGTATTTAAAAATATTACAATGTAATTTGTAACCTCACTAAACAAGACCCTGTTCTGAGGTAACACTAACAAAAAGTGTGGAATAAGTACATTTTTGCGTCATAATTATATTTTACATACTTATCTCAAGATTAAGTTTATTTGTGAGGGGTTAAGTTTATATGTAAAATAGGTCGTAAGACCTGTTGGTGCCTTGATATCCCTGTACTACAATTGGTTTGTACAGTACAGGTCATATCACCCGTATTATTTCACTTGGCGAGCTCTACATATATTTTAACAGTGTTCATTTATAAAACATATATACATTCATCAGTGTACCTACAGATAGGGAAACAAAAATATAGGTATTTATTAAAACAGCTCTTAAGAAATAAAATGTATCGAAGTGTACTTAAAATCAACGTTATATTTTTAAGTACCTATTCACTTCTTATTAAATACTGTTTATATCATATTTCATGTTTTGTATTGAAAAAAACATTACCTATATTCATTGGTATAACGATCAGCTCGATTGAATGAATACCTATATGAATTCATCATTATTTAATAACAACGATTGGATGTATAGAAATTCCTTGATGGTTTCAAAATTGGAGAACTTCCGGCGTTCAACTCAAGAGCGGTCTTTTTATATTGAATCGCTCTTTGTTTGCTGTAACACGAGAGCTACATTATCAAACAACCCCTGAACTAACTATATACATTTTTTTATACCTATAAGGGTAGAAATCAGAAATTTAAGACCACCCTTGTGTTATGCTTGTCTCATTGAAAATGACTGGAGCGGGTCGTGGCCAATAATACATTATATACTCTCCTCTACATAAGTTTGTGTAGGTACTGTTTGAAATTTTGAAGGTTTTCAATCCCTGAATGCATTTTTAGAAACCATTCATATTCTATAGATTTTTATTGATAATCAAAGAGAAGTAATTGATCAATTTCTATGGAAAATCAGCTCGATTTTCATGCACTTTACACTACATAGGTACTAAGTAGGTACTTAGGTACTAAGTTGAATATGATTAATCAGAGATCTGTAAGGTTGATATATTGAAGTTAGGCTTCCCCTCCCTTTCATGTGGGTACCAAGGAAAACAATCAATGGTTTGATGTGAAATATTTTTTTCATTTAATTTCATATATTTATAACGCATATTATATATAAGTATTATCTTTTTGCACTCCTTCATATAAACTTAAACTATCCAAATTTTCAAACTAATCTGTGTGCGCAGTTTGGGTCCAAAATTATTTGCTTCACGTACAATATATATTATAAAGATTATCGATGTAAAATATTTAACGTTGTATGTAAACTGTATAACACAATAATAAATATAGTATTTTTTCAGGTGGCCATAGCAGTGTAGGTAGATACCTATGTATATAAATTTTATAAGAATTATTCAAATAACTTATAATAATAATTATATTTTGTACAGTCTTAAATCATTTATTGCACTCCAAAGATTGAAAAACAAAATCTGTTAGCAGACTTCTTATTACCACAAAATATAATATTTCTAAACTTGACATCCCTTTCATAAAGAGTACTTTGCTGAGAGTTCCTATTGAGAGAAGAAAAAAACTAAGGGGGTGAATATAATCCATGTATTCAATAACTCCCTTATAGGTTTTTAAACTGTGGTACGATGATATTAATCGGGAAAATGTTAGTAAATTGATATTTGATGTGTGGCACCGACTTAGAATAGTGCTTCCACATCATCGTTTTAGGGTGTTCCGTAAGAGCCGGGTGAACGAAAATACAACAGGCAAACTAATACCTCATATTTCACCACTCATCCTAAATATAGTGCATTTTAAGGTCTGACGAGACTGGTATTTGTATATACACGCATGCGTCGTGGTTTCTTTTATAAGGTATTTCACACACGCATACCTATCTCTGGTTATCTCACATTGTGGGATATGCCGTGATGCTATGTATGTATGTATGAAATTATAATTCGATTTTGCAGCTTTTAAAAGAAAACTTTATAATATTGTGTGAAAAGAATTATTTTTAACTTATATGTGGGTACGTATTAACTGTTTTCTTTTTTTTTTCTTTTCTTGACTTGTTAATTGGTTATTTATTTTATTATTTATGTTTTTTATTATGTTATGTTTTATTTCAATCTTGTTTATTCTTCCTCCCGCTACAACTAATGTTCTTTTTCTTCATAAAGTATTTTATTGTTAAACATTTATGGAAACTTTGCTAGTTTATTTTATTATTATTTTGTACCATTACAATTTATTAATAAAACTGTATGTTTCCTTGATAAATAAAAAAAAAATACAGTGCCATTTGGTGATACAAGATCACTGCAACGGCGCTATAGCTTATTTGTTGGCTCACAGAAACAGGCAGTCTTAAGCAGTCAACCATAAGTGTATGTCAGGAGTTATTTATTCCACTTTAAAAGACCGTTCACACTGAAACTGTGATCATAGTAAGCCGCATATTGACTAAGTCCAGTTCTTTTAAAGAGTTGATACTCTGCTGTGATCCAGATGATCTCAATGTTTTCTATCTTTCTTATGGAACGTTATTTTGATACAGTTCTTGAATGAAATGAGGGGCCAAATCGTTCAAGCCTTAAACACCATCAGGCATACCTTATTGTCTTCAGGAAAGAGGTGGAAAAATGACTGCAAGTTGCGAGAACTTTCCCAATATACCAGATCTGCTATTGCAGAGGCAACTATTCCATATTGGGTTTTAGTAGTTATGTAGCTTTTGGAGATGGCTCATGATTCTACATGTTTTGCAGAATCTTAAATATTCTTTCTTACTCACCACGGTGAATCTGAGTCTTTTGGTGCAGACTAACGCACATTGTTAATTAACATTGATTTAATATTTTATTCTTCGATGGCGCTACAGCCCAAGTCGAGCCTTGACCTCCTTCAACTTTTGCCTCCAACCCCGTCTGTCCTCAGCTGCCGTCCTCCAGTTTGTAACGCTTAAGAGCTGCACTGCATCCCTCCTCACCTCGTCCTCCCATCGCAACCTGGATCTTCCTATTTTCCTTCTTCCTCCTGGATGACCAGTCATATTTCTCTTAGGAATTCGCATATTTGGCATTCTCTGAACATGTCCGGCCCATCTCAATCTCGATAGTCTTATATGTGTTGAGATACTCGGTGATTCATGTATTCTGTATAGATCTTCGTGTCGCCTTATACGCCACTCTTCCCCATCTTTATTGTAAGTGTCAAATAAGTCCTAATAATTGTCTTGAATTTGATTTAATATACCTAGACATAAAGAAGAAAAAAAAATATTTTTAATTATGTTTACTAAACACAGGCGTCGCCTGAGTGGAATCCTTGCATATTTAATTATTATTCTCATAATTGTTTACTATTTACTATAGGTATAATAATTGTACTAACTGTAGGTAGGGATGAACGCCAAATGAATCTACTGATGTCTAGAGCAGCTCTCAAGAATGTCAAAGAATTTGTATATTTAGGGGGTAGAATCACATGGGATGGCCGTTCAAGTAGAGAGGTGGACAGCCGCATTCACCAGGCAAAACTCGCCTTCAACAAAAAATCCAAGATGTTCGAGTCCAACAACATGGACCTTTAAACTTCGAAAGGAGCTAGAGAAGACATTTGTATGGAGTATTTTGCTATATGGCTGTGAGACATGGTGCATAGGTGAAAGAGAACACAAACAATTGGAGGCCTTCGAGATGTGGACCAATCGCCGAATGCTTGGCATATCTTGGAGGGACCATATAACAAATTATGAGGTTCTCAGCAGAATTGAGGAAGCCAGGCACCTGTCAAACACCATATCGAAAAGGCATGCAAATTGGATAGGCCATGTGTTGCGACACGAGGATCTCCTACATCATATCATCTTGGAGGGAATGGTTGAGGGTACAACTGGCAGAGGGCGTCCCCGCCGGGAGTATTTAGAACAGGTGTGCCGCGACATGCATTGTACCTCTTACACGGAGATGAAAAGAGTCGCTGAAGACCGAGCGGAGTGGAGGAGGAGATGCATCAATTTAATGCTGCCAACCAATCTTCAGGATTGAAACAAAAGAAGAACATAATTGTTTTGTAACTATTTATCATTGTAAGGATAAAATATAAATAAATAAAATGGAATAAAACCTATGAATTCAAAGCCGTCATTGTAAAAATAAATTGGCCACATTTAAAAAATGTCATCTGTTTTGTACGGCATCACAGTTTAGAAACTCCTATTTTTAGTAAATAATATATGGGGGTTGTTTGCGCGTGCCCTTGTGTGGGTATAGATATGGTGAATATTCAACTAAATGTCTGTATAACGTGCCAATGTTTGCCTTCATCTATTTCTGTTTGATCCTCGTGCTGAATGGGACGCAAGTGCTTCTAGGGGTAAGTTTAAGGGGTGATCTTAAGCATTGAAAGCTGCGACACGCGTGGGATTGGTTCAACATCATCCCTTAATGGTAAATTTAATTACTGAACAGTGGGCTGAATCGAAAAATAATTTATTTTCATTTTTTTAATTATATATTATTATTTTGCTTATTCCATTTAAAAAATATATAAATTACAATAAATAATAAATTATGAACTCGAAAACATATCCAAAAAAGTAATTAATAAAATAATTTAACATGTAATAAGAAAAAAGATATCTGGTATTTTTAAAGGAGTTTAGTAGTATGTGAGCGAATTGCGATATGACTTGTCACAAAAATTACACCCTACAACTTTTCATAGGATTAGTTACAGGAAATCACATATTTTTTGTGACGAGTTACATACTACGTCAAAATTTCCTCGTTTAAGACCGCTATAACTGACATTACCCCCTATTCAGTAACTATTGTTTTGAAATGAAATTTTCATCATTTTCATATATTATTCAAAATACGTCTAATTTAGGAACTTTTTAAGAACATTCCGGCCAATATAGGTACCTACTTTCCTATTTAGTCCAAGTTGATATTTTATAACGCTGAATTAAGACCGTAAATCTAAAATCTACAATTTTAGAACGTTCCTATTTTATTTACAATAGTTACTAAATAGAGGGTATTGGCTGATGTGAAAACAGCTTCTATTTTATAAACATAATTTTTAAAAATAATTCACTTCAAATTTAATATGTGTGGAAGAATAATTTTTGAAACATTTAAAAAATTTAAAAAAACAAACCATTTTAAAAAACTATAACCTACAACCTTTAAGTACTTGTAGGTTGGAGTCATTAAATAAATAAATGTGTGGAAGAATAATTTTTGAAACATTTAATAAAATTTAAAAAAACAAACCATTTAAAAAAAAAACTATAACCTACAACCTTTAAGTACTTGTAGGTTGGAGTCATTAAATAAATAATGGAAAACATAATTATAAAAAAAGTGTTTTTAATTTTAATATTTTTTAAAAAATAATTAAAAATTAAATGGGAATTCATCATGTCGTAAAATTAAAATGAATTAATTACAGAATAATTTTTCTTTGATAATATTTAGAATGACTTTTATGCTTGCTAAATCGTCCGCAAATTGACTACTTACATACATAGGTCCTACTTATGTTTATAATAATAATAATAATAAGGACAATTTATAAAGCGCCGTTTAGTGACAACCATGGTCACCTCAAGGGCGCTTTCATTTTGCAAAAAAAATAAGTTAAAATTAGTCCTATAGCTAACACATTGAAAATGGTGAAACATAAAACTTAAAAAAAATACAATAAGTAAAAATTAGTCCTATAGCTAACACATTGATAATGGTGAAACATAAAACTTCTGGTGGGAAATCTATGAATTTACTGCGTTTATAATGAGGAAAAAATTAAAACAAATATCTAAAAATTGAAGTAGAGCGTTAATGAGACGATGCATGGACGTGAATGAAGCGAGAAATGCATATCAAGAGGGAGAATTCTGGCGTTCGGTTCTCTTTGCCTACTTCAAATAAGGAAGATTGAAGAATAATATTTATAAAAGTACCTATACTTAAAAGTTTCCATTGAAACTGATTTAATGGTCTAATATATTTGCGGTGTTGAGTCTTTGAGAATAAGTTCTAAAGAGGGTGTTAGTGTGTATACCTATGTAGGTATGTAATATAGGAAATAAGGGTTGCACATTGGAGTGGTTGACATATTATTGCCATTTGGGATGAAAGATGGCGGTTAACAGGAAGCTGTGAGCAAGATGGTTCATCTTGTTGAGCCGTTTTTCTTGTCATCACAATTAACAGTAGACTTAAAATTAATACAGATGAATTAATAATAATAGTTAATTGTGTAAAAAGAAACATAAAATATATGACAAAAAATGAAAATGGAAATGATTACAACAGTGAAAATTCTCCACGAAAATAAGGAATTCTTGTGTTTTGTGGAGGAGATCCGAAAATTCACACTGATTATTTAATATGAAGCTACAATAATATTTTTGAAGGATTTGTAATAGAACGATGTATGACCGGGTAAGAAATGAGGACATAAGGAAAGAAGTCATTACTAGAATGAAAGTGAACACATTGAGATGGTTTGGTCACATGGGGAGAATGAATGAGGAGCGCCTGACGAAGAAAATATACAGAGCGGAAAGGAATGGAATGAGAGGTCGGGTACGCCCAAGAAAGGGATGGCACGACCATGTGAACGAAATTTTGAAAGACGGAAATGTTAGAAGTGTGAGCAATAGACGAGCATGTATGAGACGATGCATGAATGTGGACGAAGCGAGGGATGCGTGCCAGGATAGAAAAATGTGGCGTTCGGTTCTCTCTGCCTACCCCGCAAGGGACATGGCGTGATGGTATGTATGTATGTATGTAATAATATTTTTCACGCACATTTAAAAATATTCATACGGTCACAATGAGATGAACCCTTCCATAAGTTTTTGTCGACCACTGTCATTATATTGAGATAATTTAAAGAGATATATTCAATAAAAAAAATGTCAAAAAATGTGGAAATACGAACTTATTTAACCAAAAGAAATGGATTATTAATTTTATATTGAGTTCTATCAAAAATTGTCCGTTGAGAAGCTTAAAAAAAGAAAAAATGTACATAAAGAAATTGTAGAAAAATAATATCAAAATGTACGCAAATAAATTGTAAAAAAATAATATCTTATGAACAAATAGAAATTATAGAATCATACCATCAAAATGTTCTAAAATAAATTTTAGTGTAAAAAGTCAAAATGTGCATAAATAAATAATAGAATAATAATATCAAAATGTACATTAATAAATTATTGAATAATTATACATATTAAAATGTACAAACATAAATTAATTATTTTAGAGTAAAAATATCTAAATGTTTTATGAGTGGACCAATAAAACCCCATATATTATTTAATTTTTATTTCAAAATCACCGAAATATTTGTCGTTTTAACAATATTAATTTAAATAATAATAATAATAATAATAATAATGCAAATACTTTGCTAAAAACCACTTTGCTAAAAGTGCACTCCTCCCATCGACAGGTGAATTATAACTGTCGATGGGAGGAGTGCACTCCCGAAACAATTAGTGTTTAATTATACTCAATAAGTGGTTTTTAGCAAAGTATTTGCATCATTATTATTATTGTAATCACGGACTACCACAAAGTTACCGTCAATTCTATTTGTATTAGTTATTATCATAATACCTTACTTACATCTACTTAATTTGAGTTTAATTAATATTTATTGCATTTAAAGATAGGTATGTAATATTTTTTCACTACCAATTTGTATTATTATGTATGTACTTAGGTATAGTATATCTCCGATGTCCTAATTACTGTTTAATTGTATTTATTTCAATTGTTTCAGGTTAGTGATACAGATTTCACCTTTGCAAAACTACAAAAATCTACATGTTTTCAAATTCTGACAAAAGTGAGGTAGGTAGGTACCTAATTCAAGTATTATTCTGATTATATTTGTTTTCTATCAATATCTTAGCGATTAAAAAAGGCAAAAAATATTTCGAAGCTATTGATTGAATTACCTAATAGTATTTAATATGAAATTATACCTACCATTATTAATTTAACAAATTTTAGTTTGTCGATCGACAATTCTTGATAGAACTCCACTGTATGTAGATATATTACAAATACTTGAAAAATGATTATTCTGACGATGTACCTTGCACGAAACGCGTCAATAATCAAATAAATTTCCATAGAACAAATATCAAGTATTCTTTTTATCGAATATTTTTTTAATTGCATATACGCATTTCATTGTTTACAAATAAACTAATTTGATTCTCAATATATGGCGTTACAAAAAAGCCTTTCAAAACGGCGCTATATAAATAATCCAATGAATTTAAAAAATACAACAAGTATAAAAAGTCCACTGTAATATTTATCATTATTGTTATTGCACGTTTTGCAACAAACTGGCTGCAGCTGCTTGTAAATCTATTTGGGAGGCAGTTCACCACCGTTCATCTTTGCAGATGTTAAAATGGCATTGTGTGTGTCTTAATGTGGGTGTAGCCAGCCACGCTTTTTGTAAAGTTTGTAAATAAATATGTACCTACCCACTTACATACCTCTTGTAACGAAACTAAACAGTCACACGTTGAAATTTTTGATACGAGAAAAGAACCTACTTGGACATAATTTAAGTAGGTAGGTACCTACTTTAAACTGGCCTTACACGAAGCTACATGTCAGGTCATATTTTAATTCGCTGAAAAAAAAAATTTGTTCTTTTCGTGATGTCGTCGAAATTTCTTTTAAATTCGAAGCAAATACATCGTAGATAGGTACTTCGTTTGCCAGTTTTCTTGATCGGTTCTTTCTGATCGAACTGACAGAATTTAAATATTATAGATAGGTATATAATAAAAAAAGGTTATGGAGAATTTTCAGCAAACATCTTGAAAGATGTTTGCTGAAAAACAACAATATAATTTATAATTATTATTATTAATTTGAAAACATAACTAATTAACGAATTGCGAAGGGTGTATTATTTGTTTTCAAACAACGACTTTTAATTAGGTAGGCACTATTGCTTTTGGCCAAGTCCTGTGGCCTTGGCACTGTCTACTACAAATTCGATCCACATTTCAATATTTTCGCTTAGAACCTACCTTTGTAACGGATAATCATGCGGTAGGTAGGTAAAGTTCTATCGTAATAGACGATAATTTTAATATACGTAAACATTGAAATTGGGAATCGAATATGTTTTTAATTGCATATACGCAAACATTGGATTTCGATTAGAGGTCGTAAGCCCTGTAGGTGCCTTGAGTTCCTGGTTCTTCTATAATATCTCAACTCCGTCTCTATTGAGATGTTAAAAAGATTGTCAGTAAAAATATCATTTGAAATTGGGATCTGATTCGAGTTTACTGATTAAAAGTAAGGCTACTGATATAAATAGACAGTAGGTATATATAAGAATTCCCCTGGAACACGGCCTACGATTGGCCGGCTGATCATGATTTGGAATTAGGGCTGCCATCACCTTAATTATTGGCGCCGGACAATTGGGTGAAATTCAGGTTTTTACCCGGACACCTCTGGAAAAAAATCGATTGTTAAATTTTACATTTTTCATTCATTTATACAACTTTTTTTCGATATAGGTACACTCTTCTATTTTCGAGTTAATCTGGTAACAAAAATAGTTAGAAAAACTCTTCTTTTCGGCATCAAATCAAAAATGAATTATAAAAACAATATTTGATTTGAACACATAACAATATTGCATTTGATTTGGGAACCATGTGATTCATACTAATTACACCAACATAGTCAACTAGTCTCTTTCTTTGGCTCTGAAATAAAAATAGCGTCAGAGATTGGATTTATGACAAGTATTATGGCGGACATTGGGATCTGGTTGATCTGTTTTGTGTGAGTCCATATGTTTGTTGAGGTAATAATTGTGAGTGCAGAAAGTTGAGATTGTGTACATATTTAGTGTGGAACGGGAACAATCACCTGGTTCATAATAGCATATAATTGTCAGTACAAATATTGTAAACATGCTAGCCCTAGAACAGGATTTCCTAGTTGGGCAGCAATTATTGTTGTCATTATAAATATGGTGTGATAAAAGGTAAATAAATAAATAACAAGGACAAATATTTAACATATATTTTAATATATGTGTAACAAGGATATATTCATTTTTTTATCAAAAAAATAATAATTATAATTTTTGGTTCACAATTAAAGTATATTAACATAGACAACTCCCGGACGCGCTCTAAACTAGGACAAATCCGAGGAATTCCGGACGAATGGCAGCCCTGGTTGGAATAATACCTCGTGTCAGGTCAGCTTTACAAATATTATTATTGTCGCTTGCAGCTGCCATATATCCTAAATACAAAACCTATACTTGAATTTAGCAACTCAGATTTCATTGTTCGAGTGTGTATTTATATAAGGTTCAATAGCTGAGAACAAATAACTCTGGATAGAGTTGACTGACCGTAATTTAAAATTATAGTTATTCACTCTCCACATGATACTTGCCTAAAATATTTGAAATTATTTTTCTCCACTGTCACACATCAACATCAGTGAAGAGTAAATATTTATCTTGCATCTTGTTTGTTGGTCCTGGTCATGCATTTCCAACAGGACTAATACTGGGATATGAATGAATGATCGCAACATATCAAAGGATGCTAAAGTTCATAATGCTATCCTAGTGCTAACCTTTACGTATGCAAGTGAAACCTGGACATTGCAGAAGTCGCACGAAAGCAGAATAAATGCAGTTGAAACGAGATCGCTAAGAATCTGTAATAGGACGATACATGACAGAGTCAGAAATAAGAACATAAGGAAAGATAAAGAAATATGTCATTAACACATTGAGATGGTTTGGGCACATGGGGAGAATGAATGAGGAACGCCTGACGAAGAAAATATACATTGCGGACAGGAATGGAATGAGAGGTCGGGGCCGCCCAAGGAGGGGATGGCATTTCCATGTGAACGGTATTTTGAAAGACGGAAATGTCAGAAGCGTGAACAGCAGACGAACATGTATATAAGACGATGTATGAATGTCGACGAGGCGATGAATGTGTGTCAAGATAGGGATAAGTGGCGTTCGGTTCTCTCTGCCTACCCCGCGAGGGAAATGGCGTGATGATATGTATGTACGTACTAATACTGGGATGACTTTTATGGCGCCGTTTTTGAGACAACCTCACCTCAAGGGCGCTTTGAAGTTGATTCAAATTAGATTCAGACTTTGGAAAAACTAACGAATTTTTATGATTAAATGGAGATTCAGATTCTTCGTCAGACCTCTTTCATCTAGTAATGGACAAAGGCCTCCCCCTTAGACCTCTACAGCTCCCTAACCTGGGCAGACCGCATCCATCCGCCTCCAGCCACTCGTCAGACAACCTCGTTTGAGACCGACTATTTTTTTAATTGCACAAACAAGCCAAAAATGTAATAATATTTCTGGCGCAGTTCAGGGGTGACATCAGTGCGAGACACCGTCACCTCATTTATAAGGACTGTTGCTTTCATTGTTTACAATTAAACCAATTTCTCAATAGATGGCGTTACAAAAAGGTTTCTTCGTTACTTCATAGATGGCGATGGTAATAATGTCTTATTTTTAGGTGAATTGTTGCTCATTATTCAAACATATAGAACTTTCAAAAATTACATTCATAAGGAAAATCAATAAGAAGGCATAATTGGTGAACATTGCGTAAGCGCATAAAGTGATCACGTAAACCAGCCGATGACAGGTCGTCAGCCTTGTAGGTGCCTTGAGTTCCTGGTTCTTCTATAATATCCTAACTTAAAAAAAAATCGTTTGAGACCTTCCAGCACTTATTTTGCCCGTTCTAGGTCGCCATTCCAGCACCTTCTTATTCCATCTGGAATCTGTATTCGGGCGACATGCCCTGCCCAGCACCATTTCTGATTAAGATTACGATTAGATTATGATCGAAAACATTTTTATGATATAGACAAGATGTAACCTTGAATCTACAAATCTTACAAGTACCTAAGCTTATAGTTTATGAAATACAAAAGTACCTAAGCTTCCAAGATATACCTACATGTAAGAGTCTTGGTCATGCACCTTTGGCTATGGTTTTGATCTTACTCTGATACATGCAGTCTTGAATAAGACTGTATGACTGGTTCATCACTAGCAAGAATTAGGTATCAACCGGAATTTTAACTCATATTTATTCACTATCCACATGATACTCGTTGAGAAATCGATGCAAAAAATGCGTAAGATTATGAAATAATTACTGTCCACTGTTACATTGTAGCGGAGACTAAAAGTTAAAGCTTTATTTTTCAAGTACCTACCTATGTACTGATTGTTTTTTTTATACATTTATGTAGGTAATCAATTAATTCTTGTAAGTATTATTTGCTTAAATACCTCATTAATTATAAAGTACCTACATCCAAAGTATTTAGTTTAATACTTAAGATATTTATTAAAAAATATGTTTTTATAGTTTTGCCCGGATCTTGAGTTTTTTTATAAAAGTCGGCAAAATACTTGTAAGTAGTTTTTTTTTTCATTTTATTTAACGAAACACATCATCATAAAAAAGTTTGTGGTTAGATCAGTGAACCTTGTACAAGCAAAATAATAAAAATATAAACGCATAAAACGTTTGGCGTTTTTGTCTGTTTGTACCTACCTATGTATGTATGTAGTTAAATTTGTTGGTATAATATGACATGTATTAGTCTGTTGCAAGTGTGGTAGTATTTATTCATCAGCTGCTCACTGCATATTGAACACGTGTATACCTATTAGTTTCTTTATTTGTTGGTAAAAAGAAGGCTGCATATTTATTTTTTCTAATAATAATAATAATAATAGTAAATTTTATTTAGATGTAAATAGATGTAGCATAAACAAAAAACATATATATTTTTTTAAATACGTATGTTAAGAGTATGACAATTAATTATAAAAACATAAAACTATGGAACATTAATAGTTTTTAAATATGCATTCAGCACCTAGCCTACGAAAGGTGACAAGACTTATGGATTCTTTTATCTTTGGTTGCAAACCTTAATGGTATAACCTTAATTGTTGAGACCTTAATGGTAAAACCTTAATTGTTGGTATAAACTATTTTGTATACATGTTAATCTAGTTTTTGGAAGTCTAAAATCCTGACATCCTCTCGTAGGGTAAGCGTGAACATTGGCATTTAATACGAAAGGTGACAAGACTTATGGATTCTTTTATCTTTGGTTGCAAACCTTAATGGTATAACCTTAATTGTTGAGACCTTAATGGTAAAACCTTAATTGTTGGTATAAACTATTTTATATACATGTTAATCTAGTTTTTGGAAGTCTAAAATCCTGACATCCTCTCGTAGGGTAAGCGTGAACATTGGCATTTAATACGAAAGGTGACAAGACTTATGGATTCTTTTATCTTTGGTTGCAAACCTTAATGGTATAACCTTAATTGTTGAGACCTTAATGGTAAAACCTTAATTGTTGGTATAAACTATTTTGTATACATGTTAATCTAGTTTTTGGAAGTCTAAAATCCTGACATCCTCTCGTAGGGTAAGCGTGAACATTGGCATTTAATAATATATTTTTCTGCCTATATTTTGGAAGCATTTTAATTTTAGTTTGTAAATCAAAGTTAATGTGTTGTATATAATGTATTGCTTTACTGTCATTAATTTTAGTTTATTTAACATTAGGTTTATTCTTGTATACCTATCTGTTGCATTTTAAAATACATACCATCATGCCGTTTCCCTATTTGGAGTAAGCAGAGAAACGGAATGCCAGACTCTTCTATCTTGACATACATATTTTTGCCTCATTTATATCCATGTATCGCGTCATACATTCTCTACTATTATTCTGACTTCGTATGTTCCCATCTTTCAAAATCTCATTTACGTAATCATGCCCAGTCGTTCTAGGCCGGCCCTACATCTCCTTCAGCTTTGTATACTTTCTTTGCCAGGCGTTCATCGTTCATTCTCTCTACATGTCTGAACCATCGCAGATCATTTATCTTAATTCCACTCACAATATTTCTTTCAATTTTGCATTTTCGTCCGATATCCAAATTCATTATACTATTATAAATTATTTGGTACACATTCGCCTTATGGACTGTGTTGATTTTACTTTCATGTGTCTTTTGTCAAGTCCATGTCTCACTTGCATACATTATTGTTGGAACGGCTAATGCGTTATGCACAGCGATCTTTGCTGGCCTTTAGATAATTGGGTCAGCCATTATTGTTATTAATGCACCGCTCACTCTATTTGCTTCCATTATTATACCCCTTTTTTCTACATAGGTATATCCCATTTCCATCATTTATCAAATATAAGTATAATGCTAATGATAATAATGCTAATTTTATCAAATATAAGTATAATGCGCCATTTAATGATAAATTATCACTCTGAAGTGATATATAACTCAATCGTAAATTGTTAAAAAAATATACTTAATAAAAATAAGAAGCAAGTACCTATACCATCTCTCGTACAATAGATATAGGTAGTAGATTATATAGGTATTTCAGTTATCCTCCCTATATTCAGTTGGAATTGCATTGAACTGCAAAGTCATATTCTGCACTAAAAAGCCTTTTTGCAGAAAAAATATCTTCAAGTTCACAAACACCTTCAGAAGAATTTGTAAATTACTGAAAATTTTGAAAATAAATCCGCAACTCCTTAAAAAGTGAAAAGATAGTATCAAATATTTGATATAAACACAAATGAATACCACGCATTTCTATCTAAGCAACATATTATGTTTTTTATTTGTTGTTGTAAACATCTGATCTGAACATAAGAAAATTATTACCTTAGATAAAAAAAATGACAGACCTCACATTAATTTTAGGTACCTATTATTATTTACATTTTGATATTTCTTGATTTTGTTTCTTTATTTGGCAGACAGTGCTATTTCTTTTATTATTTTAATAAACGGCAATATAAAATGTTACATTTCTTTTGTTTAACAACACGTAGCGGGACCAAATGCGTGGAATAGGCTCCCACACACCCTCAAACAAACCAAAAATATAATATCTTCCTTCAGAAAAGATCCCAAAACTAACCGATTTCGCAAATCCTACCCAAGCCAAAACGAGAGCGGCTTTTTGAGTTGAGATATTTAAGAAAACGCACTATAATAATTGTGTAAAAAATTAATTAAAATAATACCTAATTGTGTAAAACGAAGATATATTTAGTAAAACAATTTCCATACTGCTATAAATAATAGGTAATTCAGTAAGTGGGTTAAGTTAAGCGAATGCATCCAACGGCCTTCAATCGTTTATATAACTTGTTAATACACGATTCTGACATTCTTCTTGAAGCTGACTCGATTGAGCCTTTATCTATCTTTGCCAATAGTTTGGTCAGGTAATATACCCGTTATACGTATCATTGAAATTAATACAAATAATAATATTAAAAAGGGATGATTTTTATTGCGCCATTATTGTTTATCTAACCTCACCAACATAATCGTTTATTTGCATTGTGACATTTTGGCTCAGGTGTAATATTACCTAATTTAACAGGTTGATGCGGTGTTAAATAATAATTTAACACGCACCCAATAATAATTTGCTATATTCTGGAGATTTACGATACCTATTAATCGTCTCACAGATCCAGACTGAAAACACAATTAAAAACTGTGTCTCCGCCGGGAATCGAACCCGGATCCTTTGGATCAGCATTCAGATACCGAACCAACTGAGTCACTAAGGCCGACATTTACCTTTCAATAGAGATTTTTTTTAAGTTTTAAGAGTATTTGGGAGCTAATTCCATTCATTTAGGCCAGGGGCGCAAGTCTGGTCCGACCGGCGAAAGCAAAACCCTAATGACTACCCATATCATGGATATAATTATCATATGGAGTTCTATGACATCTAAAGATATTATAGAACTCCATGTATTAATTATATCCATGATATGGGCAATCGTGGGGGTTTTAATTTCGCCGGTTGAACCAGACTTGCTCTCCTGGTTTCTGGCACACTCGCTGAATTATGCACTTTGATCACTTTTAATTATTTAATAAAAAACACAAAAAATAAGTAAAAAGAAAAAAATATCTTACATTGAAACTATTCAATGAATATTTTTTGTCGTCGACATCAGATCTTTATAATATGTTAGACATCAGAGTCTGTTACAAGTGCCCCAAGATATCTGCAAACAATTGATTCATGGCAAAGGTTAGGTTAGGTTTAAGATTTAGGAAATTAAGACAAATGAAATGATTTAGAAAAGGATTTATTTTATGAAAGTAGCACATAGGTATTTAAAACACAATTATGTAGGTAGATGATTTGACACGGATAGAACGATCGAAGCCTCATATAAAGCTGAAACAAATGTAGTTAGAGATTGTAAATAATTGTGGATACTTTTTTATATATTTAAATTTTAATCAATACTGTCATGATATTATGTACCCTCATGTGTTGAAGAACACGTGCGATGCAGGCTCTTCTCTGCAGGAAGTACTTTAGAGAACACACTCAAAACTAATATTGTAGTATATATGTATTATACACTTTACTAGTATTGGTCCAATAATAATCCATGTATTGGTAAGGGTATGCCCCTTCTAACGTCTCCCCCTCGCTCTCCGCCATACAAGATAATATTGCATATTATACTAAACAAAGCCTGATTCGTCCCCACGAGCCAGCAAAACGACCTGACAAACTATCAAATACCATCGAAAGGTACAAAATAAATTTGAACTCGTCAATCCGACACGATGCGATTGAAAGTACTTTTCTGTGACCGCGTGAGGTTATGTCCGTTGGCAGACAAGAGGAGAGAGACAACACGGTTATGGTACCTACCGCTCGATGCACGAAGAAAAATCGTCATTCCGGATTTAGGTGTTGTGACGAGTGGATGTGTTACTCTTTTTCGTCCGTCGTGTGATTCGAAACAGCTGATCGGTTCGCGTCTTTGGATAAAATTGTTAAATTTGCCGTCGTAGAAAAATAATGAATTAAATATATTCATATCACTTTTAAATGTTGTAAAACCTTTAAAGAGTCAATGAAATATAACCGTTTTTCCTAAAAAAGTGACAAAAAACATTTTTTTAGTTATTGTGTATTTGAAAATATTTTTTGTTGACGTTGACAGTCCTTTTTTTAGATCCGGTTGAAGATTGACGTTTTGTGAATACAGTGTTATTTGAACCGTCCAATTTCCGTATATTATTCTTGAAAGGTTTTTTCTGGGGAGGTTTGTAGGACTGTTTTTTTTTGTGTGACGTCCGTTCGTGGACAGTTCTCAAGGTGTATCGGAAAGGCAGCCGCAGCAAGATGGTGCGGAGTCTTTCGCAGTGGACAAAGACTTTGAGTTTTCCATCGAGGCTGTCTCCGAACAGGAGCTCCAAAGAAAGTGTCATCAACATGCAGCCAGGCGCTGGGATTGTCGGCCTCGGAGCCTCTCCGACCCCCAGCTCGGGGTCCATCCCGAGGAACTCTTCGTCTCCGGACCAGAAGAGTGTTTCGCCGATTCCCATCACGGAGATCAGCCAAATTGTAAGAGATTTCACTTGACCTTTTTTTAAGATTTGTTTGTTTATAAGATTTACAAACTTCGATTATATTTACCTATACGTTCGTTTCTTATAAGCAACGATTCATTTTTCGTATCGAGTCATCATCAACTGTCAAATCTTTCTAAATACTCTCAAATTCTTAAAAATTGAATTACCTCTGCCCTTCACGCCGTTATTTTCTCCTTAGTTTTTTTTTGGTCTTTCTATAAATATGGTTAATAAATTCAATTCATTATGGTTTAAAATTTAATTAATTATTTACTCAAATGATTTGCATTTTTCAGTAAATAGTTAGTTCTACCTATTTATTCTCCTCGACGTTTTAAATTTTTCTTTCGGTTAGTAGGTACCTATAGGTAATTATTCTTCCAATCGGTTTGAATTTTACATCAGGAACTTAATTTAACGGTTTGAATATTTCAGTAAATCACTACCTAAGTAGGTATTCTCCCAAACATTATCTACAACTCTTTGTTTACGTTATTTTGTACAAGCTCTAATATTATTTCGTATGGCGCACACTGTAATATTTTCACAATCTAGCGGAACTTTATTCAAAAATTCAAAAGTAAGCAAATCAAAATATATAATATGGACACAGTAGCTAATTAATTAGACTATATGTTTTGATACTTGTTTTCTATTGAACAACATTGGCTATCATATGGCAACCCCGGCAAGTGACGCTTGCGTAGTCCGTAATTCTGACTGTAATTTTGTTCGAAAATTTGAGACATTTTGATCCAGTATAAAGTGAGTTAATTTTAACAAAAGTTTACAAATACACACATATAATTAAAGTTCACACCTATCGCTACTTTACAAGGTAAATTCTGAAATAAATATTCATGTTTTTGGCCAGTTACAAAGCCATTCACTTGCATATGTCAAAATTTTAATATTTTTGAAGAAGTATGACTTTGCTTTGATTTTAGAAAAAGTATCCGAGGGTATCCAACGAGATATTATTTTTTTTAATTGCTTTGATATTTATTCTTTAAGATTTAATAAAATTTAGCTGCCCATATTTGCCCCACTCATACAATTTTTTTTAATTTTCTTTAAGGATACCTAAAATTAAGAAAAACGAAATATTTGAAGTATGGCTTTCAAGTAGCAAAAAAGATCGAAATAGGTGCATTTCAAATTTCATAATGCAGGAAAATAGACTGGTCTATCTGGAAAACACACTTAGAGAACTGAAAATCTTTGTCAGTAGTCATATTGCCAAAATAACTGTGAAGTAGGAAAAAAATACAAGAATTTCACTGAAATTTTTGGCTGAATATGAGGCATGGTTGGAATTGTCTCCTAAGTTTCTTAAGATGCTACCAACTTCAAGCTTGTCAGATTCGCTTTGTTGTATAAGATCATCTAGGCCTAAGAAGTCATTCGAAATATGTACTTCAAAAGTTTAAAAGAGATAAATCTGAGAGTTAGTATCTACGAGAACTCAAGAAGAACTAGTGCTTGCCACCGTAGTTAGTCTGAGATTGTCCGGGAAAAAAGATGCTGTCAATCTAGTGAAAGAAGTAGCTTCAGCATCTCCTTCCATAGCTTCTCAAATAAAAGAAAGCGAGAAGAGATTTTTTATGTACTAAATCCAAAACTCTCTCCAAATGAAGCTTTGGCGCTAATGGTCAATGTCAAATTGAACACACACCAATCTAACATACTGAGACAGCAGTTGAAGAGTATAAATATAAATATACATCCAGCTTACAGTCTTGTCAAGAAAGAGAAAACAGAGTGCTACCCTCCGCAAGGTTCAATCATAGTATCTGACGTCTCGGCCGACATTCAGCTACAAGCACTGCTCGACCTCATAATCAAACAATTTTGCTCATTTCAATAAAAAGTCTTTAGTGAGGTGCCTGGATTAGCTGCCGGGTCATTACGACTAATTTCGAAATGGAGATGTGACGGTAGCTCAACTCAGAGACGTTAAAAACAGAAATTCGGCGCTGATTACACAGAATACAGTGATGAAAATTTGTTATCTATCACATCGCTTAGTTGACGATTGAATTAACACAGTCATATGGGAAAATCCTTGTCTTAATTCCACCAGATTCTCTAGACTTCAACGTTTTATTAAAGTAAAAGAAACTAAAAATATTATAAAATATGAAATATTCCAAATGGAGGAAAAAATCGCAGAACTGGTTCCAACATAATTCATAATTAATAACTCGGCAATACATAGTTTATTTTATTTATATTGACTCTTAGGTAACTGTCAAATATATATAGGTATATGTAGGTATTAATTTTATTTTATTTTATTTAACACACATCATATAACAAGTTGCCATATTTTGAAGACTTGTGATGTTTATCGTCTCACAAATCAAGCCTGAAATCACATTGAAAAAAAAGCCACCCACCAAGATTCGAACCCGAGACCTGTAGCTCAGATCTCAGATGTCTAACTTATTGTGCTATTTAAAAAAAATACGCCCAAGTTATGCAAATATAGCTAGAATGAATCGATTTTCATTTATTTTTTACATGAAACTCTGTTAATTTGGATAGAATTTACTTATGTACACACATAAATAATTTATTTATGAACATCAAGGGAAAGTTTAAAAAAAAACTATTCAGTATATCCCGAGATACAAATTAAAGTAGTATACATTGAATAAAGTTCCGCTAGATTGTGAATATATTACAGTGTGCGGCGGCGGCGGCTCAACAGTACCTATGTTGGTGTGATGGAGAGGTTAATGTTTTGTTTCTACTGTAGGTAGTCAGCGTGTAAATAGTAGTGTAGGTACACTAATTAAGCACCAAAATAACTTCATCACCAAGAAGACAAAGTGGCCAGAGTAAGGTGCACAATGTACCTACCTACACAGAAAGATAGATACATAGGTATTATGTAGAAATAGCTCGATATGTATGTAATGTTGCAAGGTACCATCTGGCTTCTTTGGGCGGAGCTTTCGTTTCTAATTTGTGGCGTTATTGGCTACCGACCAAATTACGTTGGCAGTTTATTTGGTTATTACTTAGTTTATGAAATTATGTATAATACGGTCTTACTCTTCTCTACTATGATTTAATATGCCTATTTTACTACAAAATATTTTAAAAACGGTATGAATATGTATGTCGTTGTTACATGGACGTATACCTACTATAGATACCTACATTAATTCCCTAAACAGAGCAAGTTAAATGAAATCGGTCGAGGCCGGATTTCAAATCACGTCCATTGGATTAGCATGATTTTCTTATCATAGAAGATGAGTTGTAATTTATATAACGCCATTTATGTGTTAAGCCTCAAGGGCGCTTAAAAATAAAACCCGCATAAACTGGGTAAGTAATAATCTCTAATTTTTAGACTGCTAATTCTTGATTGAATTCCATTATCAATTATATAAAATTACTTAAAAATTCAGTAGATGCTCTTTGTCCCATTCAGTAGATGCTCTTTGAGCGAAACGCGTTAGTGGTCAATATTTTTAAATTAGTGGAAAAGCGTTAAAAATTTGTGTTTTTTTACTTATTTTTAAGTAATTTTATATAATAGGTTATCATTATACCTATAAGTTTTATAAAAAAATGTTTTAGCCCTTTTTTGAATACACTTTCACTGTCTATTGATCTTATACTATATGGAAGCTCATTCCACTGAACCGGATCCACTAGGTACAGCAAATGCTTTGAAATTTGGTTGATATAAAAGCGTCGTTTTCGTGAATATCTTATCTCAAGGGTGCTAAAATTGATCGACATGTATCATTTTGTTTCTGGTAGGATTTGCGATTGTAGGTACATTAACAAGTTATCATAATATGAAAGTACATATTTTGTAAAATCAGAATAATTAATATTTGCTTTCGTTCAATTCTGACTTATACACATACACTGATTTATTTATTTGTTAACAGTAACAAAATATCATATTACTGATAACAAAGGTTTGGCTAAAACGCAGGTAGCCTGTTCGATTGTCATAATATTTTTTTCAGTGCAAATGTGAACTATATCAAATTATAACTAAATTGGAATATAATGAATAAATCATAACTCAATTAATTTATCAATATATAATTTTTATTGCGGTCTAAATTACTACTTACTTATTTATTATTAGGTATAATAGTATAATCCGATGAAACCCAGTTTTTTTATGCAAAAACTGGCTTAGCGTCATATTATATTGCAAATAGTATGTAGGCCCTTAATGCATAGGTAGGTACGTATATATCAATTATAAAAATATTTTGTAGGCCTTCGTGGCTCAGTTGGTTAGGTATCTGACTGCTGATCCAAGGTTCCCGGGTTCGATTCCCGGTGGAGACACAGTTTTTAATTGTGTTTTCAGTCTGGATCTGTGAGACGATAAATATCGTATGTCTCCAGAATGTGGCAACTTGTTATTGGGTGCGTGTTAAATATTTATTTGATATAGTACCTACCTGTTAGTTGCCCGAGAAGCTACATATAATAAAATAAAATGTAAAATAAAGTATGTAATGACAATGTTATTTGTGGCATAATTCGTTATGGGCCAGTTAAATTTTACAAGCTAAAACATCGTATCTATTTCTGTAGATATGTATGTATATAAGTGTATGTTGAATGTATGTATATCTGACTGAAAAAGAAATAATAAATGTATAATATAAATCAAGTTCCTTGAAGCATGAAAGAACCAGTCGGTTGACTGGAAATAGAGGGAGTGGAGGAAGTTGGTGTGTAGTGTAGTGTAGTGTGGGTATAGCATCTCGGCCATCAGGCGCCACCTGTCAAATGCCGTGGCATATCAGACGGAAGAAACCAAACTGGTGTTGATGGGAAGTCGAAGAAGAAGACTGTTAAACAATATGAGATAATTATGAATCTGTAGTCTGTTACAGAAATTAAACTTATGAATCTGTAAAAAAATACATAACTAAATGATATTGTATACAATTTACAGATAATAATATTATGTAAGTACGTATCTACCCTGAGTTGGATTATGTAGGTATTTTTCACGCTGATTGGTCGGAATAAATTGCCACATGGCAATAAACTCGCCTCTTGCGGAGGATGCAAATAAATAGGATACAACATAAAATCTTTCAACCGATTTTTTTTGTCTGCCAAAATCAGAATGTATAACGGTCAGTCCTCGTTGCCTATCTTATCAGGGATACAGCGTGATTTTATGTATGAAACATTGAAAGTCGTATGAATGCAACTATTGATATTAAGAGGACGCCTCGCCTGCTGTCAGCGTATCTATTTTTTAATTTGATATTCCATCATTAGGTGTTATTAATCGAATTATTTTGATAGAAAAAAATAATTAAGATAGTTTGGATTTTAATAAAAAAAATATATATTTTAACTTTTTAATTAGGTACTTACATTCAGTAAATACCTATTCTTGTATAAAAATAATTAGCATACCCTGATTTTTGACATTTTTCTTATATTTTTAATTAACTAGAGAAATATATATATTTTTATATAAATATGTTTTGACATAATGCATCACGTTTAGTAAAGAAACCTAAAAAAACATTATTTTCCATTCAGCGCTTTTGCGATATTAATTTCTTTGGATTTTTATACCAAACCTGAAGTAGGTATTAATGCAAATGTCAAAACATATTATTCTATAATATAATTTTGTGTTCTACTAAAAAAAATATATATATTACTAGTTTATTAGAAATATTATAAAAATTTCTAAACACGGGGTTTGCTAATTATTTTTGTATAAGAATATATACAGAACACAATTAAAAAGTTCTTCATAATATCCAAACTATTTTTTTTTCTCAATAATTCGATTAATAGTAATTATGGAAAATCAAATTGAAAAAGTACGCTCGTAGCAGGCCTAGATAAAAAATCTAAAAACAATTTGGAAATAAAATATTCCTAACAATATGGCCTAATCACATACCTACTTCATTTCAATTAAATAATATTTTTCATAATGGCGTTACCTGTTATATTATAGTTATGTCATTATTAATGTCGCATTCTTTTACTTTTGACATCATTCTCTAACGTTAATTTTGTCATCATCGTAAAAATATAGTTATTAAAGTTTTAATTGAATCGTTTTGTCATTAACGCGTTCATTTCATACGTAGGTATATTTCAATCCGCATTTAGTTTTTTTGCAGTCACGCTTACCTATTATATTCTTAATGATGATATAACTGCATAAGTCCATAACGGTACTAAATTTGTTTATTTATTTCACAAATTCAAGTAGGTATAGGTTAATTATTGTAAATCCATTCTGTAATTGTAAAGTCAAATTTACGAATGTGCTTCCTCCATAGAAATAATGCTGAGCTACCTTGGCGAAAAACGTTCGGTCGTAATGAATCTAATTAGTGTAAAAATACTTTTTATTTTAATTGATATTTCTAGAAAAAAAATAGCAATTTTATGCGTTCGAGACCCTGGACTTATATGTTTTTTGAATTCACATCGAACATTGATTATTTGCACCATACTTACACTTAATACTCCACTATCAATCAATATGTTACATCTTTTGTCTTTAAGTTCCCTACATATTTATTTCCACATAGCAAAATTTCTTCATCTTAATGGATTCTATCTATGTATAATGCAATTTCTAAATTTTCAAAATCTCAAAATAAATAATATTTTTATACTGGCAGAAATCATCCTAATGGTTGGGTGGAATGCCACATAAGCTAAAAAGAAGAAGAAGAAGTAATAAGTTGATGAAATTGGAACTCAAATATATAATCAACTTTAATACAATGTCAGTGGTTTCATATGGATGTTTCTACTCCACTAGTTGAATAGCGTAATCAATATATTCAAAGCGCCCTTGAGGTGAGGTTATCACAAAAACGGCGCTATAAAAATCATCCTAATTTATTTATTATTATTAATGGTGAAATACTCCTATAGGTATGTAAGTACGTAAATGTTTATTTCTTGAATCACACTTAATTTTAGGTATCTACTTAGTATCTAAAAATATATAAATATATTATTAAATTTACTTGACATAACGTTGGTTGGATTAGTTTGAAGAAATTGCTTTATGGCAAACTCGCCTTTGCGCACATTGTACAAAATCAAATAAATAATCCACATCTAACAATACAAAAATAGTTAGGTACCTACCTACCAATAACTTCACCGTGAAATATGAGTTTGTTATTCCAATTTTTTAACCCGGTCTTAATCTTCAAACTTTGAACTATAAATTCCTCGGCACACTGATGCATGAACTGGCTACGGAGATAGTTGTAGTATTGAGTATGTGTAACACATTAGGTACTGGTTTCTATAAATATAGATCTGGTGTTTGCGTTGGTATTGTGTAAACATACTGACACTCACCAGCTAGAGAAGTTCTCTACTAGATGGATGTTTGGGAAATACATAATAAAATCAAACCAGTGGGATTTCGTAATTATATTCCTCCATCTTAACCTATCTCCATACCGAACATTCTTGTGATGGTTTTATTTTATTTATTCTCAAGTCTGTAGTATATGAACCTGGAAATGCTTTCAGTTCAAACATTATTCTTCCTCAAAATAATTAAATGATCAATTCGTAAAATGTAAATGTTTCAAAATATATTATTTTTGTAAGGATTGTGATTCTGTATATAAAACGTTCACCAGGCAGCTTGAGTCTGCAGAGATGCGATTGTTCAGGTGGTCAGCGGGTGTATCGTTGAAGGATAAGATAAAAAGTTCACACATGGGTGGTAACATGGGTGTTACTGACAAATAACAAGCTAGGAAAGAAAATTATGATGGTATGGGCACATAAGGCGGAGACTACCAGAACACACAGCAAACAAAGCCATGTCAATGAATCTCTCTCGACATCCATCCAGAGGGAGACCAAAGAACACCTGGATGACACAGTGCGACAATCTGGAGCGAGAAATGGCCTGGAGGAAGAGGACATACAGAATAGAAAAAGATATAACCCGAGGGCGAGAAGAACCGACCCCAACAGCCTTCAACGGCAATTAGTTGGGACCGTGCCAGGAAGAAGAAGTATGGATTGTGAGACGGCAAACGTCATTAGTCTCCAGAACGTGGCAACTTGTTATTTATTGGATGCGTCTTCAATTGATATTAGACCTGCGTTAGTTAGGTACCCGAGACGCAATACAAAACAAAATCAATAAAATAAATTGCAAATAACGTTTTGATTGAGCAAATAATTGGGCTCTGAATGGGGTTACCTATCGATTCCTGAATATTAATCCAACTGTCGATTTGTTCAGGAGAACTTTGTTCTCTTAACATATCGACAATGTATCAAGCCAGAATACGCGAGAATTGTATGGAGAGGTCTACTTTTTTCACGGCTTTTCCAACTTTGAAGTCAAAAAACACCAACTTAGAGGCTTCGCAGCATATATGTTCCATACACGGATTTACTCAGAATTCGGAGTAGAACATTTCGTGTGTCTGTGTGTGTGTGTGTCTGTGTGTCTGTGTGTCCGTCCCCCCCTTATAACTTTTGATCCGCTCAATTTACAGAGCCTAAAATTTCAGAATATATAAACAGTTACAGGCCTACAAATCTTTTATACTCAGAATTTTAAATTTTTGTTTCAGTCAGGGGTTATCAACTTTTGAATTTTTATTTTATTTTTCCATATATCTCAGAAACCATAAACGCTAGAACGCTGAAAATTGTTACAAACATAGACAAATACAAAATCTCAAATCAGTTTTTTCAAAAAAATTCCAGGGTTTCTCAAACATTTTTTATTAAGAAAAATATTTTTTTTATGATAAATTTATGAGTTTAACTGCCTATATTTCCAAAACTTTTACAATTATCGAAAAAAGCCGAAACACCCCAACTAGATAATTTAATTTTCTATAAAAAATATTAACATTGTAGCAGAAGATCTCAATTTTTTTTTAACAATTTTTTTAAAAATTGAATTTAGTGACGACATCGCTTCATACATTTTGTATGGCAGTCGCCTATACACAATATGTAAGAAGACTTAATAGTTTGATATTTCATCTCCAAACATACATACATACCATCATGCTATTTGCATATTCTGGGTAGGAAAAAGGATCTTCCTCCATACTATCCTATCTTGACATACATACCTACATATGTTGTATAGAAAACAAAATATCTGAAAATATTCAATAATTTGTATCTATGGGTTTATAGTTTGGTACATATTCTTCAACTATACATACTATCGCTATCGACAGTTGGATCTCATGTGTTACATGCAACTAGTCTTAAAAATCTTTAGTTATTCTATAAGTATTTCATATATCGAATTTATGCTGTTCTTACTACAACACCACCCGTTCTGCTTATGGGGACTATTATGGCTCCTTAAAAAACCAATGAAAAACATATGAATAAGAGTCTGAAGAACTCTAAAACCTTTCAGATAGGTACTACGCTTAAAGTGCCAAGAGAACTGATTATAAGAAAACATTAGGACTATCGCACACTGAAAGTGAAGATAAGAGGGCATCTTTTTTTTTTTTTTTTGAAGTGTTAATGGCTCTGAAGTTGCTTTTCGTGGCTAAAAAATCCTTAAGTTCAAACTAAAGGAATTCCTTTGAATATCGTTGTTGAGTTCTAGTCGGAATGTTGACACAGAAGTCTTATCAGAGTTATCACAAAGCTGTGATGAGGACGAATTGGATAAGTGAATTAAAAAAGATAACATTTTTACTAACACAATTTATTTGATTTCTTGATGTTTCTTATTCATTTTATTCATTATATTTAACAATACCCATTCGTTCAATTAACTATTCGAGTTGAATGAAATTGGAAGGTACTTAGGTAGGTATATATTATTATTTAAACATGTTTCATCTTCATGCCCTGATAACCAAAACTGTCGACTTACTTTCAAATTCATGTCTTCTGTATATGTACATAATAAACACTGATTTTGTGAATGTCTAAGATAACAAAACTTCGGTCTGAATTCTCCGATAGTACACTTCATCGCCAATGTTTTTATTTTTGGCGAAAAAAGTTTGTGTGTGAATTACTGGCGGAGAAAGTTACTGTGTTTCGGTGAATTATTGGCGGAGAATTTAGCGTCGAAGAATGTTTCGGGCACGATATAAATTTTGATTTATGTATGTTGGTATAGACGAGATCTCGATATGAAGTAGTACCTTCCTACCTACTGCGGTGACCGATTTTCACGATAACATCGCGATTTTAATGGTCGCTGGTGAAATTTTCTGACAAAATTACCATACGAGGGAAACTCATTAGTTTTAAATAAATGTTACAATGAAACGATGTCACTAATAATACGATCTGTATACAACACAAAAGTTTTCAAAATGCAGCGAATAATTAACTGTATTATAATTTCGTTTGTTATTATGTTTGAACTTATTCAAAAATAATTGTTTTTTTTATAGTAAAATTGCAGGTAGGTATATTAAACAAAGAGTTTGGATGGGGTTCACATGTTTTACTTCTATTATATATTGGGAATATGTAGTTACATTATTTTATTTTAATAGTAACCAAATTATAGTGACTACTTAATTTTTAATATTTGGTTCCTTGTAATCAACTGTTTACAGACAGCTAAACCGTACAGTTACAATACCTAAAATTTGGTTACTAATTACAAAAGTTTAGTTAACACTTAGTATTCCAATATCAACGTGAAGTTGATTGTAATTAAATAGGTAATAAAACAATAAACATTTCCTTGCACCCTGCACAAGTGGCGACTTTCTTATCATATGGCAATTTCTTCCAACTAACCATTGTTTCCAGCCCAGAGAAACAATATTTGCGTGAAAATATAATTTGAATAAATTTCTCATCTGCTGGGGTTCGAACTCAGGACGCCCGCATAGAAACCAAACAAATATTACAGTCATATTATATTAGAAAAAACAAATAATATTGACAACAGATATTAAAAAAGAATCAAACGCATTAATATCAGATATTAAAAATATTCGTATATTACTATATATCAGCTGGCAGATCGGAATGGCGAAAAGTTCTTCTGGAGATCAGATCCCATCTTGGGATGTGAAACCGATGATGATTAAAGAAAAACGTAAATGAAAATATCCAAATCCAAGTAAGTTAATATTGATAAGCAGAGTTTAAAGAACGGGATGAATTTCAACAATTTCAATTTGGCATGAGCATATAAATGAACTAATGAATCATATTTGAATTATTCAAATAAGGTTAATATTAACTACCACAAAATATCCGCCGAATCATTAAATGAACTAATGAATGTTTAAACCATAAACAGTCGTTATAGAAGTATTTGTATGGGACATCGCATGGACGTAAATTTTCTCTCTGACTGCCCAAAACAAACAATTTTTTGGTAGATACCTACACATGCAATAATTCTATTAACAGAGAAAAAAATACTGATTCAAAAACTAGAATTACGTTTGAAAATTCAAGTACCAAGATTTTACAAACGGAGTTCTGATTCCTAAATAATTTATTTTCTAGATAAATTTTGTATTGTAGGAACGTATTGGTACAGATATATTCTATTGACTATGTAGGTACCTATTGCACAAGGTTTAGTCAGGTCGGTTGGGTTAATTCATTCATTCATTGAGGCAAGTCTCTCTTATATTCATTTGCTATGCATGGGTATATAACAAGTATACTCAACACTTGTAGAGAGGCAGGTAGACTTTGAAGGCGTGGGCAGATCTGAATAACAATTCGGATATCACCATTCGCAACATTAGATGGTTACGTCAGCCGCTGCTATGCTGTGAAACAAGTGTACAGACAATTCTCTCCGAACCTGAGACAAAACCCAGTTAGAAAAGTTTTGATCCCAAAACATATTCCGTTTAATAAATTTCTTTGCTCGGAAGAAAATCCAAAACTGATATAAAAACTCTGATATAAACTCAGATATAAAAATATATTTAAGGTAATTTTTCTTTGGTTGATTGAGAGAAATAGCCTAATTTACAAAACATACAAAAATATATATGAAATAAATATTTTTTTTTCAAACGAAATTCTTCCGATTTGGTAGGCTTCAATAAAGTGGAAATTTTTAATTAGTTGCAAAAGTCTTTACAGGGCGAAACGATCTTTCTATTAAAATTGCAATTAAATTCGTAAAATATGTTCGAATCAAATTTGATTTTTCCAATATTATGTATCTAGTTCAAAAATCTTTGGCTGTCTCCTCAGTCACTCTAATTTAAACTCAATCGTCGTTTGATCCTTCGAGCCGGATTTAATAACTATCTCATTATCAGGACGTAAATCATTTACTGATTTTACAGCCGAACCTAAAAAAATAATTCTTTTCATAACAAAGTAAAAAGGAACTGCATTAACGCTTTTGTCTACTGTGTTAAAAGATCCAATTTATAGTAATTTGTTAGTTCAGTTATGAGACAGCCGTCACATATTTGCCTTAATAAGTTATGTACACTTAATGGTGGGTCACTCCTTATTCCGACTAATTACATTATGCTTTGTTCAAAGTCTTTCAATTTTGTTAATGTACCGTGGCGTCAGTCTAATGGCGGGCCTGCGACCACCGCCATCCGCTCCCCAACATTTTAATTTGCATTAATCAGTTTATCTTTGCGTTTCTCACGAATCTACCACACCCTGGCTGAGGGATTTCAATTGCCCAGACCGCGGGGGTGTTTTTTTTTTATTGTAAGAGGGCCATCGGAAAGTGGACGCAACAATCTTCCCCCTGTTTGAAAGCAATCAGAAACTACACAGTTTACAAGGGGTGGGGTAGTTAATACAAAAATGAATAATAATAACATATATGTGGGTAGGTATATAGACATGGGCAAAGTCCCCTTCAAATTGTACAAACTGTTCTACTCTATACGTGTGTGCCATAAATATTTTGATGTTATAGGGGTCATTATTTGACTGATTTTGTTAACTCAATTAACTTTCAATAACACGATATACCGATGTGGTAAGCTATTTTATTTCTGTGACAGCGTTCTGGGCTCGATTCACAGCACAGGAGAAATTTGTTTAATATTTTGTAGGTACCTACTGGAAGAAATTGACAAAATGCCAATAAAATCGCCACTTGCGCAGGGTGCAAGGATATGTATTTTATTATTATTATTGTGACCATGTGAACGACGTCCCTAAAGAAGGAAATGAAAGAAGCTTGAAGAACAGACTAATACATATAAGGCGGTGGACTTGTGTCAACATAAAAGATATCGTTCGGCATCCTCTGTGAGGGACATAGCGTGATGGTTGTAGAATATAAAATTTCACAAAAACAAAACATACATGAATTAACTATTTCTTTTAGTTTTGTTTTGGGTGAGTACAATGTACCTTCATTTTGATCTTTGGTTGTTGTAGCTATATACTTGGTTATTTTTTTCCGGAAACAAGAAATCTTAAGTACCTAATGTATAGTTTTACCATTTGACGAGTTGTTAATTTGCTGACCATTGTTCAGAAGACGCAAAGCATCATATTTTGGCCACATATTCCGTGGTGATAGATATGCCCTCCTACAACTTATAGTTGAGGAAAAGAGGGCGGCACACAAGAAGAAGAAGAAGAGAATTTGATAAATAATGATAAGTACCTACCTAACAGACAAAGGCATCAATAATGTTATTCCTAACGCCATTCCTAGTTATGTAGAAAGTGTTGGTCAAATATGTGTATGAAACGTGTGCATTTTCCCAATGAACACCGTGGGATATATATGTAAGTATGTAACTTTGCATTAAACAGAAGCGTATTGGAGTTATTCAATAATAGTATAGTTTTATCAAATATATTAGAACGAGTAACTAATTAAGGTTCCGCAATGATTTTATCACTTTCATAGGATGATTATAATAATAATAATAATAAAAATAAAATAATATTATCGTCTACAGGCATCATACCAAAAACTCTCCAAAAAAATATAGACATACTAAAGTTACCCCCATACGTAATCACCAACATACAAAAAACTACAATTATCAACACACGCACAATAGTCAGAAAATTTCTACAGGTACCACTTTAAACAACTACACACAACCACACAGACACACAACCACACAGACACACAAACACATAGCCTCACAACTTGAGTACGCTCCGTTGTGAAGGAAACTACCGAACCATAACCGAGATCAATCTCCAATAATAATAATATTTATTTATTTTCCATAACAAAATACATACAGGAACTAAGGTTTTTTGAACATGCAGTTTATGATTTACTGTGTATAAAATAAAAATAATATAAAATAAAATAGTTGTTGGGAAGTACCATGTTTTTTAGTTCCTCCAATAAATCTTTGTCTATCTAACTAGGAGTAATTCCTGTTTTAAGTAAGGACAATTTTATCACAATTTCAATAACAAGTCAACTTCTAGCTACATGATTGAAATATTGAAATTAAAAAAAGAAGAATTATACTCATAGTAAGTAATGAAAAAATATCCCAATTTGAAAGCGATCAATAAACAAATAAATAAGTTAACACTTCATAGCAATGAAAGAAATTAATAAAGCAACCAATAACAAATCATAGGTCAATAATATAATAACATAGATTGTTTCGGCTGTTAAGACAACTGTTTTTTTTTCTGTTCGTAAGGGCCTAATTAGCCTAAACGATCTCCTTGAAGGAAATAAACCTTCGAGTAACATAAAACTGGTATGATTTTATATAAAAAAAAAACAATTAATAGATAAGTAAGGAAAAAAAGCTATCTGGAAGGCACCTCACACTCAGGTCTTCTGGATCACAGAGTAAAAACTCCCTAAAGCAGTTGGTCAGAGCCAGCAAAGCGGCTTACTATGATCGATGCTTTAGTGTGAGTGGTCCTATAAAGTGGAATAGATTGCCTCCAGATGTCCGCAGTGCAAAAAGCAAGAGCACTTTCTCTAAAGGACTTAAAAGAGCTTTGTTTTGTAGATCATCATAAGACATTATTATTTATTATCATTATTATTAGTAATCCAGTGGTCGCGATTTCTAATCCTGTCGATTTCGTTCGCCTATAGCACAAGCATTTATGCTTAGTTTAGGGAATTTATTAGGATGTAGGTATATTATGTAGGTACCTAGATACTTGTTACAATAACTTATTGATTATTAAAAAAATAACAATATTAAGTACTACCGTCAAAATTAAAAAAAAACTTTCACTTATTTCTTATAGTAAAATCTTTTATCTTCTTCTTCCTCTCTTTTTAGGCCGGTTGACCTGATAAAGTCCTGGGATATATAGTTTGCCAGCTGTCCTTCCATCTCTTGGTAGGATGTCCTGGCGGTCTGCTTTCCTTGAGAACAATCCCAATTTTATTTTTAAATTTTATTATAAAACATAACTCCAAACTTGAAAAACAAACATTATATCTAACTATAAACTTATTCTAAATAAACTAATCACATTGGAAGAATTAAAAAAATAACTATTAAAGGGTGATTTTCTATTACGATTTTCTAATACATCTCTGTCTTGAACTTAATAATTTATTTTATTAAGTTTCCATATAATAATATTGTGTGTAGATTCTTGGTAGTAAGTTTTTACTTTACCATCACTCGTTAGTTAGGTATATTATATAGTTAGTAAGTTATAATGTAGAATCGTATATAAAGTATGTCTGGTATGCAAAGCCAACTGACTGATTGTATGTATTATGTACCTACAATATAACTCTTTCACATCACGATGCACTATGCAATTCGCTATATGGTATACAACTCAAATATTTACTATGAACTCTAGATTATATAAAACTATATTCTGTCTTATGCAATGAATAAAACGAGTGCAGGGCTGTGGCCAAAACTAAACTTGGTACTAAGTTAGAGTACAGTTTTTTTCGCCTTGAACGATTGACAACATCTTAATGCATTTTTATGAAATTCATATCTGTTGAAGGTACACATTCTTTAAACGTAAAATAATTAACAGATTATCAATTATTATACTTTTACGTTATGTGCAAGTATATATTAATTTTTATATAATTTGGTATTCATCACACCATTACCTATGTGCTAAAGTTACAAAACGTAATGAAAATGAAGTTAAATTAACTCAATTTTCCATAAAGCGAGTGCATTGGGAAACTTTCGACAATCATAGAAAACATCACATGAAATGACTGAATAAGAATATCATTTACATGGTCATGCCATCATTTTCTTGGGCGCCCCCGACCTCTTATTCCGTTCCTGTCAGCTTTGTATATTTTCTTCGTCAGGCGCTCTTCATTCATTCTCCCCAAGTGGCCAAACCATCTCAATGTGAAAACTGTAATTTTATTAATTACATCTTTCTTCATCTTACTCGTATATTATTTTCTTGTTTACCCTACCCTGTCATACATCGTTCTATTACAAAATCTTAGCGATCTCATTTCAACTGCATTCCATATTCCGTATTAGCCAAAATTAGCGGTTGTATATTCTTAGTATCTTCATATTATATTTGCAACGATTTTGCAAATCGTCAATGTACAAAACGGGAAAAATTAGCAATGGAACTTTTTTACGCTAAAAACCTCATTTTGCCATCAAGTTATCGTTACATTTGCGTGTGATTATTAATTATTCATAATTTTGTTGCTTAATTATAAAATATGAAAAATATGTTAATTTTTGCCAACGATAGGCCACGAGATAAGAGTAGACATAATATGAAACTTACCAACATTCCAATATGCTGACTCAATTGAAAGTCGTATTAATATACGCTTAATTTATTTATTGTCGAAAGTAATTAAAATTGTCATTTCGTAATAGAGATTTTTTTAGTATTGTAGCAAATGACCAATGCATTATGCCATCTTAAAAAGAAAAATATCATAGCCTATTAAATACACACAAATTCAAATTCAATTGAGAACACATTTAAGAAGTAAATAAAGAAATATAAGGACACCCTTTTCAAAGTTTTCATCACATATTAAGTAAGTATATTTGTAAAAATAAGTTATTTATATATTGAATTAAATTGTGATTATGATTTCAACTGTTTCTATATTGAAAAACAGTAAAATATTATTGTTGCATTTAACAGAATAAAATTGAAATTTTATTAACGCTCAGCCGAAAACGCATAGCTTTGTTTACTTTGTATGAAACACAAAATTGTTCAACTTCATCAAAATATTAAATGAATCAAGCTGAATACAGTTTTAATATATAAAAAAAAATTGAATTCTAAATTGGTTTAAAAATATATGTAGGTACGTCCAAATATCTCATACCCAAAGAATAAAAAGTGGCCTTAAAATGATAGGTAACTACCTAAGTACATAAAGCACACATCACGTTACTGGCGTCCTCAGTTCGATTTACAGGAGTGGATAAATTTATTCATTTATCAAGCAAATTTTGTTGGACTGTAAACACTTTGCTTTGTTGGAAGAAATTGCCATCTGAAAATCGACTCTTCCTTCAAAGAATGTGTTATTTTTTGTTATTTATAATAATTTGTTTTATAATATTTAATCAGGAAAAGATAGTGAGGTATAACGCTAACTATTCAAAACATGAAAAATAATATTATGCACCTATTTAAAATACTTGTTTTGAAAAGGTGTATTATTGAAAAATTAGTTGATGCGTTGTTATTAAAATTTTATTAACAAAAACACTGTCTCTATTGTGAACTGTTTTTTAGATAGTTCAGTTCCGTAAGTAATTCCATAACATTTTTTGCGGAATTCTCAAGAGGTTTTTTTTTCTGATTCAACACGTAGGATGTCTTACATACAAACTTGCAATCATGTTTTACTACTGCCTTGGTGTCAACAAAACACTTGACAAGATAAAGTGATCATCCCACGGCGGGTGTTCTGGAGCTGGAGGCTGGAGACTGCACTTCTTGTTGATACAAACCATGTTTTGTAAACAAACACACACTGTCTGTCATTTCCTGTCGGAGATCTCATATATTTATCGTTAAATTTTAATGTTCCCTTACAATGTAGCTATTCTAGACAAGATAACCATCGAAAATAATTTTGAGATAGTGTAATCGAAAATAGTTATTATAGACAATAGAATAGAAAATTGATATATCTAAAATCAAATAAAAATGTTCGACCGAAAGTAGAGATATAAAATTATATTTCGTTATTCAAAAACAAATAACGATTTTTGGCAGAATGTTCGTCGGATTACGCTAAAAGTTGTAATAAGTTTCTGGCCTCTTATTCTCTCTTCCGTGCCACTGAAAGTTGTTCACCTCAATATCTAACATGACACTATGTTTCCATCACAACACTCCTCTAACACCAAGAAGATGATTATTCAATAGCTTTTAATGGTTTGACATTAACACTTGACAATATTGTCGTAATACCAACGGCTATCAACTCGATCCTCTGTTTGCGCGATAAATTGGTCTTGTAAGTAATATTGACTTATGTTGAACTTAATATTTTGTGTAAGACTTGTGTTTTCTATAATATGGTTGATAGACAGAACTTAATTTTCTCTAAAAATGTATTTATTTTTAATCATAAATCCTAGTATATTATAAATGTTAACTGTAAATTACAAATAAAAGAAACTAAAAAATATACAACTTGATCACACGATTTTGTACACATTATGCTGTACATTTTTTGTACCTTTATTGCTCTTAGTTCTAATTGTTTGAATCTAGTTTTTGGGGTAAAAATCAACTTATCTCATTTTACGTAAATAATAATAAATTTTCTTTAAACTACTATCGAGTATTATTATATTTTTTTTGCGGGTTGCAGGTCTTAAGAAGAACACACTTAGGCCAATATTGGTCCATTGTTATACCACAATGATTATTCTAAATTAAAAAATAAATCAAAGATTGGTCCTCTAACACAGTTAATCTGGAAAAATACTTACTAAGATGGGTTGGTACGACGCAAATGACAGGTTAAATTTAATCAAAACAATATAAAATATTATCGGTTTTGAAGAGATGTAATATTGGACTTAATTGTTTAATGACTATTTTTAGATATTTTACTAAACCGCGCTAAATTCAAATCGTGTAAATAAAGGTTTGGATGTACTTTCTCTGACGTAAGGTTCTCTCATTGGTGTTTCTTACACTTGATTGAATATTAAGTGTCATTAACTTTAGTTTCGACCATTTATTTTTATGTTCCCTTGCTGTATTTGACATATTTTCCCATCGTTACCAACGGCTAAGTTTCATTCATGGCATTTTGAAATTCATTTACACAAATCAATTGGGGTAGTTCTATGCTGCTATTAAACTTTCTCTCCTTTCGTATGATATTGAAGCAATATTTTTTTACTATTCAAAAGCAAATAACTATAAAACTGTCGCATTCGAGAATACAACCGCCCACGTGTTTGTAATTACTGGCCCGTTTAATTTATTAGTTAGTTTTGTAGTTGTGGGACATATCACAAAAGTACCAGCGGCAATTATTATAATTCCACATGATTCATTTTGAATAACTCCAATTACGAGTTGAATCAAGATTGTTGTGTGTTTTGTTCATAGAAATATTTTGTAATCGAAATTATTTTAGCTCTATGTGGGTTCAAATGACCTTAAATACTATTACGTATGCACATTATTATTAATAATAAGAAAAGTCAGTTTGGTCGAGAAGGCGTTGGTAGATCGATAATAACACAGCGGACAAGTCGTCATCCTGGAATTTTTATTAGATTAATCGTGTCGATTGGTGTTTATTTAAAAATAATCTTTATCGAAAGTGAGAGAAACAAACCTCTTTTCGTTTATGTTATTATCGTTGCCTTTTTGATGTAAATCATATTTTATGGAGTTTTAACAATTTTTTTACATTGTCCGCTCAATCTCTAGAAATATTTATGAAAAGACTAAACAAATTATATTTATCAATTAACTAATGAAAGAATTTCCTTGTGTCCTCCAGATTCTAACTTCCACTCCATTAATGTGATCAGTCTGTTTCATGCAGTATTATTTATGAATTTGTTTTGGTGATATGTTTTTTTTATTTATACCATGCCTCTAAAAACTCTTCATCAAATTTGATTCATTGCAACTGTAAGTAACTCTTGCGAGGACGGTTTCAAACGGAGTTTTGTTCTATTTGTCATATTTGAGTTTATAAGTTTTAATCTCAAAACTGAGTTTCAAATAAAATTTGTCTGTTTTTTTGCTTGTTTATTTTTTAATTCATCGTCTTTATTTGTCTTTGTACCATTTATAACTTTGACGAACATTAATTTTAACAACCACGCGGAACAACTCATTAGCAGATCAATAAAATTAATCAATTTTATTTTATTTTATAATTTCGGTTACAAAATATTATCTAGACTAAAACAGATTCCGAATTTTAGCTAACTATATCAATTATCACCTGCTCTTCAAAACCATTTAGACAAACGATAGGTACATTTCAAATATTAGATAAAGGTTACGTGCATCAAAACAAGATATGAACTGTTGTGTTTGTGCAAGTAATTTAGTAGGTACTGCTTTTAAAATTAATCATAAAAGCTTTTCATTTAGTTTAATTGCTCGACAAACAGTTTCTAAACAATGACATTCATTGTTGGACTACCTACATTTTAATTACCGCTATTTTAACCGAATCTGTTTCTCTTGTTTATTCGTGGGACAGCGCTAATTCGTCTAAATCTGTTTATGGATTGTTTTCTTTGGTAGCAAGTAATATTAAATAATATGGTTGGTTTACATACTAGATGTATTTAAAAGCTATTTACACATATCTGAGTTTTATTCTGTTTGATTGATTTACTTTAATCTAATATATATACATATATTCGTATGGTGTCAGGCGCTTACAGTGTAACTTTTATATCCCTCAGCCAGTTTCTGCCTTAATAAGTTAATCTAATAAGTTATGTATATAATTAATGCGTTGTCATGTGATTTATATACATACCTACACCTCACTTCACATAACACTCTAATTGTTTTAATTGTTTAAAGACCTTAATTGTTTTTGAGAAAATACTTATATCGATACCCAACGAGGCTAGCAGTGTAGTTTTTTTTTCAATAATTATTATAATATTTCGATATATGATCGAGTAAAAAAATATGAGGACATAAAGAGAGAATGCAAGAAAAAGAATTAATATTATAAGTTAAATGATAGTGAATGCTTTGAGGTGGTTTGGACATGTATTGAAATAACCATGAACGACCGGCCAAAAAATATACATGGTTGTAAGAGATGGAGTGAATAGCAGAGGCCGCCCCAGAAAGAGATGGCATGACCATGTGGGTATGTGGATATTTTTAAAGAAGGAAACATAAGAAGCTTGAACAATCGACGAGCATGTTAGATGATACATGGATGTAAAGAAAGCCAGGAATGTGTGCAAAAAATAGAGGATGATGGCGCTCGGTTCTGTCTACTTACCCCGTAAGGGACATGGCATGATGGTATGTATTCATACATTTTGTTGTGTTAATACAAATAATACTATACCATGATCAGACTTCTGAGGTTATCCTATGAGAATGCACTAACGTCTACGTGTTGACATTCCGATGAGAACTACAATAGACTCATTGAACATGCGGAACTTGTAACCACGAAGAGCGACTTCAGAGCTTTCAAGACGTTTTGTCAAAAATGGTGCATTCCTATCTTTATTTTCAGCATACGGTGAGCTTAGTATTTCCTTATAATCAACTCTCTTAGGCTCTTTAATTGCAGTTTCTGCATGGTTTATATTTTTTTGAGTTCTCCGGATTCTTCATATTATGTTCTTACAGGGTTAACCAAGGGGCCTCGTGGAGGAAGAACAAATACTATTTTAGTATAATCGGAATCATATCATTTAATTACATACGTTATATCAAATCAAGTCTTGGAGTATGTCAAAATATTCCACTTGTGTTTTCTCGCGCGTGGGTATTGTTCGACGTCAAAAATATTGTTTAATGCTTTAGTTATCAGCCTATAAATAATTCTTATCGATCTTGCACCATGGTGTGTAATTAGTCTAATATTTCTCGTTATGTTTTCTCCTACTGAGGAAGCCGATAAAGTATTGGGTGACATGATATTATCTCGATGTGATTATATTTCTTCTACCAAAAAGGGAGTCATTTTATACACCGTATGTGTTTCGAAATCCATTAGTGTCCGTGGATCGAACAAATTGAAAAATGTGTGACTTATCGACAGTAAATAATAACTGAATTTATTAATCGTGGGAGGCATTTTCGAATCGAAATCAAACAGTTTGAAATACAATTGCGTGTTCTATATTGAGACAGTTATATTATAAACGACTTTTTAGCAAATATTTGACAATCATCCTTAATTTTTTTTCAATACTTATCACAGATTCTAAAATATTTATAATGACCTAAACATCGTATCTCTAATATGGAAGTTGTGATGGGCGGGGCTCATAGACATAAAATGAACGAGGAGAGAAAACTCAAAAGGATTCTTCACACAAAGCCCCAAGGTACACGTTACTTTGGTAGATTCAAACTCCAATGCTTGGATGTAGTGAACTATTGGCATCGAGGACTGGAGGAGAAGGTTCATACCAGGATAGAGAGAGATGACGATGAATGCTAGAGGCCAAAGACCACAACGGGCTGTAGGGCCATCGAAGAATGAATGAAATGACGTATAACAAAATAATATTTCGATTTTTTCACTTGACATCTGCTTTTATGTACCTCAAAGGGCAAAAACGAGCGTTCTGTGGAAGGGAGTACCTAAATCTATGTAGAACAACCTAAATCATGGAATAATTTCTATGTTTTTTTCGTTGTGGAAGTTCATAATTGTAAAGTAAATATTAAATTAATTTAAAAAATAAATATACAACATCATTTAAATCCACAATGAGTACAATTTAATGAGCTTAAGTGCTTTCGCTAGACACAACTAGCATTTTTTAACAGATTTTTAATTATCTCAATAGAGACGAAGTTGGAATATTTACTGTAGGAGAATCGGGAAATCAAGGCACCTACAGGGCTTACGACCTGTCATCGGCTGGTTTACGTGATCACTTTATGCGCTTGCGCAACGTTCACCAATTATGCCTTTTTAATGAGATCCCTATCAATTCAATTTTGAAAGTTCTATATATTGTAATACTGAAATTCTTTTCGCTTGAAAATAAGGAATTTTTACTACAGCCATCTATGTGTGAAATTATGAACAACATTCTTATTATTTTTATTTATTTTTGTTGTAACGCCATCTATTGAGAGAATTGGTTTTTTTGTAAATAATGGGAGCAACAATTCTTATACCTGAGGTGACAAATGCATTTTTCGCATAGAAGTCACCCCTGAAGCCACGCATATGCAATAATAAAAAAAAATATTCGATCACAACTAGCACCTTCAAATGTGCGAGTTGCGTCTTTATACAAATTGTGCCTTTGAAGATCCTAGTTGTGCCTAGCGAAAGTGCTTTAGGCTCATTAATTGTACTCATTGTGGATTAAAATGGTGCTTTATTTGTATAAATAAATTTAATATTTACTTTACTTTCGAAATCATGGATTTGGTTTCATAACACCCCAAGACAGAGTTCTACAATATGACGGCCTTTGTCTCGGTTAGATATCTGGCTGCTGAACCAAAGGACCAGGGTTCGTTTCCCGGTGGAGACACAGTTTTTAATTGTGATTTCAATCTGGATCGGTGAGATCATAAATAAATATCGTTAGTTTCCAGAACGTGACAACTTGTTATTGGGTGTGCTTTTAATTTACATTTATTATTTGTTTATTTGTACAATGCCCATAAAGCAATATAAAAATAAAATTAAAACATATCTTATTGAAATTTTTATATGATTCTATTAGAAAATTATTTAAGACCTCATTGCATTTAATGAGTGTGCGTTGTTAAAAATAAGTAAATGATACAATATGTGTACATCTGAGTCACAAGCCGTTGTACTGGTCAAATATTCTTGGAATTATTATCTCCTCTTCTGTGGTTATTGAGTCACCCTCGCACGTGGTACCTATGTCATCTTCATGACCACCGATTTCATCTTTGTTCTCATTGTCCGATCGTGTCAAATTAACCACCTACATAATTCTGCAATACTTGTAAGTTATCAAACTGATATGCTTGCACATATTATTACCTATTATATTTATTTTGTTATTTATAAAAATAATGAATATAGGACATAATAATAAAAATATACGCATTCCCTAAACTTAGCAAATGCTTATGATATCATGAGACCATATATAAAATAAGATATCAAAAGGAAACTGTTTCAAATTAAAGTATAGTATAATATAGGATACTTGGTAGAATTACATTATTATTTACTTTCTAATATATTTGAGATTCTAGAAAAATGCAATATTTGTAGTGTTGGAAATGTCCTAATTAGACGAAATATCTATCAGCTTAACAAATATAAATTAATTTTAGAGTCTAAAACATGGTGTTTTAATTTTAAATTAAAAAAATCTTAAAAAAAGGAACAAAAAAAGAGATTATTAAGGAAAGTGAAAAACTGTTATATTAAAATAGCAATCAAAGGATGAGGAGATGGAATAGATAGGAAATTGGAATACAATGGAAATTGTCACTTGGCCAGACAGGGGGATACTATGTGGGCATACTACAGAGTCTTGGACAAATAATAGGAGTGTTGGAAGACTTCCTAAAATATGTTCTGACGTGGCCATGTGATAAAACCTGGATGCGGAGGGGACAACAGAGACGAGTGTAAGTGTATGGAAGCATCCACATCCACCTACATCAAGCAGTGGAAAGAAGAGGACTTGAGAAGAAGAAAATTGAAATTAAATTTCTTTTAATAAAAAAATCACTTGCAGATACCAATCCTTCACACTTCAAATATTTCTTCTCTTATTATATCTATAAATTTAAACTTGTTCGTGTCGTTGAATTGTATAAGAAAAATGATACGGTCGATACCAAATTTGTTTATAATAATAGACACCGTCGAGATTGAATAAGTGGAAATCCACATCTCACACCTCTCTTTACAAATGATTTAATACTTTTAATGGATAAACTCGTAATCACAACAACCGAATTACTTTATTTTAGTGATGTTCACAAACCACTCTCGGTCTTAATCAATGATTTTGGCCTTTAGAGTTAACAAAAAAACAAAGTTATTTTTGTAACAAAGAAACAAAGTTATTTTTGTCTTAGAAAAACAAAGTTATTTTTGTATATTTATTTTACTTCAATTTTAAGTACAGTGTTAGATTTTAATGTCATTAATTTTGATGATTTTTTTTGATCAACATGTTCAATTACCTGGAGTTGTAGCTCAACAATGTCCTCAGTCCTCACATTTGTTGGCATTGGAACCCCAATCTCAGTCTTGTCTTTGATAAAACAAATATACGGCATTTCCTTGGATGATTTGTTTTTGTATTTCATTGTATCTTTTTATTTAGATTATTGTAAGTAATTAGTTATTTTTTCGTGCCGAAGTTAATTTTTATTTTGTACAACTCATATTTGTTTATTACTTTTAAGTAAATATCTTTGTTTATATTATATTTATTTGGCACTTAGGTTAGATACTATTATTAATAACTTGTTTCTTTATATTCAATAGTTTATACTCGTAAATACTCTTGAAATTTATCATTTTTAAAATAAAAAATGTTTTCTCTCGAAACTAGTTGTAGACTTTTTTCGGTGTTACAAACTGTCACTACTTGATAGAAATTCCTAATTATTATTATTTTTTTCAATATAGGTAATTTAGTATCTAAATGCACTCAGTGTAATTGTATTTGTTGTTCAATTAATGAAATGAAATTATTAAGAAGTGTTCTTTTTATATATATATTTTTTTTATAATACAATTCAGAATCTTTTGTTATTTTTTCCATCACTAGTTTAATCGCGTGACTTGGAGACCACAATACAAAGTGCCACCATTAATATTGTAAAGAATTATATTAATATAAAACTATATAGCAGGTGTACTAATGACCGTGGCAGTCACACTGCAGTACCTACATATAACCAAAGACTACTCCAGTGTGCACTCGGCTCAACAACAATGGCGCTGATGCAAGGAAAGTCGTTATAATTACATGCTCCATTGTCTATTGCTTCAACCGTAAATCTTTTGGGCGCGAAAAACAAAACATTAGTATTTTACTGGGGTAATTTGGCGCAAGCATTTTTGTCGTCTGACTAATATCTGCGTAATAGTGAAGAAATATGATTTCTTTCTTTATTTTCGCAATTGATTAAAAATAATTGTTTTTATATTTTACTAACCATAACATACCATCACGCACATTTTCCTATTTGAGGTAGGCATAAAGAACCGAACGCTATAATACACGCTCTTCTTTTATTCTTACTTCTAACGCCTCTCCATCTTTCAAAATTCCACTTATGTGACTGTAATTGTTTTAATTGTGATTTCACTCTGGAACTGTGAGACGATAAATATCGCAAGTCTCCAGAATGTGACAACTTGTTATTGGGTGCGTGTTAAATTAATTTTTGACATAGTAGGTAGGTACCTGTTAGTTGCCCGAGAAGTAATATTAAATAAATAAATGAATGTCATAGTATCAATCTTTTTTTACTTATTATGCCCCTCAAATAAATTCAACTGCCTAAAATGTGTATTATTAATATTCTACTCACGTTTCAATATCGTTGACTTGTTAAATTTTTGTATAAAATAAATGTTTCTGTAAGATTCACCACGGGGTGTCTGTCAATGAATCAGATAATGAACATACATAGGTAGGTATCTAATATTACAATCCCTTTTCCCAAATTGGTCGGTTCGCCTTCCGAACGTGTTTGGACTCGTTTGCTCAGTTAGCTGTCAGGAGAAGCTATGGCAGGGATCTTGGGAACCTATTACTGATCACATCACGAACTTAATGTGCCCCGGGCGAGGATACAGTGGTGATCCTTATCTTTATTTAAGCATCTGGGTCCATCGTGCAACCCACGGACTACTAATATGACGATAGAGCGAATATACGGATGTGTCAAAAGTTGACACATTAATATCGAGACAGCAGCTAACATGGAAATAATATTCATGGTCCAAATTCATATTCTAAAAATGCAGTTTTTATTATAAAGAAAATAATCATAAAAAGGTTATAATAAAAACTGAAAATACATTTATGGATCTAAATCTGGTGTATGGTTCGTTTTGATATATGAGCCGAAAATGTGGCATGACCATGTGAATGATATTTTGAAAAAAGGAAATGAAATCTCTAGTAAACGCATTCGTTATTTTCCGCCTGGACTACTGCAATGGTATCTACGCAAACCTTCCAAAGCTGGAGCTAAACAAACTTCAATCCGTCTTCAACGCTGCTGCTAGGCTAATCACCGGAGCCGCGAAATTCTCACACATATCCCACCATATACGAAATCTTCACTGGCTAAAAGTGCCAGAGAGAATCAAGTACAAATTATGTTTGTTGACTTTCAAAGCGATCCATGGCATGGCTCCCACGTATCTTTCAGACTTCTGCATCCCTCTCACCGTAAACGAGCGACAACAAACACTTCGGTCAGCCACCACATCCGTGATTGGCAAGTTGACTGAAATAAATAGAGTCAACACTTCATCCTTCCGTGATCGTGCTTTTGCTGTGGCCGGACCAGCCTCGTGGAATAAACTACCACCTGAACTGAGGCAACTCGACAACTTAGCACTATTCAGGAAACACCTAAAAACTCACTTCTTCCGCGAGTCTTACAATAACCCCTAATATATTCAAAGCGCCCTTGAGGTGAGGTTATCACAAAAACGTCGCTATAAAAATAATCCAAATTTATTATTATTATTATTATAAGAAGCTTGAACAATCGAAGAGGTGCATGTACGAGACGATGCATGGATGTAAAGGAAACCAGGAATATGTGTCAAAATAGAGGAGTATGGCGTGATGGTATGTATGTATGGTAAATTCTCAAACATCTCTTTAGTATTGTAAATCTTCGCCTATGTCCGTGTCCATCCTATTCATTGCTCCAAGACTAACCGCTCTCCATATTATTATGTATCTATACATTTTTTTAGTTTTACTCCTTAACGTTTATTAAATATTATTATCTATATTAATTGCCTTGTGTTATTATTGACATTTGATATAACTAGACGAAAAGATGCCACGTTAGAAATAATAATAACAACTGTGTATGTGAGCACCTAATTACATACACAATTATCTTTAATTCCATGTTTTCCTCCACTTTTGTTTAGTACCTACTATGTTATAGGTGGTTATTTAATATTTATGAGAGAATAATTACGTCAAATTAACTAAAAAGTTAAAAAGACTCGACGTTAAAAAATTAATAGTCTAATAAAAAGACTGAAAAAGTATCTACAATAGGTATTATTCACTCAATACTAATTCATTAACATTTTTTTAATACGATGAAGCATTTGAAATCAAGTGTGTGGATAACAAAAGGAACTTTTTTTTTAGTTTAGCAAAAAACTTCAGGTAAAAATTGTCAAAGAATACGATTATAGCATCCATTTTTGGGTCAAAAAATGACAGAAGTCATCTAAATTTAGATGAATCAAAATCGGTCAAAATGAACAGCACACCAAACAGTTGATCTACAGTAAAAAAATAATGACAGCGTATCAATAATTAATTATGGTGCAAAAGATTTCTGAATGTGACCGTAATATTTATAGCTTTAGTTAATGTGAAGGTTTCGGTCCTTAATTGTTTGGGAACGTTTTCCCAAAACAGTAATTCGCCTCCCACAAACAATTAACATAATTATTGGCTACGGGATCTGCCACGAAAGAATTTCAACATATTGCATTCCTTCCGTTTCTCCAGTCAGCCAGAGAGGGCACTTTACGTACCTACCTATATTAAATCCTCTATAGAGATATTTAATATTGGTATTATCCTTTTTCTTTTAGTGTAGAATTCCTTAAATTAATTCTAATAACAGGCAGTTTAATAATAAATGTATCTTTTCAAAGCGATTCATTTGAAATAAAATGTTTCCTGTTATTTTGGGTATTATCTCTTATAGCTGCTATAACACATATATTTTACAACGATATTTTTTAGGTATTTTTAACATCAAAGGTAGGTACTTGCATACTCAGTACTCGAATATTTTTTTAATTGCATATACGCAAAGATTGGTTTTTTTTCCCTGTCGGGAGTCAATTGGTATTTTATGGGATATTATAGAAGAACCAGGAAATCAAGACACCTACAGGGCTTACGACCTGTCGTCGGCTGGTTTACGTGATCACTTTATATGCTTGCGCAACGTTCACCAATTATGCCTTCTTATTGGTCGGCCGATGACGGGTCGTAAGCCCTGTTGGTGCCTTGAGTTCCTGGTTCTTCTATAATATCCCAACTTCGTCTCTATTGAGATGTTAAAATTTTTGTCAGTAAAAATACCCATTAGGTACTCTATTGATGATATCACATTTATTCTATTGATGATATCTTTCTTTGTCGCACATTATTTCCTATGTATTTCTTACCCTGTCAAACATCTTTCTATTCTAATTCCATTCAGCGATCTCATTTCAAATTAAACTGTCTTTCATCGTGTATAGGTACTATCACGCGATTTCTCTCATGGGATAGGCAGAGAGAAAAGAACGCCACATTTTTCTATCTTGACGCGCAATCATCACCTCGTCAACATTTTGTTGTTCAGGTTTCTCGCGTTTCCGTCTCTCAGAATATCTTTCACGTGGTCGTGCCATCCTTTTATTGTGCACCCCCGACCTCTTATTCCATTTCTGTCAGATATGTATATTTTATTCATTCATTCCAAGTGGCCAAACCACCTCTTTAAATATAGTAATTACATCTTTCCTTATCTTACATTCTTTCTTTGTATCCTCATTTCTTACTCTGTCATACATCGTTCTAAGTATTACAAATGTCAACTGCATTAGTTTTGCTTCTATGTCTATTAAGTGGTTAAGTCTCTCTTCTAATTGTATTTCATTTCTATAATTATTGTTCAATAATATCATTCTGTCAGTACCTTCAGGATTAAACGACGTTAATTCCCTAGCAAAATCTGGTCTCGTTTGCTACGTGTTTATAATGTTAAATAGGCGTGCTTGGGATGTTGTGGTGGTGTATACTGAATGAGGTGCAATTTCCTGTCGAAGCTGTCCACTAAATATTACCTACCAACCGTCTATTACCTACTTCTTGCCTTGCCCAGAGCTGATGGGAGCCACAGCCGGTCTGGTCTGTGTACCGTGGGATCACCTCCAGGCTATGAACCTACTCGTGTCTAACTAAAAGCCAATAATGTTATAAGTGAAATATCATATGTGTAGATATTTATGTGTCGCCTTCATCAACCATATGCATCGACAATATGGTTTATGGTTTCATATCTAATACCTACAGATCTTATTTCTTGCTAGTTTACTATCAATATTTTCGGAGTTAACTTTGCATCACATTTCAAACAATTTTATGTATTAACTTTTATAAACCATCAGTCGTCATCTATGGATAAGCATGCGCTTCGAAACCAAATGTAATAATAATAATAACTTATAAAGCGCCGTTTAGTGATACAAGATCACTCCAAGTGCGCTATAGCTTATTTGTTGGCTCATAGAAACATACCAGTCTTAACAAGTCTACCGATAGTGTCAATGCTCATAGTTCTTCAAACTTATAAACCCTCATTGATTGTGATACCGATTGAGAATTTGACGTTTACAATCGATTTGTGAATCACGAAACTATAAATATAAAAAGGAGTTAATAACATCCCATCAAACCATTACGCCATTTCCCTATTCGGGGTTGGTAGAGAAAACCGAACGTCATACATTTCTCGCTTCATTCACGTTTATAAATCGTCTCATACACGCTATATTTTATTCTTACTTCTATTGTGCAGTATAATAACTAGGTATTTAATAACTTCAATAATTATATTTGTGTATACATTTGATTCACTGGGGAATTCTAAGAATTCACAAAATTCGTTATTTTGTTGAAATATGCGAACATTCGGTTATAGTATTAACAGGAAATCGATCAAGTTTCCTCCTGCATAACTCTGCCGTACCAGTGTAGGTAGGTATGTCACTTTCTCATTCAACAGTCCTCGAACCAGCGACCTTCAGCGTTGACAGGTGGTCAATAAAACACTAAACCAGTATGCCGAGGGTATGATTTTTCAACAGCCAAAACGATGGTATTTTTAATCGACTTCACATTACGGAGGAGGTTCAACCAATTCTAAGTGAAATATTTACTAAGTAGGTATTAATATTTTCGAAGTGAACTTTTTGCACATTATTACAATTGTTTTTATTTTAACAATACCTGAAACAGTCACTTCTTGATAGATCTTCATAATATTTATTTTATTAAAAAAATATAGAATACTAGATAATTACTATAACAAATAAAAAAGTCATACACTTAATAGTAAAACTTCCCTTAAAAAGAGGTAGATGTATAAGTGAGCTTGTGTTTTGTATAATTGGTAACTATTTTCACAATAGAAAATAAATATAAAATATATTTTAAACACTTTAAAATATATCAGTTATTAAAATGCAAGTTATGTAAGTATAATATAACGGTACATAACACACAAGTGCTTATTATTAACTTAATAAATAAAAAAGGAAAAAAGTTCTACTAATTTTATTATAGTTCAATCGATTCCCATTCACCGGTATGTCATTAAGTAAAACTTTTACTGATAGGTATTACTTTTTCTGATAAAAATATTTATTTTATTTAAATCACCTATCTTCTATTTTGTTTATTAAAATAAAAATGTCAAATTAGATTATCTATGAAAAATGATGGGTCTACTGATGATAAAATGATGTGATTCTCTCTTGAGAATATTTGAATTGTATAATATATGAACACTTTCTGACATATGTATAAATTGAATCCGTAATTAAAATATCCATAGACACGATGATGTGTTGCCATAATGAAATATTCAGTCCAGTCACAGAATACCTACCTACATATTTTTCGTGTGATAAATACCAATTGCATGAGACACAGCACACACACATATGGTTTACATATTTACTACATCAAGTAGGTATGTACGTCATTTTGTCTTGAATTTTATCCTTATGATGTGTACTCGCTTCTCTCATTTATTTTATGTTTGTATGTAAGTTACATTATTCGAAATATATTATAAGAATAAGGAATGTAAGATTATTATCAGAACTAAATTGCAGCATAAGCATGATGCAAATATTAAACTACGGTTGAATATCTATCTGATCACTTTTCTTATTTATAAACATGGATCATACATAGGTTAAACCGTTATTAAAAATATATAAGAATATTCAACTCAAATGTCAAATTGAACCGGCGGTGGGGGCAGTTTAAGACTGGTTTAACTTGACACTAAACTTCACATTTTTGAAGTACATAGGTACCTACCTAGTTATCGAAAGTTAACACCGATTTTTTTTAATATAAGATATGAAAATACATATAAAAAGGGATTTAATCCATTAGAATTATTCATTTACGTTGTTTTCAAACAAAAGTAACGTATGTCAAAAAGTGCAATAGTTAGAGTTTGACAGAACTATCGTGTGGCGCGCACGTGTTCCGTGCCGCGCATATTGTTCCGTAGTCATGACAACCAACTTATCAAAACTAAGTTTATTCGGTGCTGTCGTATGAAATAGAGCTCAAAATCGAGTTAAATTTAACTGCGGTTCAAATATTTTTATAAATAAGGTTTCAGTTGAACTTGGAATAAGACTTTGAATCGGGTTCAATTGAACCTTGATTCAACCATGGTTCAAGGATTTTTTATAAATAACATTGCGACATTTGGTCCATACTGAGCCCTCTTTTTAATTCGGTAGTAACATCGACGTGGCAGATTGTTCTATATTTTTCCCTTGCAGAAAGCTTAAATGCTTTTAAAATTATCAAAAGTTTTGGTATTTGTGGCTCAGTTTGTTAGATACCTAACTGCTAAGCTAAAGGTCTTGGGATAATTTAATATTGCATATAGTACCTGTAGATTTGCCATAGTGCCCGAGAAGCAACACATGATAAGGGTCTGTGAAATTAAATAATTCGGTAAATTACGAGTATCTTGTGTAACAAAATATACAATGCAATACTTGTTGCCTCAATTTTTTGTTGTCATTTACTTGCTGCCATGAAGCAATAAGAACTAAAAAATCAAAATTAAACTTTCATTTTTTTAACTTCGTGTATAATTACTTAAGATGCACCTGTGAACGATTAACTATAACTTATATCAACCGTATTGAACAACATTATATACCTTAACTACAACATTACCTGTTTTGGTGCAAGTGTTAAAAAACAAGGCAGGTTCAGTGTACCCACATGGTCTGTATTTACGTTATATGCTTTTTTAGGTTTTATTTAATCTATTATACTGTTGTATTGTATGGATGTTAATATACTCGCATCACCCCACGAATTAACTAAAACCCGTGTGTTATATTTTGAGTTCCTCGAAGCACTCAACTTTCACGGTTTTCTACTGTCGCGAACTGAAGAAGTTTTGGGTAGCAGTTTAAAGCTATAGTATTGCTAAAGCTATAGTATTTATATAATAATTATAAATCCATTTTCATATGCAGCCGTCTCTGTCCACTGCTAGACATAGGCCTCCCTCATATCACTCTCCAGGTTTCACTGTCCTGGTCCTTCTGCATCCAGTCACCAGCAACCATATTCATACCATCGGACCATCGAGTGGGTGGTCTTCATCTACTTATCTTGTCCTCGCGTGGTTTCCATTGCAAAATCTTCTCCCAAAATAATATTTTTAAAAAACCACTTAATTTTGTGGTTACTACCACAAGTAACGTGCTAACACATTTCCAAGTAATGCAAATGCTCTGTAGGTATGTCTTTACTCAAATTTTTAAATATAAGTGTTGTACGAAACTTGTTGTTGTACAAATACATTAGAGGTTCGTGTGATCACTTATTAAATTTCCGAAACGACTTATAATCCTTTGACAGGGCGATTGTTTCAATTGATCAGGCTGATTCAGTTGAGTAGGAACACTCATTACTTTTTATAATATCAATTTAATTATCATAAGGTAAAAAAAAAAGTTTTTTCGGTCAACAACTAAAGAAATGACATATTGCGTATGTCTGTCAACTTGGGTTGATGGAAATCTTTTCCATCTGGCTATAATCAAGCCTTAAAAATAACAAATTTTTCAAAATCGATTGTTTAGAAGATCTTGTGACAAAAATTTTCCGTGTAAACTGAATGAATTCACACGTTACACGTACCATGTTATTATAGCAATAAAAAGATGATGTCTTGGGTCCAGCACCTCTATATGATACTCCTGTGTATATATATTATACGTATGTTTGATACTGTTTTGTGTCCAGTTCAGTTCAGGCTTCAATATCTTGTAAATTATACAAGACAACACGCAAGGGATACATTTACCTACCTACCAGAGAACATTATATTTACCATAATCACCTTCTCTAGATCCAACTTGTAGCACAGCTCCCTACATATATATACCACATAATCTTTAACTCCTTTATTATCCTTCTCAATCCCTAGATTAACAAGCGATCAGCAACCTTTTTAGATGATCTGGGTGCGTAAGTATCATAATTTGTTTTTTTGAGACAGCTGAAATTTCTTCGCAATAATTTGCCCCTAAAGATATATCATAAACACTAATAAACGCATTAGGTTCTGTACTAATATAGGTATACGCTGATGATTGTGCAAACTATCAAATTGGTAGATTGTTGATGGTGTTTACCGCAGCTGCAGAGTTGATCTATGGTATATTTTAGTTTAGTCGATGAAATGTCACATAACACCGCCCCTTAAAAAACTACAAAACTGTGGAGTATAATATTATATGCTTGGTGGTTTATAAGGATCTGCGTGGCTTGACTCCGTTCCGTGTTCAAAAATTATGGCATAAGAATTATGGCAGATAGACATCTTATATTGAAATTGTCTATGTCACAGAGTAGCTATTTTTAAGAAATTATTCTATCGAGTCAAGAATACTTGATAGAATAACAAGGGATAGAATAATAATCCCTTGTTTGTCAAAAAAAAATCGCATCATTTAAGTTTTATGAACCTAATATTTTTAAACAAATTGTGATAAATGAGATTGAAGCCTTTTTAAGTTTTGACACTCTTCGTTATCTGTCATCAAATTAAAGTACAAGGTAAGATAAGTTAAACTCAAAACTGACTGAATGTGGAATTTTAAAAGAATGGATAGCTGGGAATCAACCTAGCAAGAGAACAATATTTCTGCCAACAACAGGCCTCAAGGCCTAGTAAAATGTAAAGAAGAATTATCAATTATTAGCTCACGGACCAGAATTTCCATACCAATGTTTCAAGTCTTGTTCTCAGGGCGTTTACCATTACAAAACAATCTGTTTTTAAAAAACAACTCGTCCTTACGGGACCGTATCTATCATACATCAAACCGTAATGATTTCTTTTCTTCTACAAATTGTCCTTTACGCTGTAGGTGATCATTGACCCTTATCTCCGATCTTCTTCAGACGAAAGATATAATTTAAGGATTATACACAATTAGATTATACACAATTATACACCGTCTCTTGATGTTATATAGTTTGTGTATTTGCTGTCGTTGGAGGCTATTATGTTTTTATTTTCATATAAATGTTAAATGTCGCTTGTTTTCAACTTTAAAAGAACGGTTAAAAGTTAATTTATCTTAATGTGTTTGAACCGTGACTTTGAACCGAATTTCTGTTGGTTAACATTAAATGAAATAACCGATATTATGTTACATTGTTGCACGTTGATTTTTATGGGGAATTTATTTATGAAACTTAAAATTTAAAGATGTTTAAATGGTGTGTTTTCTTAATGTTTATTTTTCTTATTTTGTTTGGTTATCGAGTAGGTATTTCAACATTATGTCCTATTTTGTAAGAGGCCATTAATGAAAGACTGCTTAACAATATAATAAATGTATAGGTACTTACTTACTTAATCAGCCTCTTCTTGAGTCCTATATTGGACAAAGGCCTCCCGCTTGGAATTCCACTGGTCTCTTTCCTGTGCCATTCTTGGACCTGACACTTTTTTATGTCATCGGACCATCTGGTCTGGGGCCTTACCACGCTTCTGCTTCCTGTTCTTGGCCTCCAGTCCATCACAACTTTTGTCCATCGGTCGTCTGACATCCGAAATATATGATTCACCCAACTCCACTTTAACTTCGCTATTCTTTTGGCCACATCCGCTAATCCTGTGTTCTTCCTAATCCATTCATTAGTGTTGTGGTCCCATAGCTAAAGTATGTAAATGTACCTAAATGTTATAACTTAATCAGCCCACCTTTGATTTCATGTTACGTATACTCACTGTTGGTAACGAAACAATGAATTATTCCTTCTAATGTGGCTCCTGAAAAGGGTCCTGAACATACAGAATATGTCCACGGACCTAATCCTTTAAAATTATTATTATATGTGGTAAGGCATCGGTACAATGGCGAATTCTGAGCGGCGTTAGAGTTTTTTTTTTCTAAAAAGAACGCTGAGGTGTGCCTTGTTCGTTTTAATAATTTCCAGAAGTTCAGTAATACAGTCAGCATTGTAGTTATGTTATAATGTCATAAAGGTACATCAAGTCTGAAGTCCTTCGTCTTGTCTGTAAAGTGTCAAATTCATGTTCGTAGTTATTACCATTTTTTTCTAAAAAAATTGTGTTGAATTACTTAAATTCTATAATATTTTCCAGATCTTAAATGAAATCATATGAAAATAACTCATTTCAATTTTTGCCATTTTAGATGGGTACTCGTATGTTGTATGTAGGTACCTATAAGTTATTCTCTTGCTCATTTATATCAATACGATTTCCAAATAATCAATACATTAATTTAGCGTCCAATTTTGGTCTGCATACTAATCAAGTTGTTTTATTTTAAAATTAAGATACGTACGACTTAATTATATTTTATACTATCGACATTCTAAGTAATTAATGATTATAATTAACCATTTTTAACTATCATCACTTAAATGTTCTTTATCAACTACCGTGTGTCTTTTTGCTATTAAGTTTGGTTAATTTTCGTGTAAAAACCTACACAATTATTGTTAACAGTTGACTAAAGGCTTATAATATTAAATGATGCCGAATTTAAAAAAAATACACTTTTGAATTGAAATAATCCATTAAGTTGCGAAATCTCAGGTAGTAATTAAAGATTTGTAAACAAGGCAAAAAAAATAATATGTTTAGTATTATTTCATAGTGACATCTGTGTATTAGTAATGCTCATAATATTTAAGAGATTATTTGATTTCATGAAATTGTTTAAAATCTGACAAAACTACATATTAATGGCACTATATTTAATTTTTATTGAAACAGCCTTAGTTTTCAAACCCAAAAAATGGTCTTTTACAAACCATAAGTATTGGTAAATACAGTGAAAATCTATATAATTATGGGATTCGATCCCGAAATAATTCCATTAGAGGTCAATATCTAACTAACTGAAGCACAATCAATTAAAACATTAATTAACTACATTAAATTATAAATAGAGCTAATATTCATATTTTAATCATGGCGCGCTCTTAACATAGGTACATGAAAGTATTTTTTTAATTTTTTCTTCATACGTTGCTATAACTTTGTGGAACATTTTAAATATTTTCGCAAATTGAAATTTGGTACAAATATATTTTTTTGTTTTAACCACTGTGAATACTTGGTGTCTAACCGGTTTTCACAGTGGTTAAAACAAAAAAATATATTTGTACCAAATTTCAATTTGCGAAAATATTTTTTTAATATTGGCAAGTTTAAGATGTATCGGTTGTGAGAGATATAATATAGTAATTGTTGATTTATCGTATTTTAATATTGGCAAGTTTAAGATGTATCGGTTGTGAGAGATATAATATAGTAATTGTTGATTTATCGTATTTTAATATTGGCAAGTTTAAGATGTATCGGTTGTGAGAGATATAATATAGTAATTGTTGATTTATCGTATTTTAATATTGGCAAGTTTAAGATGTATCGGTTGTGAGAGATATAATATAGTAATTGTTGATTTATCGTATTTTAATATTGGCAAGTTTAAGATGTATCGGTTGTGAGAGATATAATATAGTAATTGTTGATTTATCGTATTTTAATATTGGCAAGTTTAAGATGTATCGGTTGTGAGAGATATAATATAGTAATTGTTGATTTATCGTATTTTAATATTGGCAAGTTTAAGATGTATCGGTTGTGAGAGATATAATATAGTAATTGTTGATTTATCGTATTTTAATATTGGCAAGTTTAAGATGTATCGGTTGTGAGAGATATAATATAGTAATTGTTGATTTATCGTATTTTAATATTGGCAAGTTTAAGATGTATCGGTTGTGAGAGATATAATATAGTAATTGTTGATTTATCGTATTTTAATATTGGCAAGTTTAAGATGTATCGGTTGTGAGAGATATAATATAGTAATTGTTGATTTATCGTATTTTAATATTGGCAAGTTTAAGATGTATCGGTTGTGAGAGATATAATATAGTAATTGTTGATTTATCGTATTTTAATATTGGCAAGTTTAAGATGTATCGGTTGTGAGAGATATAATATAGTAATTGTTGATTTATCGTATTTTAATATTGGCAAGTTTAAGATGTATCGGTTGTGAGAGATATAATATAGTAATTGTTGATTTATCGTATTTTAATATTGGCAAGTTTAAGATGTATCGGTTGTGAGAGATATAATATAGTAATTGTTGATTTATCGTATTTTAATATTGGCAAGTTTAAGATGTATCGGTTGTGAGAGATATAATATAGTAATTGTTGATTTATCGTATTTTAATATTGGCAAGTTTAAGATGTATCGGTTGTGAGAGATATAATATAGTAATTGTTGATTTATCGTATTTTAATATTGGCAAGTTTAAGATGTATCGGTTGTGAGAGATATAATATAGTAATTGTTGATTTATCGTATTTTAATATTGGCAAGTTTAAGATGTATCGGTTGTGAGAGATATAATATAGTAATTGTTGATTTATCGTATTTTAATATTGGCAAGTTTAAGATGTATCGGTTGTGAGAGATATAATATAGTAATTGTTGATTTATCGTATTTTAATATTGGCAAGTTTAAGATGTATCGGTTGTGAGAGATATAATATAGTAATTGTTGATTTATCGTATTTTAATATTGGCAAGTTTAAGATGTATCGGTTGTGAGAGATATAATATAGTAATTGTTGATTTATCGTATTTTAATATTGGCAAGTTTAAGATGTATCGGTTGTGAGAGATATAATATAGTAATTGTTGATTTATCGTATTTTAATATTGGCAAGTTTAAGATGTATCGGTTGTGAGAGATATAATATAGTAATTGTTGATTTATCGTATTTTCTGGCACACCCATGTCGTGGGTGCCCGGGTTCGACGACAGGTGCTTATGTTACCTAGCAAGTGGGACGCCTGCGACCTTCATGTTTCATTCAAACCTTCATGTTGACACGGGTACACTAACCGTCTACGTTTTTCTTAGTGTATACAAAAAAAAACACGTTGTTTATATTGTCAATTATATTGGTTTTCTACCCATTTATCAAATTTGTATTTAAGTAAATAAATATACATAAACACTTTCTTACACCGTAATATGCAAATGGCGATTTCTTTCAACCAGCGAGTGTTTCAGAGTATTAGAACGATATATGAAAAAATGAGGACATAAGGAGAGAACGCAAGATAAAGAAGGATATTGTATGTAAAATGAAAGTGAATGCTATGAGGTGGTTTGGACATATTGAAAGAATGAACGATGAACGACTGACCAAAAAAGAAACATTGGTGAAAGAGATGGAATGAATATCAGGGGTCGCCCCAGGAAGGGATGGCATGACCATGTGAATGATATTTTGAAAGAAGGAAACATAAAAAGTTTGAACAATCGACGAGCATGTATGAGACAATGCATGGATGTAAAGGAAGCCAGAAATGTGTGCAAAAATAGAGAAGTATGGCGCTCGATTCTCTCTGCTTACCCCGTAAGGGACATGGCGTGATGGTATGTATGTATGTATGTATGTACGTTCACACCATCACGGCACATCCCACAATGTGGGGTAACCAGCGAAAGGTGTGCGGGTGTGCTTTAGTGTATAAAAACGAGCACAACGCATGCGTGTATATCCACACACCAATCTCGTCTCGCCAAAAAATGCGCTACATTCAGAATGGGTGGTCAGCCTCATTACTGAACATTGTGAGATGTTATTGTTGCCTGTTGTATTTTTGATTACCCGCCTCTTACGAGATACCCGAAAACAATAATTGAAATGAGTGGAAACACTATTCTAAGCCGGTGCCTTAGAGCAAGAGTAATAATTGTTATATTATGGTTTTTACTTAGTGTATTTTTTACTTGAATTATTATAACGAAATTTATCTCGATAGTGAATTAAGACGTAGTATGTGCAATTAGTTAATAAAATAATCATTTGGTAAGAATCCATTACATTATTTATTTCAAAACGCGGTGTTACGAAATTGGCCATAATCAAATTCTAATTTGACGGTTTAATTCTGTTTTAATACGTTCTTTAATGTTGTATCAGTTTTTTTTTTCAAATTTTTAAATCAGGAATGTAAATTTTGACATCGAATATATTGCTGTGTACATATACGGTCATAATGTCTAGTTTAACTTGGTGAGAAATATTTAATGTCACTAAAATCTACACTCTCAGACGTAAGTAACATTTGATCACTTATTGATGTTTTTAAGAAGTTTAGTAAATTCTTCTTCTTCTTTTTCTTTCTAGCGCTGTTCTTACTTGTTATTTTAGGAATCAGCTAAAAGCAAACTGGCATTCATTTCTTATAGCATTTTAATAACAACCTATGTTGAGAAATACGAGAATAAATCCACGCATGGTTTCATTTTTAAAATTTAAATTCACCCGTTATCAATTGTGTGGGTTTCTTTTGAATAGCTTAACATCGCTTCTTGTATTTTTTGCTTTCTAAGAAGTCGCAAATTTAAATATGGCTGCGACATTGAAAACCCTCTGTACGAAAATGGGCAAATCAACTTTGATAAAATCATATATTATGTGTCCATTATAATTATTATATGAGGTGTTAGTTACAGTGCTTTGCAAACGTTTTGATTCCACGAAGATCAAATTTCTAATGACAGATATTTAAATCTTACTTTAATATACGAAATTTCACACTAAATAAAACCATTTTTCATCATTTTTTTTAACATATAGAGGCGAAGTTGTAATATTATAGAATAACCGAGAATTCAAGGCATCTATAGGACATATGTACAACCTGTCATCGCCTTGGAAAAGCCCATTACAAAAATGGAGCGATTTTTCCAAAAAAAAAATATTCTCAACTGATGAAGAGCATTTCATCTGAATGACTTCGTGAATAAACAAAACTGTCAAATTTGGGACTCAGATAATCCTCATGCGATCCAGGAGAAACAAATGCATCCACAACGAGTAACTGTCTGGTGCGTATTTCGGTCAGCCGGCGTGAATGGGCCTTACATTTTTGAAAATGAGGCTGGAATTGCAGTAACTGTGAACGGCATTCGTTACAGGAAAATTATAACAGTGTTCTTGTGGTCTCAACTGGACGGCATGAACCTGGACGATATGTGGTTTCAGCAGGATGGCGCTACCTGCCACACCGCGCATGTAACAATCGATTTATTGCAGTAACGATTTCCAGACCAAATCATCTCACGAAATTCTGATATCAACTGGCCACAAAGATCATGCGATTTAACGCTGTGTGATTTCTTTCTTTGGGGTTTTGTTTGATCCTGTGTTTATTCAAATAAACAAGAAACAATTCCTGAGGTTATGGCCGAGATCCAACGCGTCATCTGTGAGATACAGCCTCATCTTTGTCAAAAAGTCATCGAAAATTTCATGAAAAGAGTAAAAGCCTGTCATCAGAGCAGCGAGGGCCATTTGCTGGATATTTTATTCCATAGTAAATGGGAACAAATGCAATAAAAATATCACAACTTACTCAATAATTACGTTATTTTATTTTGAAATTAAATAGTGCACTCTTATTGAGACACCCTTTACCTTCTTATTGAGTTCCATATCGATCCAATTTTTGAAAGTTAATTATGAAAATCTTTTCGCTTGAGAATAAGCTGAAACACCATCACCATCTATAAAGTAACGAAGAAACTTTTTTTGCAACGCCATCTATTGAGAGATTGGTTTGTAAACAATGAAAGCAACATTCCGTATACCAACATGAGGTGACAATAATATTCCAAATTCGTCCCTATTGAGATGATAAAAATTTGTAACAAAATATCATTGATTCGCGACAAGGAAAAAATCTAATGTTTGCGTACCTATATGCAACTATAAAAAATATTCCATTTTTTATCTAATAAATCTAACATAAACAGTAAACACATACCTATAAACATCCTATTATTATTAAAAGTCTCAATCCAGCGGATTGGTTTGCAGAAGTCTATATCTCGCTTTCCATTTCTCTCTATCTTCTGCAGCCCTCTTCAGCTCAACATATGTGGCGCAGTTCATGTCCTCGCACACCTGAGTCAAATACTCCCGTCGGGGGTGCCCCCTGTGGTTTGTCCCCTCAACCATTCCCTACATTAGGTCTTGTAGGAGACCCTCGTGGCGCAAGATGTGACCAATCCAGCGATCACGTCACTCGGAGATGATTTTGAGTAGGTGCCTCCCTTCTTCAACTCTGTTGAGAACCTCGGCATTCGTGAAATAGAAAAAGACTAGAGGCTTTCGAGATGTGGAGTTACAGAAGAATACTGGGAATCTCCTCCAGGAGATTCCCAGTATTCTTCTGTAACTCCACATCTCGAAAGCCTCTAGTCTATTTCTGTCTCTTTCGGTAAGACACCATATCTCACAGCCATACATCAGTATGCTCCACACATATGTTTTTGTAAGTCTCTTACGGAGCTTCAAGTCTAAGTTGTTTGACTCAAGGATCTTCGACTTCTTGTTGAAAGCCAGCCTATCTAACATAATATACAAAAATCTTCAAATATTCTAAAACTTAAAATAAACAAAATATTTGCAAAAAAGAGGTTAAATATTCTTCTTCAAAACCATTAGGATGTGTATTTTCTTTTATCCAAATAAAAAATATTTTCGTGTTTTTTATATCGTGGTATCTGATAAATAAATTTTTCAAAAATCATTGCACTATCATCCAATACGTTTGATTGTAAGTAGGTACCAGTAGGCAATTAATTCGTTGCGGAATGTTTGGCATTTGTCGTCAATTAAATTATTGACAGTTATTGCGACCAGTGTGGTAGACTTCGCCATATATAGACAATATGCATTAGCTAAAATAGCTACAATATAGCAATAAAGCGACATATCGTGTGGTGGCTGTGGTAGTAACAGAACTGGTATATTATCTACGTGTATACTTAAGACATCGATGATTTGCATCATTTTAATACCAGCGTCTTGAACTCGATTCCAAGTTTGGCGAAAATTAAGTATGTTTTTCAGCAAATTAGTAATCATTTTTGGCTTGGAGACATGAGCTGATTGAAAGATATACCAATATGGCGTTTTGATTAAAATTTTGTGATAAAAAATAATTCAAAAGCAATCTATAAAAGTAAAGAATTTTGTTAAGCACCTATTTTTCGTCACATTTCATAATATTTTGATTAAAATAAAATTTGTTAAAGTATAAAGTTTAAATACATTCAAAACCTGTACATACATACATACATACCATCACGCCATGTCCCTCGCGGGGTAGGCAGAGAGAACCGGACACCACTTATTTTTAACTTGACACACATTCATCGCCTCGTCGACATTCATACATCGTCTTAAACATGTTCGTCTGTTATTCATGCTTTTGACATTTTCGTCTTTCAAAATACCGTTCACATGGACGTGCCATCCCTTCCTTGGGCGGCCCCGACCTCTCATTCCGTTCCTGTCCGCAATGTATATTTTCTTCGTCAGGCGTTCCTCATTCATTATCCCATGTGGCCAAACCATCTCAATGTGTTCACTTTCATTCTATTAATGACATCTTTCTTTATATTAGATTCTTTCCTTAGTCCTCATTTCTGATCCTGTCATACATCGTTCTATTACAGATTCTTCTTAGCGATCTCATACAAAACCTCTATATTGTATATAATCTAATAATTTAGTAGAGTTTAGTGTTTAATTGGCTGTTGAAAATATTTCCCAGCATCAATATTCAATACTGGTGGTCGGGACACGGCGTGGGCAGAACAACTTTAAAACTTTCGACTAATTTTCCGTTCAAATTCATAATAATTAACTTGTATTTATTTACCTATTATATAAATTTGACAGACGACGATTTTTTATAGTGTCTATCTACGTTTCGACTCAGGCCCTGTCATCTTCTGTTAACTGATTAACCAATATATGTTGACTAACAATTTATCCAAAATTACTTTGCTAAGTAAGGAACCTGTTCTGAAGCATATCTACATACATATCTATTTTTGTTCAGGTTAGTTGACTCGCGTGAGCTTTTTGCGTTATGAAAAGTGTTAATTGCGTTTTCAGCATTCATAATTTCACCTTTTAGTGTCGTTATTTAACGTCAAATTTGCATCTATAATTATTTGTATAGTTCTTGAACCAATATAATTAACGTGTACCGAAAATTTGATTTAATAATATAAAAACATCTTGTTTGAAGTACATAATATTACCTACTTATTTGATTCAAAATATATTAGAGCTTTAGCAATAATTAAAAAAAATAACTAACAACCAATTTACTACAATTATGAAAACAAAGTCAGTATTCCTACACATTAATTTAGTTTTTTTTCTATTTATCTTATACATATTGAGCAATATTTATGTCATTATGCAAATCGATGTAATAATATAACAGAGATCAGTGTGGATCTGGTTAATGCATGCAGGGCATAGCATGCGATTTAAATGTTAGGAAGCTCCGCTATCAACATTCCAGACATAAAAACAAACCATGGAAACATACACACACACACACATATGGGATAAAAAGTGACGTGCAGTGGCAGATCGTGTGAACCGCGTTGCTCCCACAGTAAACTTGAACCATCTATAATGCAATATTATAAATAATATTGCATTATTCATTGCAATATTATAATGCAATGTATCTTCGTTGATAATATGGTCTGGTCAGTTGTCGATGGACGATTGGTAACTCAAAGATATTTTATTGAATTTAGTTTTCTGACGGACAATCGTTGTTAAAATTCCTCATTAGGGCATGATTGGTGGACGTTGCGCAAGCGCCTAAAGTGATCACGTAAACCAGTCAGTGACAGGTCGTAAGCCCTGTAGGTGTCTGATTTTCAGGTTCTCATATTAACAACTGCGTATAGAGTGGTTCTGAATAATGAATTAAAGAAGGAAAGTCTTCCCTCAACTATGGGTTAATAACAATGATGAAATTTATAAACTAATATCAGATAAATATCAAAGATGAAAGCAATTAAAGTGACGGAATTTATTAAGATTGATATTTAGTGCGAAATATTTCGTAATGTCATTATTTTTATATGGTTGTTACACATGTTAACCTCGTTCTCACTAACAATGGACAATAATCATTATTGTTGTCTATGCATTATCCATAGACAATATTCTTACCTCAAATATTGTCTATGGAAATTGTATAAAAATGTTTTGCTCAAGTCGAAGTGATGAACGAAACTAGTCTTGGACTATATCAGCCAGTTTTGGTATTCCTTTATTAAATCAATTTCAGGAACATTTTTTACTAATTTTTATATCATGAATATAAATGCATAATAAATGCACATACCTATAGTTTCAATGTTTTATGTATTCTTGAATATTAATGCTTAAAAATCTTAAATGTTATTCAACAAGACGAGCATATGACGCATTTATGTTTGTAATACTTTTCTAAATTACGTAATACTAATTAAGTAATAATATTCTACGGGTTCTTAATTGCGTCTACACTATTTTTGAATAATTTCAGTGGCTGACTTAAAAAATGTTAATTCAGTAACTGACGGAAATGTCATTTTTTCCCCAGCAGTTTATTCACTAATATATTATTTATCAAAGGTGTTTTTATAAAGTGTTGGCCGACTTATGTAAAATTTATTTTTGTATATACCGTCTTATACAGTTTATGCTGTTTTCTATAAAATTTATATTATGATCCTTTAAGTGACACCATTAGTAGAATGGAATTTATATTATGCTCCTTTAAATGACGAAGATGTATGCAAGACCCATAGAATTATAATAGTATAGAATACTCTTTAGCCTGCAGTAAATGAGACTGCATTTGGTCAACATTTTGCTACGAGCATTCAGAAATCATTTGGCTGTCTGCGTGATACGTTCTCCAAATAGGTAATTTTTTAGCTGCTTGCAAAATTATTTGCGGAATAATTAGCAAAATTACTTGCTAAATTATAGCAGAGTCATACATATATTGACACGAGTCGGCCAATAGAACGGCTTCACTTTTTCAGCGAGGTATTGTATGGGAATGAGTATTCTATAGTTTTATTATTATTCTATGACAAGACCCAAGCACCTTTGGTCTTGTGACTGCACATCTCTAGCGCATATCAAAAGTAATATAATCAGCAATAAAATTTAGCAAGATTCGTTCAAGTACATGTGTATATACTTACTTAAATGTCGAGTTCTTTATCAACCTATCTATAATAGTATGATGTTTTGATTGTTCTTAAAGACCTCTTATGACGGATTACTCAATAAAGACAATACAACATGTCTACATCAATCTTTAAGTAAATTCTTATGTTTTCATCTCGTTTTGGGTTATTATAATTAACATTTTATCGTTAACATGAGACAGAATCCATTGTATTCAGATTTTATCTGCAGTTCCTTTTTGCTATATAACAATTGCAAGAAGTCGACTATTTCGATTGTTTTTTTAGATAACAAATATCAACAAGGATACCCAAATATAACAGTTTAGAGAAAAGGTCAAATATCTACCTATAAATTATAATAATTTACTCCAAGGGATCTCTGCACTCCAAGTTGATTGTTGACTATACGAAACAGAGATCTTAATCATTTTACTGGAAGTATTAATGTTCTGAGTTCCACTATGTCAGGGGCAATATATCCCACTTCAGGCTCGTTTACAATGAAACTGCGATCATAGTAGGTGACAATGTTTTTTTTTTAAATGGCACTCTGTGATTTCAATGTAAGATTATTGCAAATAGTGGGGAGTTCATTGCCGGATGGCAGTTTCTTCCGATTGCCAATGTTTTCAGCCCAATGAAGTAGCATAATCAATAACTCAACTGTCTTCTTCTTCTTTCTACTTTTTAAAAGGCTTTATTTCACCGTTGCCAGTGTTCTAGCCTGTCTTGGTTGATGCTTTGCTTGGGTTTATGGCGTTTAGCTGGTCAGAGTGCAAAGGACTCCGGAATTGTTCCTGGTATGTTGAACTCAGATAGTCAAAAGAGTATGGGCTGATGCTTACTTATACAAGTTGTATTGTATCCATTATAGGTGGGCTAATCTTTATTTGGCATAGGTCATTGCTACTTTTGGTTAGTATTACCCTTGAACAAACATTATAATATTATTATAATTAGGCACATTTAAACAAACATTATGTTATAATACATACATCTACTACTATCCATATATACACTATATTATACACTATAATACTATACATCCATTTATGTACTACATATCCATATATACACTATATTATACACTATATTATACACCACAGTACTATACATCCATTTATGTACTACATATCCATATATACACTATATTATACACCACAGTACTATACATCCATTTATGTACTACATATCCATATATACACTATATTATACACTATATTATACACCACAGTACTATACATCCATTTATGTACTACATATCCATATATACACTATAATACTATACATACATTTATATAGGGAAGGGGAAAATGAAGAATTTCTATACAGGGGAGAGGAAGTTGTATAATAGGAAGCAGAGGAAATGGGATGGTGGAAGACTTCAAGTAAGGCATGATTATATTTTGATATTGTTTAGTGAAATAAATTTAGACAGCATTTTATATATGGGTAAAGAAGCAATGGATAAAAGGTGAGTAATATTTATTGGTAGAGAGATTTTGTTGTTTAAACAATGGTTGAAAATAGGAGAGTGATCCAAAAGGGGACACCCCAAAAATATGTGGTCGACTGTTCCATCCTCTAATCCACACTCACAAAAAGGAGAATCTTTAACTTTTATTTTGTGGAGGAAGACAGGGGAACATGTATGACCGAGTCTCATTCTACATATTACTGAAATATCCCTCTTTTGGAATTTACCTATGGAGAACCATGGCTTGACTGGAAAGCTCTGTTGTATGTAGGAGTAGTACACTCCTGCTTTACTTTTTCCAAGGTTCCATTCTTTTTCCCAGCTTGTGTGCAGTCTCTTTAACAAGGAGGGAAATCTGTCCTCTATATGTATGTATTTGTGAGACATTTGTCCATTTTCTATTGCCTTTTTTGCGTGTTCATCCGCAGTCTCATTACCCTTGATTCCACTGTGACCTGGAATCCAAGCAATGGCCACTTGTAATCCTTGCATCCCGAGGTTCAGGATTTCGTGTTTAATTTGAAGAATTATAAGATTGTTCAGCAGCCTTGATGGGTTTCCCGAGATTTTATTTACTGCACTAAGGGAATCTGTGAGGATAAGTGTTTTATTAATTCCATTTGTTGCTGCGAATTTTATTGCTTCCAGTATGGCGAGGCATTCTGCAGTGAAAATGGATGTTTCCGGTGGAAGTTTATACATGGCGACTGAGTTGAAGTCAGGACAGTATATTGCCGCCCCGACGCATGCATCATCTTCACTCTTAGATCCGTCTGTGTATATGGTTGTCCAATCCTGCCAAAGAGAGTCCAAACACTCCCCAAGAACAAAAGGAGCCTTTGGGTCGTTTTTGTGGATATTGAAATTATGTACTAATGGGTAGAAAGTATTTGATTCATGGTGACTTGAGAATAACGGGTAAACTGTATTTTTATATGAAGGAACGTCGAAAGAATTCAGGAACTTGAAGCTATTTACTAACAGGGGGGGATTTTTATTTCGCCAAATTTGTTTTGAATTAACATATTCTGAAAGAAGTTTGACTTTAGGGAGTAGTGGGTTATTTGATAGCCGGGAGGCCTTAAAAAGAAATCTATCTGCGAGGAATTGTCTTCTGAGGTGAAGGGGGGCCTCAGCACATTCTAATTGAAGGGCATTGATAGGAGTAGACCGCATGGCTCCTATTATGATTCTGAGGGCCTTTGATTGAACCCTCTCCAACATGATGGACAAATATTTTGGAATCGGGTCCATTAGGAAGGAAGCATAGTCAAGGTGAGAGCGGATTAGTGCCTTATAGAGGAGAGAGAGGGTATTTGGATGAGCACCCCACCACACCCTGGATACAGATCTTATGATATTGAGCGATTTTTGGCATTTGGATACAATATGTTCGATATTTGCTCTCCAGTTGAGTTTTCGGCTTAGCACAATGCCTAGGAACTTGACCTCTGGTACGCAAGGGATGTGAATATTATTATATGTGATGTTTATGGGGGCAATGTTCCTACTGTTTGAGAAGATCATAAACTGACTTTTGTGCGGAGATATTTCTAGCCCGTGATTATCCAGCCATTTCTGTAATAATTGTAGTGCTGTGTTTAGCTCACGCTCTATCATTTGGGTAGATTTTCCAGATATGTAAATTACAATGTCGTCTGCATATTGCAATATTCTTACATGTTTTAGGAGACTTTTTTCGATACTTGCAGTGTATATATTATATAGCAGTGGGCTGAGAATCGATCCTTGCGGTAAACCCTTCCACACCTTTCTTATGGACTTTTCCCCATTTTCCGTAGATAAGAGCAAGGTGCGGTCGCATAGGAGATTTTTTATGTACTGCCTAGTTTTTGGTGGAACACCGGTATCTAAAAGTTTTCCCATAAGGACATCGATAAGAACATTGTCATATGCAGCAGAGACGTCTAGGAACACAGCAGCCATCATTTCCTTCCTTGATCTGGCAAGTTGGATGTCGGTGATGAAAACACTCAGATTGTCGATGGTGCTCTTGCCCTTCCTGAAACCATACTGTGATCTAGCCAGCAGGCCGTTGGTCTCAAAGAAGTGCTCCAATCTATCTTTAAGCATGTGTTCCACTATTTTCCCCAGGGTGCACGAAAGCGCAATAGGGCGGTAGGAAGATCCTATATTTGGGTCTTTGTGGGGTTTTAAAATGGGAATTATGCTTTGTGTTTTCCAGTCTGCCGGAATGATGCCAGTGTCATAAAACGAGTTGGACATTTTGAGGAAATAGGATAAGGTTTCGGGATCTGCTTTGGTGAGGAACGAATACGGGATACCATCTATTCCTGGAGCAGAGTCGTGAACTCGTGTTATGACAGATCTTAATTCATGCAAGGTAAAGGGAGCGTCAAGAGAACATGTAACATCAGAGAAAAGGCGTTCATCAGGTAGAGAGTTAAGGGGAGGGACCGATAGCGGAGCAAGTTTATTTAAGAATTCATATTGCCAGTTAGAAGATGTAGGTTTTGAAACTTGGGGATCAAAAACTGCTCTGTATTGCCTTATTTTTCTCCATATCTCAGATACGTTAGAATCAGGGGATAAAGAAGAACAGTATTTGATCCAACCCTGTTTCTTTTTATCCTTCAAAATCCTTTTGGTTTTGGCACGGGAAACCAGATAGCTATCAAAGTTAGTTACGGACATGTTTTTTTTAAAGTTCCTTCTTGCCAGTTTTCTGTCTCTAACAGCCTTGGTGCATTCAGCATCCCACCATGGCGGCGGTGGTATTGTTGGGGAACGAGGTGTTTTGGTAGGGATGTTCTCATCAGCTGATGTAGTAATCAAGTTTACAAAGGAATTATAACATTCAGTGTTATTTGATGAGTTTGGAGTGGGAAGTTCAGGAATTGTCTTAATAATTGTTTTATGAAATGAATGCCAGTCTGCTCTAGCTACATTATATTTGTATGATGATGTGTAGTTGGCTTCTCGAATTTGTCTTCCGAAATGTATAATTATTGGGAAGTGATCACTGTTACGGGGATCTTGATCAAGTGACCAAGTGGAAAGAGGAGCAAGACCGGGGGAGCATAAGGAAAGATCCACAGCACTCGGTCTATGCGATATAGGTAAACTTTGGGTGGGGGTGGGAGTCAATCTTGAAGTATGAAACGGGAGAGAGATTCGTGTTGGAGATCCGTCATTAAGGATACATAAGTCCAGATCATCAATCATGTTCATAAGTGTATTTCCAGCACTGTTAGTTTTATGTGAACCCCAGCTAGTGTGATGTGTGTTGAGGTCACCCAAAATAAACAGGGATGAGGAGTGGGAGGAGACAATGGATTTAAGAAGGAATATATCGGAGGAGGAGGGATGGGGAATATAAATGGAGAAAAAGGAAATCCCGTCGATCTTTGCTCCAACCAGATTAATCCGATCAGAGTTCAGACCAATAGGAATTGGGGAATATGGAATATTATGTTTGATGAATAGGGCGCAACCGCCCCTTCCATCTTTTCTGTCATCGCGAAGACACGCATACCCCGGGAGTCTAAAAGAGGCACCCGGGGCAAGCCACGTCTCCGAGATGGCTATGATAGAGGGTTGGATTTCGTGGGATAGGTGGAGGATGTCTGCTTTATTGGAAATAGCACTATGGCTATTCCACTGTAGAATCCTCGTTATCCGTTGAGGGGCCATTGGACGAAAAAAGTGATGAAAGTAGGGTTAATGAAGAGGCAACGTTGGACGGTAGGATAGAATTATGTTGAAGGGTTTTAATTATAAATTGTAGAATTGTTGAAATTAATTCAGAAGTGTTAGGCTCAGCTTTATTACTAGACTGTAGGCCACATCCTTTAACTGGCTCAGGAAGTTGGCCGTTCGGAAACCATGAAAGATTTTGGTGGGCAGTTTTATCGAATCCAGGGGAAGACGCTGGTTTATGAGTTTTTCCTTTATTGGATTTTTGAAATTTGGGAGTATTGTTTGCCATATGTTGTGTCGTATGGCTTGGGATGGCTTGAGATGTCGAGGGGCTGGAGGAAATAACGGTTGAGAACGATTTTTTAGAGTGAGGGACCTGTTTCGAGGCTTCAAAAAACGAAAGATTTTTTTCGGCCATAAGGTGTTTTATGTTCTTTTGACGCGCAAGTTCAGGGCACTTCAGACTCACAGCTGTATGCTTGCCTGCACAGTGAAGGCAAGTTAGATCATCCTCGGGAAGAGAGCATTCTTCACCAAGATGATCCTTACCGCATTTGAAACAACGTGGTTGTGATCTGCACAGGGGCTTTGTGTGGCCGAATCTACAGCACTTCCAGCACTGTATAGTCGGAAATTCATATTTCTCCACTTGGATACTGGTGTAGGATAAGAATACCCGGTCTGGCATTCTTTGTCCATCAAAAGTGAGAACCACCGTTCTGGAGGGTTTCCAAACTGCTTGTCCTGTTGACAAAACTTTGTAGTTTAACCTACGACATTTTAGTATTTTTCTATAGTTAGGGGGAACCTCCATCTCACTCATCAGGCACTCATTGGTGAAGTCCTCTCCCACGGGGATACCCCTCACCAATCCCATACGGGAAACCTGATTCGTGGGGATGTAGGTCCTAAATTCTGGGAACGTTTTCATTAAGAAGTAATTTGCATTGGTAATGTTGCTAAATTCAACGCTGGCTCTATTTTTTCCTATCAATTTACAGCTTCCGGTAATTATTCCCTTTACTAGGTTTCTTTTAAGGCATTTTCCGAACTCAATGGCAGATAATTGGTTAGAATTTTCGGAAGAGACGTGTACTATGAATGGACTGCTGTCCGTTTCATTGTAAATATTTCTTGTGTTTCTTTCATATAAGGGATTTGTAGGGGTGGCTGAAGTGTTGGGGGTGGAATTTACAGAGGGTTGTGTTTCATTGAGGGCGGGTTTTTTTTTATGATCACTGGTCTTGGTTTCCTTTTCCAAGTCACCAAGGGAAGGTCTGCTATTTTTCCGTTTTTGGGCGTATTTTTTATTTGGGACTGTCACAAAGAGACCGGGAGACGGCGGCGTTATATCTGGGACAGTAATTAGGGAGCTGTCAGAGTCGTAAGAATCCGACCATGCTCGGTCGCTTCTCGTTCTGGTATATCGTGGTTTCGATGGAGAGAGATCTGGAGGATCAGGCGGGTCCGGAGGTTTAACCTCCATTGTTAGTAAATTAAAAGGAAAAAACTGTTATATATAATGTTAATTTAACTTACCCCAGGTTACAAAATAGACATCACAATAACAACACAAAGTAAAAAATGAATTTGCCAGAAAGATTGAATTTTACACCAATAATATTAAAAATATTGAATATTCGGTAGGTAGGTTGAGTTTTTATATGCTTGTCGACGCAGGAACAAACACACGTCCGTTTCTGACCAACGCCAATCAAGGAAAAAACAACTCAACTGTCACTAAATCAATGTCAAATCTCTGTTGATAGAATATTTTTTGGATAAAATCTATCCATAGAAAATTGCAGATAAGGGAATATAAAAAATAAGTACCTACTTACTATTAACTCTATGGTCCATGACGATCGGTAAGTTAGATAAAAAAACTTTATAGTTTGTAGTGATTCAAATGTAACAACAAAATATCATGTTCGTAGTATGTACAATAATATACCTACCACATTCCAAAAAAGGCGAGCATATGGCAAACGTAAGTAACTATAAAGAGACAGCTGTTTTCTGAAATACTTGGCTCTTTCAATTTCGTATTATCCGTTGGGACCTCTTTTATCTTGTTCAAGATTCCTTTATTCTCTTCACATCCTCACCATTTTGTGTCTTGACAATATTATTGTGCTGCAAGAAGTAATGCCACAATGGAAATAAGAAAATAATCTCTTTAACAGTTAACACATGGCAAAAATGTGTTTATTCCAACAATTCATACGAAATGTGAGCACAAAGATATTATAAATAATTGTACCATTAATGTCAAATTCCTTTCTTTGCTCTTTGTTTTCATGTTTTCTTCTAAACTATTCTACCCAATATAATATTTTTCAATACATTTTATGTTTGTCTGTGAGATGCACACTTACAAAATACGCATTAAAGTAGAATAAACACAGCGAAAATTAAAAGTATAACTCAGTAGAATAAATTCTGTAGAAATAATACCTATAACTAAGAAGAGTATGTAATATAACGATATATAATAAAATAAAAAATGAGGACATAAGGAGAGAATACAAGATAAATTATATATTTTAAGGAAAATGAAAGTCTTGAGGTGGTTTGGACATATTGAAAGAATGCATTATGAACGACTGACCAAATAATATACGTTGGTGTAAGAGATGGAGTGAATAGCATGGGCCGCCTCAGAAAGGGATGGCATGACCATGTGAATGATATTTTGAAAGAAGGAAATATAAGAAGCTTACCCCGTAAGAGACATGGCGTGATAGTTTGTACCTATGTATAAAAATGATCTATCTTAGATTAACGTGTGGTAAAACAATAAAATTGGTATATGACGTACTCGTATAAGGAAAAATAAAAATATTTAATAAACAAGCAAGAAAAAAATTCTATTGTAGATATTGAAATTCTCCCAATTCCAATAAGTATTTCTTCTATTTCTTTGATGGCATTACAGCGCAAATCGAGCCTTGGTCTCCCTTAGCATGTTCCTCCAATATCCCATATCACCAGCAGCTATTCTCCTTTGGTTTGAACATTAGCCCATTCCCTGGTCTTCTGTAATGGACGTTAGTTTCTGTTTGCCGCGATAAACCGCGTGAGACGAAAATATGTCCGTTGGTGTATATTGGATATGCACAGATGGGCAGAATGTATTATTAAAAGTTAGCAAAGCGTGTCCAATACCTATGGTGTGGTTGTAACTACTTACTACCAACTATCCATCGTGGCTGCATCTTGTATATTTTAAATATAATTTTTATTTAGCTACGGACAGCTGGCTCGTGTGCTTTTACCAGAACAGACCTGACTGGTCTCCCGCATTGGGAGTTGATGTAGGTACCTATATATTTATAGCAGACATCTCTCTTTGTGGAGTTGTTATATTAGGAATCGTCCATTTGCTGTGTACAGCAGTCATTTTAATATTGGTCACTGGTCACTCACAGAACTACTGCAGTTGCGTATTTCAAATTTCAGATTATGCGTAGAGCCGTTTTAATTAGTGATGGGCAAAAACGAGATCAAGACCAAGACTTATTGGGTGGTCTTGGTCTTGCACAATGAGATGAACATATATTATATACTGTCATCCCGTGTCTTTGTTCAAATAAGTCTACAAATACAATCGAACGAAACACATTCGTATCTTGGCGAGCAACATTGCGTCATAAAAAAAATTATCATGACATATTAAATAATAACGAAAAAAACTACAAGAAATATGTATAGGTCAAGATTTGTATAAATTTCTGTGAAAAATTTAATATTATTTAACCAATTCTATTCATTGGAGTATTTAGATTGATTTTAAAATCTCTATGGAATAATGTGGACAAAAAAATGGCGGAAGATGAAAAGGCCAACACCGTCTTAAGTAAAGGACCACGCAGCGGGGTGCATTCCCAATGCGGTACAGTTAGTATATCCATAGATAGTTAGGTAGGTATCCATTGAACAAATAAACCTCCCGCATAGCGTACATGTGTCAGATCTGGAACCAGCGGTATCAACAATAATATGCTTCTATCGTAAGAATCTTGCCCTTTGTCGGGACCCAACACGTCAGCTAACTTCCAAGAGGTCTACGTCTCTTTAAAAATAAACAATCAACGCCGAACTTCATTGTATCTTATTAATAATACAAACACAAATAGTTACATAAGTACAAAAATGCGTACTGTAGGTAATACATTAGTGGGAGCAGAATGAAGGAATTTTATGACTTCTTTTATATGTACCTATTTTAAAGATCGCACGACTCATTTTAATATTTGTCAATTTTAGTATCCACGACGAAAAATCGAATGTCTACAGTATTATTTTTTCTACTTTCGTGCATTTTTTTTTCAAGTCCATATTATAAAAACATATTTACCATAAATAAATACGTACGTATTTATAAAAAAAAAACAAGAATTCCATTTAAAAATCTTTTTTATCTTTGATGGTAATATACATAGGTAGTAATTCTGATTACTTAATTAAAGTAAAATACTCGGTTTTGCTCTACCCAACTTATAAAATTTGTATTATAACCTTTAGTTTCAGCCTTACAGATCATTATTTTGTCGATACTCAAAATAAACAAATACAACATCATTTTTTTTATTGAATAATAATATGAAGTTCTTATCGAGATGATTCCTTAATAATTTAGGTCGATGAACTAAATTAAGGAATTCTGGTATTTAAATCCAAGTATTTTGGAAATTTTGACTTCTTAGGCAGGGTTGTTTCAACAAAAGTAGAGATGCTCAGATCAAGCATTTCCAAGTTTAATGTTCCGTTTGGACCATCATCTGTCAATAAATCACCTCGCTCTATACCTACATTTTAATGTTTGTTGTCCTGCGTGAGAAGAAGAATGTCACCTACTTGTTAATGCGAAGAATAGGAAACGTCAGGTAATCAGCAATTGCCAAGGACGATTTACGACACTTCCAAAATCGTTTATGAATTTGTCTCTTCAAATTATCAACGGCCGTGTTGCACCACACCCCATCCGATTGTTCCCAACAATATGAAAATATTCACAACAGAGGACGGTCAACATTGTTAATGCGATTGAAACATCGGGTCGGTCTTCGTATGCGGAACGAATCGACATCGTAAAACAAACAAAAGCGATCATCTCAAAGTGTAAGGGAATCCACGGCAGGCATGATTTTGCTTGGAACTTTCCATGTCGCTTCACAAATGAGTTCTCATATTGGTCCCATTCAAATTGTATGTATTTCAGTAGAGAATGGTCTCTTCTTTTTTTGTATTATTATTTCGGTAATGTGAAAATATTTTAAAACATTATTGTTGTTTGTTTTGTCGTGGGAGGACAGATTTTGTCCATTGTTGTACGAATCAGTCATAGCTCGTCTTTTTTAATATCTTTGTCGCTAAACAAAATAACGCCTTTAAATAGAAAACCCACCTAACCTAACCATTGGTCATATAAAAATATATATAATAGGAAAGACTATTTCTTTTGAGGAGGTTCGATGTTATTAAAGTTTTCGCTGGTGCCGTGAGAGCGTTTTCGACATACCCGCTTGATTTGATAAGTACAATATTGTTTTTTGTTTGAAAGGGTACGAAACGAGGACACGGGGAAAGAATGTAAGACGAAGAAAGATATAATTAATAGAATGAATGTTTTCAAAATCGATAGGTTGGGCCGCTTGAAAAAAATGAATGAAGATCGCCTGACGACGAAAATATAAAGGCGGACAAGAATGGAATAAGAGGTCGGGGTCGCCCAAGAAAAGGATGGCACTACCACGTAAACTATATTCTACCATGTATAAGACGAGGAATGAATGTTGATGTGTGTCAGGATAGAAATATGTGTCATTCGTTTCTCTCTGCCTACTCCGTGAGATAAATGACGTGATGGTACTTACGTATGTATGTAAGAAATGTATCGTTGCCTAATAAACTAATCAGCTCCAAGTTAATTTACTTAACACATCAAGTATCATATTATTATGAAGTCAATTGAACTTCGAAGTAATGGAGATTAAAATGTGCCCATAGCTTATCAGCCCGTATCTAAAGGTGATTATATTGGCGGTCAATGTCCAATGCTGGTCACACGGACAAGGACACACAGTATGTATGTAATGTACGTATATAAGAAGCTATACAGTAACAATAATATGAATATTGTAGCGGATGTGCGAGTGGACAGTGTTGAATAAATCAAAAGTTTTCTAGTTTTGGGAGGAAACGATGGTTCGGTCATGGGCCTCTGTCTGACGTTCCGGTCACGAGTTTCTTACTTACTTTGGATACATCACTGATCATTATCATAGAAATACTATCTAATTCTTCATTATTCATCTTATCTTTCTTATTTATTTTTGCGATTTCATAACACCAACCGTACAACAATTACTAAGATTCATCAACGCTTAGTTAGAGTTGTTCTTAATGGATTGAGGAATTCCTGCAATCAATCAAATAAAAGCTTGGATGTTGGGAATTATCACTAATATTCAAAAAATAAAATATTTTCGTAATTATAATTTTCCTTCTTATCTGTATTTTCTTAATTTCTTTGCAGTCTACCTATGTCAAATTGACTTTTCATTATTATTTATCGTCCTTTTGTCGCTGAAATTGATCTATGAATTATCTATGAACAACAGCTGTACACATGCTTAATTATAAATTTTGACACTGACTCATGTCTCATCCAAAGAGTATATAATACCTACGGATAGTCTCATCAATCAATTGATGAACATCTTTAGAGTGTCAAGAAAAAACAGAATGTAAACAATAAAATCTTAACATCTTAATAGGACCAATGCTCAGGTATGATGTCCCAGCACCTGATACCTTCTACGGAAAACCAACAGTTTATCGGATTAAAAATAAACTTTTATATTATGATACCAATAACAGGTTTTCACAACAAAAATATTCAATATTTTTTTTCGCCAAGTGTATTCAGTTAGTTTACAATGTATCCGCTTTAATTAAGGTGTTTAAGAACCGTTTTCTTTAAAGGCATGTAAAAATTATAAGATTTTACAATGGTCCAGCTTAGCCGGCCATACCAACTGCTCTTTTGAACAAAATAATAACCAACACAAATATATATTTGTTTTTATCATCTCTAAAGAGCACGCCGCCATAATGAAATAAATTGAGATATAAAATTGAGTATTCGTATAACGCGTGTTGTATGTATGTAAAAATATTCCCATAAATCTCTTTCCGTCTCCCTCTGGTCAATGCACTCGATATTTTTTTGGACCATTTCCAATTATCACATATTACGATTTTTGTATAAACATATCATTATGTATTTTTAATCCGTAATATATTTCAGACTTCCTTAGATATTTATGCTATTTGAAAAAAGAAAAATACCTATATATCGAATTTCAATGATGCTGGGCTGTTTCAAAGATGCTCATGTTTAATGGCACAAATTATAAGACGGTATATAACGCAAAATCTAGTGACTAAAATTTGATATATTAAAACCGCCTAATACAATATGAAGAATGATAGGTGTAAGTAAGGGTAACTATGCTGTGCGTGAAAAATGGTTTATACGTGATTTAAATCATAGGAAATCCAAAATTTGTTGATTTTTTCTTTTTAAGAACGAACTTGACTTGAAATGAAAAAAATCGGCAATTCATTATGATTTAATGGTTTTATGCACTATTTAACCATATAAAATATGTATTTCTCTACCAAACTTAGTTATGCAAGGTAGGTAGTTTTAAAAAGTGCTATAAAAAAAGTAAATTTAAAGTCATTTTCTAGGTTTATTTAAATTGAAATTTAAAATTTTGTAATAACGAACATTCACTAGAGAAATTATGAAAATACTCTGGTTGTTTTTTGGAAACTCACAGTTTAACATATTTGAGAAAATTTATTTGAAATTGGAGTGTTTAGGTGTATACGTCCTCTTAAATGAGTTACTGAAAGTCTAATACATTTTGCAAATCATTAAGTGAAAGTCCAATACATTTGATAAATAATTTAAGAGGGTAATTGTCAATTTATTTCATCTAATTTTGTCTCCTGTTCAAACACACTAAATTTGTACGAAAATTTGATTAAATAAATTTATCTATGGTATAGAATCTAATCGGCATAGAAATCAAAGGACATTAGCGGCCGGAGATTTTTTACTTTAATATTTTATCATTCGTCTTCTGAGAGTTTATATATTTTCAGTTTATTCCTCTTGTTTTTCAAATGTAGTCTGTTCTACGTAGGTTGGTTGGCGAGCATCAGGGCTATCTCCACAAGGTGTTCACTGCGGCCCTAAACAACGATGTAGTGCTTTTACTTAACCACTGTTTCAGATTACGGAGCTAAGAAATTCGGTTATATCTTCCATTGTATTCCTCTTTGGATTATATTTTTTGGATTTGATATTTCTTTCCCTATCATTACAAGTTCAAAGTATTGCAGGTTCCTTTTTTTTCACTCTGTCAAGCGACTCTGTTGATCTTTTTTCATCCATTTGAGAACAATCTCATTCCGAACTCTCTCTCTCCACGTTATTTTCCTGATTCTGAAGTTTGTTTATTATGTATTTTCTCAAGAACATCTATGGACAGTATCTTAAATCTATCTTGAAAACCTACCTACACAATCAACAGTTACAGCAATAAATAAAATATCAATATTAATCAATGAAAATAATATACAACAGGTGTTTAAAGTAATGTAATGTTATTTTAGGTAGGTACCTGCCCAAACATCTCATAGTCCACGTGGGATGAATGATGAAAGATCTTAAAATGACTTGTTTTATAAATGTGCGAATATTTCTATAAAATAATAAGATGTGAGTGAGATCTGCCTACCTTTTGTATCTTGTTTCACACACTTTTCATACGATTTACACCCACAGCACATATTTCATCAAATCACCGTATTTCATCTCATAGATTCATCTCCCATGAACAAATCATCCTTAATGCAAGACGTGTAGGAAGTTATTCAAAAGAATATTGTTGAAAGTCGAACAAGGTACCTATATATGATGGAGATGAGTAAAGATGTACAATTTACAAGATACAGATGTCAAATGAATTAGTACACGTTACATTCCCAGTATCAATATTGTTATTGACTAACATTGCATCATAATATTAAGTGAAGGAACTTTATCCAGAGTCGAGTTTTAATATTAGTATCATTTATTGAATTGTGCATTCTGGTACCTACTACATGTTATAGAGAATTTGTAATATAACAAAAGTAGGTAATCACAAGTAAAACAAATAATATTTTAAAGAATAGGTAAATTGTTTGAATGTGAAGTAGATTTAAGATGAATGGGCAAATTTGATGTCATTCTCAAGATACATAGATACATTTTTACATTAAAGTTTAAGTATGTGTATTTAATTATGACCATTTTTTAATATCTCAACGTAGACGAAGTTGGAATATAATAGGTGAACCGGGAAATACAGGGCTTACGACGGACGGGGCTCAGAGTATTGACACTTTCGATAGACTAAGTAGGTACTTAAGACTGCATTGTTTCGTGGAAGCAACAAATTAGCTATAGCGTCCTTGGAGTGTTCTTGTAAAGGAAGGATAATCAAAATTAAAATAGATATTACTAATGCAATTACTCCTCCTAATTTATTGGGGATAGATCGTAAAATTCCATATGCAAAAAAAAATTATCATTCTGGTTGAATATGAATCGGCGTAGGTACCTAATCACTACACGGCGCTTTAAATAAGTATTAATTATTATTAAACACTATCAAGTAAGAGTTATCTGGATTTAATTAATAATATCTCTCTAAGCTGACACTCGTCAATGTGAAATACATCGAAAATCTTAAAATATTTGACCATATTGGTTTAAAATGTATGATGTTTCAATATTCTATATTTGGAGTATTGAGTGTGTCAAAACATTTTTCAATAATTTAATTTATGTTTGTTTAAAAAAAACAAACAAACATACATAAATATTCTAAGGTAGAGGCGTTAACATTGTGGAAATTCATTTTAATAAATTATTAAAATAACAATATAACTTTGTTTATTTCCACTTATTTATTTTTATTCCACAACTAGTTTCAAGAACTACCGTTCTCTTCTTCAGGTGGGTTTAAACTAAAAACTAATTTGGTGTGGTGTGTGGCTGTGTCATAGGTATAGCGGGAGGTGGGGGTAAGGGGGGAAGTGGGCGTTGCCCTAACGGGAACATGGATAATAATGGTGAAGTGTTGGGTTGTGTCTGGTTGTTAATTATTTTCTTGTGACTGTTTATGGCTTTGTGGATTTCTAATGTCTCTAAATTATTTTGTTTCAGTCCGTATGTATGCTTATGTAATAATTGTGCGTTTGTATTGTCAAATGTATGATTTTCTTGTATTAGGTGGTTTGCATATTCTGAGAAACCGTGTCCATTTAGACAGCGTTTATGTTCTTTGACTCTAGTTTCAATTGTCCGTCCTGTTCTCCCTATGTAAATACTATCACAGTCCCCACATTGCAATTCATAAATTCCACTTTGTTTCAGATTACTTGTTTTTTCTGTGTTGTTTTTCAGTATAAGTCCTATATTGTTGTCTGTATACAAGGCTGGTTTTATGTTTAAAGGAAGATGTCTCGTTATATCATGTGTAATTTTATTAAGATATATTATTTTTCTCCAATTTGTGCCAGTCTCTCGTGGTTTTGGTTTGTATATGTATTTATGAATGATGTTTGTACGTGTTTTTCTGTTTAATATTTTATGAACTATATCTTTCTTGTAACCATTATTAAGAGCTATAGTTTCTATTGTTTGTAACTCCTTGTTATAGTCTGTCTTATTTAACGGTACCTTGAGTAATCTAGTGATCATTGAATGAAAGGCTGCCATTTTGTGTGTGATTGGGTGTTGTGAAGTATTATGAATGATATTGTCAGTGTATGTTGGTTTTCTAAATATGTTAAACGTAAAGGTATTATTTGTTATTTTTATGGTCAGATCTAGGAAAAGACAGAACTCTAAATTTCCTAGATCTGACCATAAAAATAACAAATAATACCTTTACGTTTAACATATTTAGAAAACCAACATACACTGACAATATCATTCATAATACTTCACAACACCCAATCACACACAAAATGGCAGCCTTTCATTCAATGATCACTAGATTACTCAAGGTACCGTTAAATAAGACAGACTATAACAAGGAGTTACAAACAATAGAAACTATAGCTCTTAATAATGGTTACAAGAAAGATATAGTTCATAAAATATTAAACAGAAAAACACGTACAAACATCATTCATAAATACATATACAAACCAAAACCACGAGAGACTGGCACAAATTGGAGAAAAATAATATATCTTAATAAAATTACACATGATATAACGAGACATCTTCCTTTAAACATAAAACCAGCCTTGTATACAGACAACAATATAGGACTTATACTGAAAAACAACACAGAAAAAACAAGTAATCTGAAACAAAGTGGAATTTATGAATTGCAATGTGGGGACTGTGATAGTATTTACATAGGGAGAACAGGACGGACAATTGAAACTAGAGTCAAAGAACATAAACGCTGTCTAAATGGACACGGTTTCTCAGAATATGCAAACCACCTAATACAAGAAAATCATACATTTGACAATACAAACGCACAATTATTACATAAGCATACATACAGACTGAAACAAAATAATTTAGAGACATTAGAAATCCACAAAGCCATAAACAGTCACAAGAAAATAATTAACAACCAGACACAACCCAACACTTCACCATTATTATCCATGTTCCCGTTAGGGCAACGCCCACTTCCCCCCTTACCCCCACCTCCCGCTATACCTATGACACAGCCACACACCACACCAAATTAGTTTTTAGTTTAAACCCACCTGAAGAAGAGAACGGTAGTTCTTGAAACTAGTTGTGGAATAAAAATAAATAAGTGGAAATAAACAAAGTTATATTGTTATTTTAATAATTTATTAAACATACATACCTGTCACTTCAGCTCTTATTGATAATATTTTTATATTAGAGAACGAGGCCCATATATACACATACATACATACCTACATGTCACTGTGTCTTTGTATTCAGGCAATTTTTTTATTATTATTTTAACAGACCGACAATATCTGTGAATGGATGGATTCGTGTGTGGGTGTCCCCTGTTATTAAGTGTTGTTATTTTTTTTTAAATTAACATTAATAGTTTTTTATTGCTCACTTGACAATGTTATCAGTCTTAAACGAGAGGATAATTTGCTTAACCATTTTCTTGTAAGACTTCTTACCTTCGTGAGGAGGTCGCCCTTAGATCATATAATATGACGAACATCTAAACTTTAGAAAAATCTGTTATGTCGCTGGCTCTTGGTATGATACCTATTCATCAATAAATATATATTTATCCAAAATAAAAATGATTGTATCTTCCACAATTTGAGGTCAAAATTTTTTTCTTACCTTGTAATGTCATAAAAACTTTGATAAGCAATAAGTGTTTCATTTATAGTAATAATGTCGTGCCATACACTATGGGAACATTCATCGATTACAATATCGAATATCAAGTGCAAGCATTACAATAAAATTTCGTAACATGTTTTAAATAGTTATTACAATATTTTTTTCCGCTGCATTCTTTGGCGGGCTGGTGTATCCTTGTTGCAAGATAATTGCAAAAGTTTCTTGCGTTATAATATTAACTTAAAAGATCTTTATCTACGCAGAAATTGATATCTACACAATTATAATTATCTACAAAAATACGAAACAGACGAATACCTAAAACTGATTTTTTTTAGTGTTTTACATATGATTTTGCCTTACTATTTCGTATTTCGCATTGAAATTTAGATTCGTGTCAAATAAGAATCGAGATATGTATCAAGTAGTAAGAATATAATCGATTTTCGTCTCAAGTAAATATGAAATCGAGATTCAAGTTATGAAAAACTTCTAAACATACTAATAATGTATTAAATAGTAATTAGATCAATGTTAACCATTTTCTTGACCTTTAGTAACTTTGCCCGGAAAAGTTTTCAATATATTTAAACGAAAAATGATCATTTATCCTTGGAATTAAGCCTAGATAAGAGCACAGTCTCAAAGAGGCAGATTCTTGAAGTAACCGGGATCTATAACATATTGCAGTGGTCATATCTTATTGACCAGTTATATTGAGTATTCCTAATAAACGCGTCTGGTGGGTTTCCATACATTTCAAACTATTGTTTGAAATGTATGGAAAAATTGGTTGAGGAAGTCCTTTGAAAAGTGTCTAAAATAATATGTGTTTTATAGAAACGATCGACCCACATGGTAGCGGAAGTATTTCCTTCCAAGAAAACCAATAGCTATATCGATTTCAATTGTGAATTTGGAAATGATTTTGTCAAAAGCCGGCGTGGTTTTTGGTCAATGATAATATACCATTTTGAACTTCCGCTGTATCGTATAGAAATTGGCACCTGCTTAATACTATAAAATACAGTTGGATTTTGATATTTCCAAAGACGGAAATGTAAGAAGTGTGAACAAGAGACGAATCATGAATGATAAGGTGGTGGCAATGAACGTGTGTCAAGATGCCACCTTGTAAATTGTAAAGGTGTATGTTGCTTGAACAAAAAAAATGTACTATCATGACACGACCAAGTATTTCGATACAAATATATGCATCTATATATTTTATAATATGATATTTTTTCTTTTAAGAATCAGATATATTACACCATGTAGTATGGATTTTCCTTACCCACAGAATACATCCGTTAAATAATCTGTGTTATTGTTACAATGACTTATGTTTTAATAGAAAGTATCCTTTTCCCCAATAAATTGTTGAAATAATGACACATTTTGAGACAACGGTCGGGAATGACGATATAAAAGGAAATAGAATCGAATAAACTGACCTATTTTAATAAGGAGAACTGAACCAGGATAAGAAACATACAATTAGAAAATTATTTCCTAATAATAAAAGGAAATAATTAAGAAATGACTCCACACGAATATGCCTACATATGTTCAAATATTTTATTATATTTTGATAAGTCAGTAAAATAATTAAAGTAGTGATCATGATTAAGAATAATGAATTTAAGGGTGTACTTTGAAAAAAAACGTATTTAAAACAATTTCAAAGCGACTCGTTTACGGAGTCGCAATAATCATAAACCAACCCCCGCTTAATTAAATCAATAAATATAAGCTAACCTAACCTAAAAGTAAATATAACATGAAAAAACATTAAAAAAACATAATTTAACAGTACTATCAAAAGATTATAGTTAAATTTAATAATAATTTATATCTAAGTTATTTCCAAATCTGCAAGAGTTGAAACGTTTTCAAGGATTATCTGATCATGAATATTTGTGAGTTATTTTTATGTAGGTACAATTAATAAAATTGATTGATATATCCTAGATAAAATTATCCAAACGTTATTTGTATGAAAATCCTTGGAAACAAATTGAACATTATATTATCATCTGTTTACATACAGTTCAATATTTATATATCATTTCAATTGACATCATATTTTCTTGTATTGGCGATAACCTACTATTCAAGTATAAATTTTCGTGGTGTAGGTACCTAATCAAAGTTTTCAGCTGTAGTTTGGTTCACGAGGAAGCATTACCTATTTAATTTAAATTTCTTTTAATTAGTTCTAAGTAAGTAGGTATATTTTAGTGCAGATAATCAACTGGTTTCATGGTGAGATTGTTTTCTTAAAGTTTCGTTGCAATGTATGTGTCTGTATATATACTATGTAGTAGGTATGGCGGAGTTTACTCCGTCCTGGCTAAAATACTCATTCTATTGTTTTAAAATTTTGAAAATAAGTGTTACTCAAAATGAGGTTCATTGCAATAATTAACTCGGTAAGCATGTCATCGCAAAGCTATTAAAATTGTACATTTTTGTTCTGGACGAAAATAAATCTTATCCGAAATATTCACATAAGTTTCTTCTCTCCAACTCCAAAATATATTGAAGAGTAAAAACTGCTGAAAAAACTGGGAATATTTTTTAACAGGCTCATTGTAATTCATACGTGGATTAAAACTGTGTTTATACTCGTAATAATTTCATTATGAACTTCCACTCTATGAACGAAACACAACGTTAGGTAAACTTAAAAATATTCAATGTATTACATATAGAAATTCTTCTTAATTCTTATCTATACTACATGTGATAACGGATCCGTTTGTCGGGCCTAATCCGTTTAGTGTATTTACATTTAACAATTTTAATACAACGTAGGTATTATTGTCTCCCGTTACAGCTGTCTTATCATTTGACAACACATTGTGATAGTGTTACGATGATTCTTTATCATAGTTTATGTTTGTATGTATCTACAATGACAACATGAACAGTATAGTCAGTTGTGACCCCAAGCCTGCGACATACATATCTTTAGCTAGATCGAGGATGTCGATAGGTATAGATGGTGGTCCCGCGACTTGTTATATAAATTATAAGGCTTATAATATTATTATTTAACTTTGCGGTTTCCGTTCGGCTGTATAAATATTTTGCCGACGTTGGTGATAAAGGACCAGCGTTATTGGAATTTGATATCCTCTTCACAATATAGTGCTACGGTTGTTAATAATATTTCATTCAATGAATTATTATAGTGTGTCGATTAATTCGCAGACAGTTTGGTTTTGTGTACGGTCCCGTAGACATGTCCATGTGGTTCAACCAAAGTTGTTAACAACATGTTGAGTTATTTGTTCGGAAGTAAGAGAAAATCGACGAAGCGCGAAAGGTTCAGCTGCATTCCTCAGGTTAACGAAGTTTATTTTGCCATTCGCTGTTGTTGTATCTGATGAAATCAAATCAAATGCGAAAGTGCATTCGTAAAGTGATGTTTCCTCAGATGGAAATGTTATATGAACGCAATTCAGTGCATAGCTATCACAAACCTAAATACGTACGTTTTCATAAAAAGATAAAGTGCTTTTAAATGTAGGATAATATAAATCTTAATCATTGACAATCAATTGTTAGATCTTTTCACTTACTCAAACACAGGAACCATAGTTTTTCTTTCGTGTGACTTGTTCAAACATTATTAAACCTTTTCATTTTTAATCCCACTATTGAAGGATCATCTTCAAGACTTTTGACTTTATCAATAGTAACTTAATCAGTCTCAAATGTTATCGTAGCATCTACTTCTTCGTTTGTTTTAGAACCATCTTCAATATTGTCACTTTTGTTTTATTAAGTGGTTGTTTTGTTTTACTATGGCTTTAACTGCAAAATTTATTGAATTTTTATTTATTTATTTGTCTTTTTGTACAAAATAACTATAAGTATCGTACACTGGCGGGCTTATTGCCCTTTGGCAAACATGTGTGTACTTGTTTATATATTTTTCGGAAAAAAACTTTTCTTTTTGTACGTTTGATTTTCATACTCGATTATATTTTGAAAAATATCGTAGATCGTCTAAGTATAGGTACCTACATAGAAAAGTCTATGAAAAAAATTAAACGCACAAAAGAAGCAGTACATATAAAAAATACGGTAATGTCCTTGGAACTGAGTGAGTTTTTTCACCAGAAGAGGTTTTTATAATTACATTTTTTTATGTATATTTTTCCTCTTTCCAGATCTATCCTGATCCAGACTCGGAGAAGGCCATAATGGGTTCAGTGGTATACTGCATCCACCACAAGGACGGATGCAAGTGGTCCGACGAACTCCGCAAGCTGAAGGCTCACCTCAACACTTGCAAGCACGATGCTGTCCCATGCGGCAGCCGATGTGGAGCCATGATACCCAGAGTGCTCATGCAGGATCATCTCAAATACACTTGTCCGCAACGCAGGGCCAACTGTGAATTCTGCGCCAAGGAGTTTTCGGGGCACATGCTAGAGGTAAACTATTTGCACTTGTTTATATTTTACTAGCAGTATTGTCTCCAGCAAAAATAACTTGAGAATTTTCTTCGTGGAGGGGGCGGTATGCACATATAGGTATACCAACTAAGCAAAACTCTCAAATTTGCGCTCTTTTCAGCCCACGTGATTTCTCGGCAAATTTTGCCGATATCTGAACCTTCCAATCGATTCATTTTATTCGCCTTCTTTACAATTTGACTAGTTTTAATCGTACGGTGTGATCGGTGATGCTGCTGGTTTTATACCCAATATTTATTTATCAATTTATTTTTTATATTTTACACTTTTTTGTGATTACTTGCTTTTATTTTTTAACACGTTATAGCTTTTATGGTTATTTTATGTGAATTACTTTTTTTTCTATACTATAATGTTAATTTCGTGGAATCCACTAGTGGCTTCTCTGGCATATCCTTACTCCTTACATACCTATATTTTTGTATTAAATATAAGGTGTTGTTTTCCTCAATATTTTTTTAAACATATGTTCATTATCTCTGAGACCTTTTTCAATCGAGTCAAAATAGTGAATGTGTTGCTGCTTAAACGTTTTTATGATTTATTTGATGACTGAATGGTTTGTATGTTAGAGGTGACGAGACGGACCAGCCCCCCTAGACAACGTGTAATTTAGCACAAGAAAAGATAACACTATGTATGGAAGTCACAGTTGCGTGTCACTTCCATACATAGTTATCTTTTATTGATTCTTTTTATAAGCTAAATGATACGATGTCTAGAGGGGCTGACGACACAAAAAAAATCCTCGTTACCCCATCTACGAGATTCCTCGTTAGTTGTAGCTTAATTTTTGCACCTGCCACAACACCATCCATCAGACCTGTACCTACCTTCGATTTACCAGTAATTAGAGCTATATTAAATAGCTCGATCTATTCCGTTATCTTTTTCTCTTTGCTAATTTGATTTGTTTCGTTTCAGAATCACTCCGGCAACTGTGGATACGAGCCGACATACTGCGAAAATAAATGCGGTGCCAAGGTGCAGAGGCGTGCTCTTACACAGCACAAGGCGAGCGAGTGCTCCAAGAGGCTGGTGGGGTGCAGACACTGCGGCAAGGAGTTCGTGGCGGACACCCTGGCAGCGCATCACGCGGCGTGCGCCAGGGCCCCCCTACCTTGCCCCCACCGATGTGACGCGCCTCCGATGCCGAGAGAGGATATGGACGCGCACCTCAGAGACCATTGCACGGCGCTTCTCATACCTTGCACTTACAAAGAAGCGGGATGCAGATTTAAGGTAATTTACACCATATTTTTTTTCGGAATAATGTAGATGTTTATCTCGTGATAAGTTGCCAGTAGATGGTACACAGCCTTCATGGCTACTCATGAAGTTGATTAAGATTAGAATCAGAGAAAAATTAATTATATTTTTATGACAAATTTTTAATATATCTCAATAGAGATGAATTTGTAATATTATAGGAGAACCAACAGAGCTTACGACCTGTCATCGGCTGGTTTTATGGATATTTAAAAAAATTATCATAAATATATCATTGATTACCAATGGGGTAAAAGATCCAATGTTTATGTGTAAGTATGTAGGTAATTAAAAAAATATTCAATAAAGTTTCACGACAAATTCATACTAAAGTTTGTGATTGAATTAGATTATAATATGATCAAGAACTGATTTACATTTTTAAGATAAGACAAGAATGTATGAGATTGTGTCACTAGTATAGTAGCCCTGCTGCTTCAAAAAATGAAAAAATATTTCTGGCGCAGTTCAGGGGTGACATCTGTGCGAGACACCGTCACCTCATTTACTCTTGCTTTCATTGTTTACAAATAAACTAATTTATCAAAAGATGGCGTTTCAAAGAAGGTTTCTTCGTTACTTCACAGATGGCAAAAGTATAATTCCTTATTTTCAGGTAAATTGTAATATAGAACTTTAAAAAATTACATTGATAAGGGAACTCAATACGAAGGCATAATTGGTGAATGTTGCGCAAGCGCATAAAGTGATCACGTAAGAACCAGCCGGTGACAGGTCGTAAGCCCTGTAGATGCCTTGAATTTCTGGTTCTTCTATAATATCTTAACTTCGTCTCTATTGAGATGTTAAAAAGTTTGTCAATAAAATATCTGACTGAGGACTGGCGTTTTGTAAATATTATCAATCATAATATTCAATTTATTTATAACTTTCATTATTTCGTATATTGTAACTATATGTAACGCTTTTTTATAAAGCTGAATCAAACTTTAGTTTAGTGTTTACATCTTAATATCTTCGAAAGGTTTAATTAAATAAAGAAGTATCAGCCTCAAGGATCCCAGCTGATGATGATAAGATAAGACCCACCATACTCCACATTTCATATAAGCTTTTGACAATTGCGCCTCCATTGTGGGCCTATAAATAAAATTAACATGCGAATGCTTGTTTACAGGGCAGTAGATTGAGCGTTGAAAGACACCTGGAGGAGAGTTGCGGTCAACATCTGTCCCTTGTGGGTGCCCTGGCAGCCAGACAACAGCAGCAACTGACCACACTGAAGGCGGCTCTGGCCAGACTGTCCCTAAACTATACCGGTACCCTCATATGGAAAGTCGGTGACTGGGCGGCCAAAATGCACGAGGCCAAGTCCAAGGACGGAATGGAACTTGTATCACCACCTTTCTACACCACACAGTATGGATATAAATTACAGGTAACAAACAATCTTAACTATTGACATTAAGGTAGGTGTTGGAGCTGGAAGTACCTACCTAAGCGGAATGAATTTTAAGATAAGTGATAAAATGTATGAGGCTCCATTTAGACAAAGCATCCTTTGTTTTAGTAACAAAGTATATTTACGAAGGTACTTTTAAAAATAATAATATTTCTTTAAATGGAGATTTATTATATGGAGATCATTGACTGTTCATAACAACACATGATTTTTGTATGCATCCCTCCAAATTGGTCAATAGTTTTGTATGCATCCCTCCAAATTGATCAATAGTTTTGTATGCATCCCTCCAAATTGGTCAATAGTTTTGTATGCATCCCTCCAAATTGATCAATAGTTTTGTATGCATCCCTCCAAATTGGTCAATAGTTTTGTATGCATCCCTCCAAATTGGTCAATAGTTTTGTATGCATCCCTCCAAATTGATCAATAGTTTTGTATGCATCCCTCCAAATTGGTCAATAGTTTTGGATAAAAAATAGAAAATTTTATGAAAATCTTTACTGCATTTACTAAAAATTCCAGTCAATTTAAAACAAGACCTAAAATTAAGAATAATTTAGGCCATAAATTTTGCCAAACAATATTTTCAAAACTTATTAGTGATTTTGCAAATATTAAAACAAGAATTTTTGAAAACGCTGATCTTATATTGTATTTATATTCTTGTTTACTCTATTATGAGAATATTTACTATGTGCAAATATATAAATATATATCTGGACTTAGAGCCAGACGATATTAAGTCCATGCCCTTGTTAAAAAAAGTAAGGCTTTGACTTCTTTCAATAATTCGAAAGTCAAAACCTCACTTTTAACAAAAAGTGGACTTAATACCATCTGGCTCTATATGCAGTTGCAGTAATAAATATTACGTACAAAAATCTTCAAATAAAAAACAAAGATTTGGGGGCCCTCAGTTTTTGCACGGGACACTGAAGATGATGAATGTCTCCCAGAAAAGGGTGTGGGTATACTTGTTTCTCTCTAAATACACTGCTTGTATATATGAACTAATTATTGTTGTTTTATTTGTAGGCTTCGCTGTTTTTGAACGGAAACGGCGCCGGTGAGGGGACACATGTCTCAGTTTACATTAAGATACTTCCAGGAGAGTATGACGCACTTCTCCGTTGGCCATTTTCACATTCTGTCTCCTTCACGCTGTTCGACCAAACCTCCTGCCCTGAGAAGTCTTGCAACATTGTCGAGAGCTTCATCCCCGACCCCACATGGAAGAACTTCCAGAGACCGAGCAAGGAACCCGACACCCTGGGCTTCGGATTCCCTCGCTTCGTCTCGCACGAGATGATTAAAAAGAGGCATTTCGTTAAAGACGACGTCATGTTCATAAGAGTTAAAGTGGACCCTAGCAAAATTGTCGCAGTTTAAAATTACAAATTTGAAATATTATACCCAACACAACCCTAAAATGAAGTGACATTTTGAACGCCCTAAACATCTTTGTAACAAAAAAATTGGAAATTATTTCTTATAGTCCAAAATTCCATGACGGCCAGATTTATGTCATAGTATAATAATAACTGATGTGTTATACTACTACTTAGGGTTCATAGTAGATGCGGGTATCCTTAGGTAGAAAAATTTTCACCCGTTATACTATGGCGTAAGTCTAGCGGTCACAGGCTCTTGTTCCAATATTTTCATTTTTTAAAAATATTGACAAAAGCTGTTTGAATTTCATATATAACAACTCTGTGGAAGCGCTTTCTATTGTCATACAATCCTTGGGGTTTAAATCAATTAAAATGTGTTAAAACCACACATCTATTTTATAATATGTTTTTATACATGTAAATAATTTTTATGTTCGTTTTTTTAGTTAAATCAATAACATTTTATGGCAGTATAATTTTTTAATCCATAACAAAAATAACCATTTTATATATTCACACTATTTCGGTTTGAACATTAATTTGTATATAGTTTTAAAAAATTATGGATATACTGTAATCACATAACTATGTAGATAAGTAGGTACCTAATTCTCTTAGGAGCATTAGATAAATATATTTTTTATAAAAGCAATGCGTATTTCATAATATTTATGTTAGTCACATATTAAAAAAAAATAGATAAATAGGAACATAAACAGAGTAAAAATTATCGAGATCTCTTAATATTAAAATTATTTTAGGTTATTTTTGTATGATTATTATTGTAATATGCAGTAAAACTGCCGCATACGTATAATTGGCATATTTTGTAAATAAATCGAATTATTTTTATCTTAGAACATAACCAATACTAATATTGTATTTTGTTTTTTTTATACATTGTAAATATATTGTATTTTTTTTCTTATGGCAGTTAGTCATATAATATTAAAAAGAAGACTCAATGTGTATTTGTTATGTCAAAGTCAAATATATTTCATATAATTTGTATTTTTAAGTTATTTCACGTCACATCCGTATGTTATTTTTGTCAACATAAACAAATTTATTTGTACTTTTTTATACATTGTACTATTTAGTAAAAAAAATCATTGTATGTTAGTTGCGAAGCACTTCACAACTTTGAAATTTTCCAATATTCAAAGCGAGGTATTTTTTTTTACTTAAAACTAAAACACATTACTTAAATTATCTTTTTGACTTTGCAATAATAAACATTTTTAATACATTTTATTTGTTAAATAGTAATTTTAATTTTATCTTTATGGCAACTTTTATCAATATACATTAGAAATCAGTTTCCACAAAATCATGGAGATCATAATTTTTTTTTTATAACATACTTTGTGGTTTATTGTCAAATATCAATTTCTTCCAACAAATTAGTGTTGCCAGTTAAAACTTATTGTCTGCTGGGATGGGACTTGGGACACCAGCGAAACTATTATTCTTACAATTGGGAATCATTGAAATGCTTTTGTTTTTATATATTTTTAACGTGATGTATTCTTTGATAAACATTCCGACCATACTTACCAACATTAGGAGATATATGTAATATTATTTGTTTGACAAGTGCTTCACTTCTAATTGAATGATGATGGTCTATATTTAATGATTTAGTGGATAATATTTTATATTAATAAGCTGGAGATAAACCAAAGGTTGTTTTGATTACTTTGCACAGACATTTTGTACATTATAAATATGCAAAGTAATTCATAATCAGTCAATAAATACACATACTTAGAGTGTAATCATACTTAACCTCAAATATATCTTACTTTCACACTATTTATAATTTTACTTTTGTGGGTTAAATTCATAGATTACTTGCGTCAGAACAAATATATCTATTTGTGGTTGTTTAAAAATTTTATCAATTGGAATTACCCACAAAAATAGGATTGAATGTGTTTTATAAAATCTTGTGTTAAATTATGTAGTGTGCATGACCCTGACCCCATCGAAGACTTTATAAATTTAATTATAGATTCAAAAATAGTACAAATTAATTTAATGTTTTTAATACATTGAAAGCACCGAAGGGTAACTTAACTAAAAAAACTTGATGGTGAAAGTCTCCATTTAAAAATGTTCATTAATTTTAGAGACAGATAAAATTTGAAGTTATCAATCTTGTTAAAATCGATAAACTAATTTTTTAAATACTTTTTCTTGTTCATTTTCTTCATTACTGAAGGTCGTGACCAACTTGATAAGCCATTGTTGCATTTTTAAATACAATAACTTCAAACTTACTTTAATTTGAAGTTATTCTAAAAATATTTTCAATATTACTGAACTCTTTTATTTAATATTTTCAAAATTACTTAACTTTTTTATTGAATATCCTTATAAGAACTAAATGTGCTTTTCACGGTATATCATTTTATTATGTCTCAACAAATAGGTATATGCACAATACATAATATGTATATCATTTTATTATGTCTCAACAAATAGGTATATGCACAATACATAATATGTATATCATTTTATTATGTCTCAACAAATAGGTATATGTACAATACATAATATGTATATCATTTTATTATGTCTCAACAAATAGGTATATGCACAATACATTAATATAGCATTTTTATTATATATTTTCATACTATATTCTCTTGTTTATTATAAAATATAATTGTTTATTACTTCAATGAGAATAGAGGTGTTGATACACTCTTAATAATATTAAAAAAATTGTATTATATAATTTTGTATCTTTTATATGAAAATGAAACGAAAATAAATAAATAAATAAAATTTATTATTTCTTTTATTTCTTATAAACTAAACTAAACAATAATATAGGTATGCATTTTTTTTAATGTATCAATTTGATTGAATATTTTATTAAGAATAAAAATAGAGGTAACAATAACATTGTGCTGATGACATTGCATATTACATTATAATAAATAGTATTTTTTGGGATTTAATGGGTTGTGTGATAGTAAATTTCATAAAATTTTGATAAAAATCTGTGCAAATTTTTGAAAAAGAACTGTTGTAAAATATTAACGATTTTGTAACTTTCTGTATTTTGGGTTTTTGTGTTTTCTGCATGTCGTACATTTTAAAAACAATCTATGGAGAAAGACATAAACAAACCGCCCGACCCTGGGCCTTGTGAATTTGGTTATTCATCCGAATCTGACACAGGGCAGATATCGGTAGTTGTTAATAGAAAACGTAAACCATCCAGATATCCCCCCCGATGTTCCTCATAAGCAAAAGCAGGCTTCTGTTGATGACTGCAATAATCCTACAAACCTAACCTGAAATCCCTCCTCGACTGTCACTCATACCAATCATGATCTTATGTACACAACATTATCCTCTGCACCTTATATAGTGAATATACAGAGATCAGAAGACGGAAAATTAATTCACCTTCTAAATTTTGGAAAATATATCTTTTTTAATCAATTTAATGGTTCAAATAACAAATCATAAATGGTTCAATAAAAGCGGAAGGTAGGTATAAGATATCTATGGAATTGATATCTATTGAATGATATGGCTTTGGTGGCTCAAGCAAGGACTTTTGAGAAACTGGAATCAACCTCAAACTCCGATTGAGATGAATTTCAGGAATATCTGAAGAGTTGGCATCTACGACCAAACCCCAAGAAGACTGTTGCACTGGCTTTGCATTTAAACAACAGAGAAGCAGGGAGGCAATTGGTGCTCCAAATGTGTGGCGAGAAGAGTCCGAAATACCTTGGAGTAAAAATTGACAGAGCCTTAACGTATAAAGAACACCTCGATGGCGTTAAGAACAAAATAAAATCCTGAAATAACATCATCAATAGCTTTACGAACATCAGCAATAGCTCTGGTATACAGCTAAGCTGAATACTGGTCCCCAGTGTAGAATAGAAGTGCACACTGTAAGGGAATAGATATGGAATTAAATAAAACCATAACAGGAACTGTGAAATCCACTCCAACACCGTGGTTACCAGTATTATCAAACATCGCTACGCCAGATCTGCGTAGAATGCATGCCTTCTGCCAGACAGAAAAACAAAATAAAAACAATCCTTACATGCCATTATTTGACGACATCTTCCACCCACCCCATAAAAGGCTAAGTTCCCGGTACCCAATTTGGACAGTCGAGGCAGAGGACTTCAGTGTTGAATCCGTTTGGAAAGAAAGATGGGTCAATGTGAACGAACAGAACTACCACCTTATTGTGGACCCAACAACCCGAGTACCTGGATTTGACCTGCCACGAAAAATATGGGTACAGCAAAACAGGGTAAGAATGTGTAGCGGTCCAATACCTAATAGCGCTACGCGGTCATGCAACGCTCGCAGCCGCCATTTTGCCCTGCGCCGTGCGCAGCCCACCTATATAAGGAAGGCCACAGAGCTCCAATTCATTCGTTCTTCATCCAGACCTCCGGGCTCGTCCTTACGCTGCCCAACCGGCTCGTCGTCGTTCAAAGTCCGCGAACTAAATTTATATTTGAATTAGTTAAGTACTGTTTATATTCGATTAATAACTACCACTGTAACTAGAGTCAATAAACGAGTAAGTTATATTTCCTGTTGCATCTTTTAATCTGTCATCTATTTCTACCTGAGTTGCATTTAATATTTAATATCTAATAATCTTTTGTATACGGTATCGCAGTTGCTTGGTCGATCAATCTGTAGCCCAGCTGTCGGGAGACTCCGAACAGACGGTATCCAGGTTCGAACCAGGCAGGTGAGATATCGTTTGGTTGTATGTAGCCAAGGGCGGACAGACAGGTTTATACCTACACGTCCAGCAGACCGACCTTACCACCGATAAAAATATACACAGATAAGAATCTGTTACGGCTCCGGCCGACAGGTTTGCACATCAGCTTCCGAAACTAGTGAGCCTACATATGAAGCCAAAAATGGAACAAGGTTGCTGTAATTTCTTGCTCTGGAGATGGGGAAAGAGGGAGAACCCAGTCTGTGAATGTGGAGCTGAGCAGACAGTAAAGCACATGGTGCAAGACTGCCAGCTCAGGAAATTTAGCGGCACCCTCCAGGATATCCACGAAGCGAGACCGGAGGCGGTGGAATGGTTGACAGAACTTGATCCAAGGCTATAACACTCATATGCTGCCCATATATATTATGGGCGAAGAGGATACAAGTACCAGAGCCACACGAAAAGTAAAGTAAGTAAGCTGCAAATAATTTCGTGAGAAATATTGATTTGTGGTCTAACAACAAATTTAGAGCATTTATACCAACGTTTAACTTAATAAGGATGGGCCTGGTGGGAGGCGTTCCTACAGACCTCTCTGAAAAAGAAATTGTTGACGCGCTTAATGACTCGCATGAAACAATAAAAGTTCTAAAAGCCCACAGATTAAATTACAAAGAAAACACATCTGGAACTATCATATGGAAGCCCTCGCAGTCGGTGGTTGTTACCTTTGAGGGTCAATCTTTACCATCCTGAATCTTCTTATATTATAACTCCCTTCCAGTGGAAATGTATAAATACCCAACTATCCAGTGTTTTAATTGCTGTCGCTTCGGTCATTCCAAGCCTACTTGCCGCTCCACGATGGTATCATTGTGGAGAGGACCATTCTTTTGATCAGTGCCCCAATACTTCCAAGGAGCCTATTTGCATTCATTGCAGTGGAAAATCTACTGCAAAAAGTTTGGCATGTCCCGAGTTGACGAGACAAAGAAAATATCACAGAGATTATGGTTTCTTGACAGCATTTCTTAAATTCAGGCTTCAAAATTATTTCCACCCACCAAAAAATCTTTTGCAGAAATTACTTCATACTGATATCGGCCCGCCGCGCCGCCTCAACCCCAGATCCGCGAGAGAGATCCACTGTCCTCCTATTCGAGTAAGGCTGTGGTTTATTTATTTTCGTGGTACTTACCCAGATTGTTAATTATATTATCTATCATTTATTCATACTTCATTCATTCATACCATCACGGCATATCCCACAATGTATCACGTGTAGTCTGTGGTAGCACTGGACCACCCATTGTTAGTCCAGTAGCCGCTGAAGAAACACACACTTCTTGAGAAGATTGGTTCGATATTTTCAATATTTTATTTTCAAATTGTTAAATTTTTAATATAAATTCTCTAAGTACCTACAAAACTCCTAGGCAAAGTTCGATTCCGAGCCTTGATTTGCATTTTTAAATCCATAAACTTAATTTTCAATACCTAGTTTTGCATTGTTTTATATTAGTTTCTGCTTTAACTCTCAATTCATACCTACCTATCATATATTTTATATATATTTTCATCACACAAATACCTACATACCTATTATTTATTTTTATTACACAAATACATATTACATATATTTTCATTACACAAACACATATTATATACTTTCATTACATACATACATATTATATATTTAATTTCACAACACCCAAATACATACCTATACATATTATATTTATTCATTCACACTAGAGTGTACACATATTATATTTTTATTGTTTCAAAAATTTGACTTGATTTGCCGGCCTTGTTAGACTCAGGGACATACTTTTTTTACTTTTTTTTGTCAAGGTCATTCTTCACCCCTGTTCAGTTTTCTGTTTTCAGTTTTAACCCGATCTATTTTAAACTTTACCATGTCAAAATCACCAGCCGCCGCCACCCAATCACAAACCCCAAGCACCTCTGAAGAGACACCCAGGGCTTGCAAAAGCCTTTTAAGACTAATTTTGGCATTCATCACCACCGCTCTCACAGCTCTTGATAGGAGTGGCAATATCCACAAACAAATCAAAAAGGAGATTAAGTATAGCCTCAACTCAATATCGGTATGCGCAGAGGAAGTTGCCGAGCGGGTCCTTTCGAGTAAAGAAGACCTACATAAAGAGCGCCTTTCCAACACACAAAAACTGTTGGAACAAGAAATAAGGCACACAAATGCTTTCGCCTTAAAAGCGCACGATTGGCCCGCCCTGCCTACTCCAACACCACGATCATCACCACCTTCTCCCTCAACATCTCGCCAAGCAGCAAAAACCATTCCTCGTGCCCAAACAATAGTGGTTACAGGCAAAAAACCGATGGCCTCTGAAGACATTCTCAAACAAATTAAGAAAGAGGTAAACCCTATTAAATCGGGACTGCGAGTGAGCAGAATATGGAAAAAGACCGGAAATCAGGTCGCTGTTCAGTGCGACACAGCAGAGCATATCGAAAAACTCCGTAAAATCTTAGCCAGCCAAGAAAATATCACTACACTAGATAAACCCAAACTGAGACCCAGAATAGTCCTTATCGGTGTCGAAGAGCACCTGACAGAGGAGGAGATACTCGAGGGACTGTGGAAACAGAATCCCTCGATCTCAAACAAATACAAAGAGGGTCTCGAAAAGGAAACAAAAATTGTTTACATGGCAAGATTTAGGAGAAATAACTTGCTTAAAAAGGTGGTAATCTCAACATCTCCTCAGCTATTCGATGAGCTTTTGAGAGCGGAATCTGTCAACATCGGGTTCCTTAAGGTGAAGGTCGACGAACATATTGGGTCCCTGACATGCAGGAAATGTCAGAGGTACGGCCACTACGCAGCAAAGTGCAATGCACTGGAGGAAACGTGCAGACTGTGCTGCCAAAGTCACCCACCTAATGAATGCAAAGGTAAACAGTGGGAATGTGTACATTGCCTGGAGAGCAATGAAAAATACAAGGAAACACAACCGACTCGGCACAAAGACCAAACCAAAGAGTGCCCAATATACAGAAGGTATCTAAAACGGTACAGGGACATGGTCGAATACCTTTGCTAAGGGCCCCTCCATCAAAATGGCTCAAGTCAATCTCCAGAGGTGCGAAGCGGCAACGTTGAGCTTCATTGATAAGTTTTCCGAGGAAGGCTATGATGTTGCTCTTCTACAAGAACCCTACACTGGGAATAAAGGAAAGGTCAACAAGAAGATCTTTGATGGACTGACCTTCCAGAAACCACAAAAAGACCATGTGGTCAAGGCGGCAATCCTAGTGGCCAAAGGGACCGCGAATGACAGCATTATGTTACAGCAGTTTTCCGATCACGCGTGCGTGTTTGTGGAGATGACACTCGGCGGAATAAAGTTGGTCGTTGGATCTGTATACTGCGAACCAGGAGAAAGCGTTGATAGGAACGTTTCCTGCGTCGATAAAGTTATGAATTCGGACAAAAAGCATACCGTCCTTTTTGGTGCTGATGCAAATGCTAAAAGCATCTGGTGGGGCAGCGCGTGAACTGACAAAAGAGGAGAAGAAGTCATAGACTTCTTATCTCAACATCAACTCCACGTCTTAAACGAAGGCAATACACCAACCTTCGCAATTACGCGCAATAACATCGATATATCGAGCGTAATTGACGTTACAGTTTGTACGCAAAACCTACTCAGCAAAATCAGTCACTGGAAAGTTGACAGGGAAATAGCTCCACTCTCCGATCATAACGCAATTACATTTGACATTGAGAGACAAACAACGCCTGGTTCGATAGAAGACTCCACGTTTCTGTATAAAACAGCCAAAGCTAACTGGACGAAGTTCCAAAAGAAACTAATAGCTCACGTGGAAAGTAAACAAATCAACGAGGAAAGAATTTCTGAAAACGACCAAACTGTGATACTGGAAAGACAGATTCTATCCATCGCGGATGGTATTCACGAATCCTGCAGAGCAGCGATACCACCCATCAGACCTGCTAAGCGAAAGAAGTGCCCGTGGTGGAACTCTGAGCTAGAGTCGTTAAAGAAGAAGGCCATTGCCTCTAAAAGAAGACTCAAAAACTCAGCAATCGCGAGGAGAACCCAAATTACGCTTCCAGAGTACATAAGAGCCAAACAGGAGTTCAAAGAGGCCATCCAGGTCGCAAGAACCAAAAGTTGGAAAGAATACTGTCAAATCCAAGAAAACGAAACCGTCTGGAGCTGCGTCCAACGAATCTTGAAACCCTACAGTCGCAAACCACCCGAGACTGTCAAAACAGCAAAAGGATTCACAAACACGGCGCGAGAATCTGTGGAAGCCTTCCTCGAGAAATTCTTTCCGGATGATGACACGAACAACGAGACGATCGAGCAGACCAACATTCGAATTAACTCACGCTCCACGCCTTCCCTCCAAGACGAACAGCCCTTTACGCAGAAAGAGGTCAGAAGAATAATCGTGTCCATGAATCCATACAAAGTCCCAGGAAGTGACCATTTCACCTCTGACATATGTCTACAAGCCTTCGAAGCGATCCCGAAAGAGTTGACAGCCATTTACAATGCTTGCCTCAGACTCGGATGTTTCCCGAGAGCGTGGAAAATCGCCCGAATTAAAATCATCCCCAAACCGGGTAAAGATGACTACGAGGACATATCGTCATACCGTCCGATCGGATTGATATCCGATCTTGGAAAGACACTCGAGAAACTGATCGCATCCCGTACACAATGGAGACTCATTAGTGAGGAAAGACTCAGCTTACGACAGTTTGGTTTCACGCCCCAAACGAGCACGGAAGACGCTCTCTACGACACGGTCAGAAGGATCAAGACCGCCCAAACAAAAGGAAACGTAGTGCTAGCTATCTCCTTAGATATCCAAGGGGCGTTCGACAATGCGTGGTGGCCGTTCCTGCTCAGCCAGCTGGCCGATAAGAGGTGCCCCCGCAATACTTTCGCACTGCTAAAGAACTACCTGAGTGATCGAACTGTCGAGACTGTCTACGCAGGCGTAAAAGTATGGAAAGAGAGCAACAAAGGTTGCATTCAAGGATCGGCCTGCGGCCCTATGTTCTGGAACATAATCCTAGACCAACTCCTTCAACTGCCTTTCCATCCCAACGTGCACATCCAAGCCTTCGCGGATGATGTCTTCCTCATTATTGAAGCAGCTGACACTCCAACTCTGGAAACGATCGCCAACGAAACTCTCGATACGGTCTCCCAATGGGGAACAAAAGTAAAGCTTTCATTTTCAGAGGCAAAAACAAAGGCGCTCTTCATGACTAAGAGGAGAGTGAGAGAACCAAAGATTGTTATGAATGGCCAGCCACTCCCCCTCTCTGAAGACGCCAAAGTACTGGGGGTCACGATTGATCACAAGTTAAACTGGAGCAAACACGTGGACACGATTTGTAAAAAAGCTACTGGCATCACTAATAAATTGACGACCATGGCGAAAGCGACATGGGGACTGCCCCCTGAAGCCATTAAAACCATATACCATGGAATTACAGAGCCAATAGTGACCTATGCGTCCAGCGTCTGGGCGGACGCTGTGAAAAGGCAAAACATCCGCAAGAAGCTCAACATCGTCCAACGGGCGGTCGCACTGAGTATATGCAAGGCATACAGAACAACGTCGCTCACGTCCGTCCAAGCAATAGCAGGAGTCATGCCACTGGACTTGAAGGTGGAAGAGCTATCGCTAATATACGACACCAAAATAAAAGGTACCATCCACGAGCTACTCCCTTCGGACGTAAGGCTCCAGAACAAGGTAAAGATTAAAGAACTCCCGCACCCAACCGAACAAATAGGGGTGAAAACCGAATACCTCGGCAACATCGAGCAGTCTTCGACAACTGACGCCGATACCCTATACATCTATACAGATGGTAGCAAAACGGAAGGGAAAGTTGGAGCAGCTTTTGTTACCTTTGACCATGAAAATAAAGAGATAGCCACCAAAAAGCTTCCCATGCCAGACCATTGCACCGTCTTTCAGGCCGAGCTCGTAGCCATCAGAGAATCGCTAGAATGGCTAACGAAACAAAGACAAAAGCACTCGCAGGTTAAACTTTTATCGGATTGCAAAAGTGCAATAAAAGCGCTCGAAAACGGAGCCCCGACTAACCGGCTAGTTTTTTCCATACAAAACACCTGCAAAAGCTTGAAAGAAAACGGCACAGCGTGCACATTTGCTTGGATTAAAGGACACTCTGGAATACCGGGCAACGAACGAGCTGACCAACTTGCAAAAGATGCAGCGACAAAAACAAAGACTGTAAAAATTTATGATAAATTTCCACTTAGTCACGCAAAAAGGCTTATAAGACAACACCTCCTGAGCAAATGGGAACAGAGATATGCTGAATCGCAAACTGGCAAAGTCACTAAGACATTCTTTAACAACTTACAACAAGCACATGCATTCAGGAAATACAACAAAATCACATATCATCTTACACAGATGCTCACAGGGCACGGAGCGAACAAGTCATACCTCCATCGCTTCAAAAAAGTAGATGACGCCCTATGCCAATGCAATGACACCAGCGAACAGTCCATAGACCATATAATCAAAAATTGTCCGATGTTCCAGAGAGAGCGATGGAGCATCCAAATGCTTCTTCAAAGCAAAAACATTAAGTTCCAAAATAGAACAGAAGCAATAAACAATCCACAATACATTGAATTTTTGGAATTAGTGGCACAGAAGGTGGCCAAACTAAATAAATGATATCAGACAACACTTACTCCTTTACAACAATTTATTTCCTATTCTATTTTATTTATTTTTCTTTAATCAATTTACTTTCCAGAAGGCAGCCAAATTAAATAAAACATACTCTTTTATTTCATACCTATAACAATTTGAATTCCCAAACACAGCACATGTCTAAAAAAAAAAAAATACACCACAACAAAACAAAACAACACCAGCACATACACTCACAAATATTCACAAACTTAATCACGCAATACACAATAAACATACCCACACACTACACACAAAAATGCCGGATGTCAGTACCATAACATCACGGAAGACCTAGAAAGGTCAGCTTCTCCGACAAGGTTTTCTGTGGTTCCCTTGTCAGTAACGCAAATGCGGAGAAGGTCCCAAATAAGGCCGCAGCCGTCATCCCTCCCATCCCAACACAAACACAATAAACACAATACAAATAACTACTAAGACTCTCAACAAAATTAAATATGAACACAACCTTGTATTGTTATAAGCAAGGGAGACAATAACAGACTAACAATCCAAAAAAACCAGCGAAAGGTGTGCGGGTGTGCATTGCCTTATAAAAGGGAGCACAACATATTTGTGTATACCCACACACCAGTCTCGTCTCACCTCAAAAGGCACTATATTCAGAATGGGTGGTGAACCTCATTGCTGAACTATGTGAGATGTTATAATTGTTGCCTGTTGTATTTTCGAATACCCGGCTCTTACGGGACACTCGAAAGCAATAATAGAAAAGAGTGGAAGCACTATTCTAAGCCGATGCCTATTATTTATTTATTTATGAAAATTTGTCAACGGCGATTTTCGACAGATAACAGCTGAGCCGGTTCGACCTTGACCTACCAACACGTGTGGGTCAAGGATAATCGATTTTCTTTTTCGAATGAAAAAGAAAAATCCCTGAAAGAAAGACGAAATTAACTCCACTGGTCCCTGCCAGCCGTGGAAATACTCAATACCTAGAGACATGAAACAGGAACGGCCTTTTTTTTAACCACCTGACAGCCGACATCTCTCCGCAATTAGAGACCCAATTGGTCCTGTCACCAATTACAAGGATTGTCTCTCGACAAAGCTGCCCACCACGCGGTATAGTAAAAATTTTGCAAATCTTTTGGCATCATATTTTTGTAACATGTAACTCATGGCCGTGAAGAAAAATTATGTGTGCCCCGGAACACAACAATATTTGTGACATTTTTTTATTCCCCTTGTAACAATATTTCGGCTTGTTTTTTTTTAATTTATTTACTTTATTGACTTTATTTTAACGTATGACGTCCAACATTTCAATTCATCATTTGGGACATCCTAATTTATTGACAATTTTATTTATTTTAATATTTTAATTTGTGACTTAATGGTTCTGTCTAACTTCTAAAACTTGACATTCTTTTATACCGTTTAGTTAAAAAATAGTTAATTTTATAATTTGTGCAACAAACATTACGAACGATTTTACATTATAAAATTTAAAACTTATGTAGACAAAGTAAAATCATTGCAAGCGAGATTGTTAAAACTAATAATACCCAATACAGATTTATCTAAATGGAATACTCCCAGTTAACAAATTATACGCTTATCGAGTCATATTAAATCATTACTTCTCTAATGAATATAAATTACCTGTAAAAAATATATATAATTCCAGACAAGTTGTGCAAAATAAATTGATAATTCCCAGATGGACAAACTATTATGGTGAAAGGACACTGAAAGTAAGCATACTGAAAAAAGATGCGAGGGCGCAGAATCTGATCGTCACCAGACTTGGGGAGAGTGCCATGACTCATATTCTAATGTGTGAGACAGCTTCTGAAATGTGGAAGAAATTGTTAAGTGTGTATGAGCAAAAGTCAAGCACAATCATACATTTGCTTCAACAGAAGTTTTTCAACTACAAGTATGAAAACAGGGTGGAGATGTCGATGTTTCTATCCAAACTCCAAGAGCTTACTTGCCAGCTGAAACATGCAGGGAAGGTGATTTCGGATAAATTCCTAATAACAAAAGTGTTGATGTCTCTGCCAGAGAAATATAGACATTTTGTGTCCGCCTGGGAGTCGGTCGACCCATCTAAACAACGGTATGATGATTTGGTAGCAAGACTTCTCGTGGAGGAAGAGAGGATGGGGTCAAAGGAGAGTGATAATGTGGCTTTATTTGTGAACCAGAGAAACAGTAGTAAGCCAGATAAAAAATGTTTTAAGTGTGGGAGGGTTGGACACTTTTCTATGCAATGCAAAAACAATAAAGAAGTTCGTAAGCGTTTTATATGCTCTAAAACTGCATACTGCATACATAACTCTCTTTTGGACAATTTGTTTCCCAGGCCCCAGATGGATGTGCTTTGCTGAATCCCTCAACTCTCTCTCTGTTTTTAAGTCTTCATAACGATAACTTATCTTTTATTCAAAACTTATTAACCCTCTTAATTTCTCAAACAACAATCATATACCGACCAACGCTGCTTCTTGTCTTAATGTACTTCTCTCTTCTATTCCCAATTGCGACGCAACTAAACAAAATTCTCCAATGGAACAGCAGAAGTCTGATATCTAACAAAATAGACTTTACCCAATTACTTCAAAAATATTCAATATCTGTTGCCTCCATTTCAGAAACGTGGCTTAAAGCATCTCACCAATTTCAGGTGAGAGGATATCATTGTCTCAAGACAGGACAAACCGGGCTTCAGAGGGGGCACAGCTTTGATAATTAGTGATTCTCTCACTTTCAAACAGATAAATATCCACGCAATATCCCATACATGATTTTGGGAGATTTTAACACTCACTCGCCTTCCTGGAGAAGTAAAATAACGAATCTTTCTGGTCACAATGTGATAGATTTTATCGACATTAATAATCTATGTAATAATGATGGATCTCCCACTCGACTTACTTGTCCTAATCAACGAAAAAGTGCTGTTGACTTATCCTTTTGTTCACCATCCTTGGCATCTAAATGTGTGTAGCGACTATTACCCTATTATTATTATTGAAATCAGTAGTTTTATAAATAACAAATCAAAGTCTTCATTTAAAAAAATTGGGGGGCATGGAAGGAGCCTCCACGAGAGATTGCTATACATAAAAAATGCAAACGGAAGCAATCCGGCGCCCCCTGGTAACGGCATTAGTAGGCCAATCCTTTCAACACCGGATAGCCACTCAAAAAGTCAGGCTCAGGGCCACTCACAACGACCTCAATTAACATAGAAGTATTAAGTCAAGACAAAGAGACCATCCTCTCGGATATCAGCAGACATAGACATACTGATGATACAGGAGATGCACCCTGAATAACAGACCGAATATAGAAGGCATGCGACTGGTACTGGAATGCCCACACGACAAGGCGATATCCGTCGCTGAGTGGCAAGGTGTAAGGTCCGAACTCATAAAGTAAGTAAGTATTTAAAAAAAAAATAAAATTTCGAACAATAAATGCAAACTGGTTCTTGTTCTCAAAGGAATTTGTTTCATTCATCGAGAATGAAAGTCACTATCTAAAAGATATAAAATCTCATGAAAAATTGTTCCTGATCTTATAATAAAGGCTGCAGATAAATTGATTCCGATTTAGTCATGTCGAAAAACAACATTCAACGTCGTGGTGGGACAATGAGTGCACCCAAGATATTTCCTCCCGAAGAAAAGCAATATCTATATATCGTAAAAACATATCTTAGGAGAATTTCCTCAAGATAAAACAAACTCAGGCGGAAACCAAACTAATACTTAAAAAACAAAAAGAGGCTTGGATGACGAAAATGTTGTGAGAGTCTATCGCCCCAGTCCTCACATTCGGTTGTTTGGAATAATCTAAGAAAATTCAGCTCATCATATAGTCCCCTAGCACAAAAAAAATTCAAACTGCAATGTACCATTAAAATACAATCATCAAAGAGCAGCTTTGGGGATTCCGTCAATCGGACAAACTATTACAAGAAACAATCCTGCAAAGAAAGAATTCAAATTAATCAAATCTATAGTAGGCGACATTAAAATACACAGATTGGATTTAGCTTTCATTCAAAACTTTCTATTAAATTAATTAAATATTTCCTCAAATTCTTTAGCAGAAATTGAAATAAATCAATAGTTTAAAATTCCAGATTACTTATGGAATATTAATGTCAAATCATTTTCAAACTTAACAGAAATTCCTATAGTTCCTGAAGATGTTACATTATATTATGAAAGGGATAAATATTATTTAAAATCTTTTGCACTTAGAAAAATGTTTTTTGAAGAAGGTGTATTATCTACTGGAAGCAAAAACTATGTTCCAAAAATGTGGTGGTCAAGGATTTTAAATAACAAAGTTTTTAAAATATTTAGTATAACTAGTATAACTAGTGAAAACAAACAAAGTTTATTAATTTATTTCAAATTATAATTACTTTATATTGTTTATTTTTTTCTTAATACTTATATTGTTCATTTTATCTTTACCTACACAATATATTGTGTACTTACCTATTTTATTTTTGTTTAATTGGTGTTTATAGTAATTACATTAAAACATAAACAATTCTACACCACGTATACGTCAAAAAAGTCTTTTTGTCGACATTAGGCATCAAAAAAAGACAGAGTGCAAAATTTCATTGCAAAATATTACTTGAGTGGTACTATTCCACAAGAAACTCGAGGCGGGGATTGCAAAATCCACATTCTGGCGACAGAAAGATCACTTATAAATGATTTTACAAGTTCTCTTATATGTTCCGAACCACATTATTGTCACTCAAAAACTAGTGCCAGAAAATACTTGCCTTGGGAACTCAAATGTCAATAAACTCTACAAAATGTTTATTAATAAACACTCGCAATCCAAGACAAAGGCATCATATTTTAGATACCATTTCAACACTTCTTTTAATTAAGGTTTTGGTTCTCTGCTACTGATAAATGCTCAACATGCATTCAATTTGAGGAACCATGGACGCCCGCAGGGGGGGGGGGCAAAGATTTTAATGAATGTGCCAGAAACCATACCAGCTCAGCATGGCATCGTGGGTCTCAACAAGATGCTGAACACTTCCCGTCAACCATTAGAGATCCAAATAAGGATATTCTGTAAAACAGAACTATTGAAGAAAACAGAAATAACTGTATCCTATTATTTCAACAATCTTATTTTGTGGAACAAATGATTTGGCAATTCATGGGAAAGATAGTACCAAAGGAAATGTCGAACAATTTTATGGGTATCGAATTGAGGGAGGAGACAGTATTTTAAAAAATCATTTTACATGTCATGTTCACTTTAGGATATACTTTCTTGTATGCCACTGTCAATGTCTGCAAGTGTCCCAAATAAATAAAATAAAATGTATTTATTTGGGACAGAAAACAACATCAAAGTAATATACAAAACAAAAAATGATATAATATAATAAACTCATAGTTGAATGTGGTAAGATTTAATTTTGAATAGGGAAATTTGACAGAATGTAAAATTAACAGACTATGTCTAGCGAGGCAGTAAAATTTCCAATGTGTGGAAAAAAATAATAATAATTGTAATTAGGTAGAAACTAAAAAAAAAAAAAAAAAAAAATTGTATTTTTGTTTCTTTGTAATAATTTATTTATAATATTGGAAATATACTATTCGCTCATTCATTCATTCATTCATTCATTCATTCAAGTAGGTATTATGTATTATTATCTACATATTGTTCAGTGTAAAATTAAGTTGGTATATGTACTTTATTTATAAGAAAAACATATCAATTATACGGTTCTATATAATTATAAACTAGTATCCACTAAATGGATGCATTTACGGGATGCTTGGACGTGAGCAAATAAAAATGATAAAAAATCCGGAGCAGGAACCAAGTCGTCAAAGCCATATGTATATAAAGAACAAATGAGATTTTTGCCAAAAGTTGGTGAGCCTAATCGTACTCATGATTCTATTGGGAACCCTACAACATCAGATGTCATGCGCATGCCAATTTTAGAGGGAGAGAACAATGCTCAGATGTTTGGAAAATCATTACCACGTACTTCTAAAAAGCAAAGGACCATTGAACTAGACAAAAAAATGGGCCAGTTTTTGGACAAAAGGCCAAAAGGTGTAGCTGATCATCCAATGCTATATTTTTTTTAAAGGTGTTCTGCCGAACTTTATGTCTGTAGCTGCACCTGGTCAGCTGCAATGTGTATAGCTTCATTGATCTCGAATACTTCCGAAGATTTACGAAGATCAACGAATCATAGCCCACCGCTGTTGATACGAGTTGATTGACAGATCTTTATTCATGTGTTGATCGTTCAATAGAGTCACATTTAATCTTAATCTATTAGTTCCGACCCACGACATCACAAATTAATTAAGTTATTATTTATATTGTTATTTCATTTATTTCGAATAAACCAGTGTTAAAAAAATCATTTACAATCTACATGAAATGTAACAACCAGGTGATAGCTCACATAAGGAAAAGTAGAAGAATATTTGAGGAAAATATTATCAATAGTGGGCATAAAGCATTGTACAATTATATTGGTAAACAAATCTCTAGTAAGATATCTATACCATAAATTATTAGAAATTACAATGAAGAATCTGTCACTGATAAGCATGATACTGCCAATGTTTTTGCTGAACAGTTTGAAAGGGTATTCACCAGAGAATCTCTAAATGACATCTTGCCAACCATCACTGGACGTGAGAAGAACGCACAACTCTATATGCGAAATTGACTTCTCTGAAGGACACTTAACAACATGGACGATCACTCGGCTATAGGAACAAACAACATCCCTCCAATCGTCCTAAAAAAATGTGCTTCTGTACTTAGCAAACCAATATCCCAACTGATGAAATATTCCCTTGAATCCATTGTTACACCCATACATAGAGGTGATGAACTCGACCCAAATAACTATCGCCCAATAAGTCTGACTTGCATCCTTTGCAAAAGTATGTCCGTGTGTCTTTCAGACACCTGTCCGCATCTGAAAGTGTAGATTAGGACTTGCCATGACGAGGGGCGCCGTCATGGTGGACGTTTATTTCCCCTCACACACAAAGGTCTGGAGGTTGCCTTGTCGACTGAAGGACCGTACGAACCAGAATGTACAAAAATATAAAGAATAAAACTTTACAATCGCCTAACCGAAAAGGGGGCAGACCCGACTGCAAAAGGGGGTCAACACCCACCATAACTGGTGGGAAAGACGCAAAGATGGGTCGGAGGAGCAGAGGGCCCTGCATGGGAGTGGTTCAGATTAATCTGCACCACTCCAGGGCAGCGTCAGCTGCGTTACTCCTCCGACTTACATCGAAAGGAGAGGACATAATTCTAGTCCAAGAGCCATGGGTGGTAAAAGACCAAGTGGCGGGACTAAAATCCAAAGACTACAAGATCTTTTACTTAAGGGGAACTGGTAAACCTAGATCTTGCATTCTCATTAAGAAAGAGCTCAACGCCTTCATGGTGACAGAGTTCTGCAATAAAGACATCATAGTGCTGGCAGTAGAACTTCAATCCCAAACCATATGGATGGTTTCTGCATACCTAGCACATGACCATGAAGAACCGCCCCCCCGAGTATCCTTCAAGAAGTTATCGCAAAAGCAGGCAATGTGAAGATACCAGTGGTCATAGGTGCGGATGCCAATGCACACCACACGATCTGGGGCAGTACGGACACAAATGAAAGAGGTGAGTTACTTTTTGAATATATCATGTGTAATAACCTTGAAATTTGCAATGAAGGTGATTCTCCAACCTTTATCACCGCAATAAGGCGCGAAGTTCTGGACATAACGTGTGTCAATGAACAAGCTGCCCAATATGTAAGAGATTGGAAAGTCTCAGATGACCATTCCTTCTCTGACCACCAGTACATAGAATTCAGTCTGGACCTTCAGAAGCCGGACAAAATTAGGTACCGTAACAGAAAGAAGACGCAATGGGATAAGTATAACACTGCCCTCAGCGAACTTCTATTAGAAATACCGCCCAGACCTTCCACAATAGAAGAACTGGACGATACGATAGAAACCTTTACCAATGCTTGTAATCAGGCAACCAGGGTATCATGCCCGGTTCGCACGGTTAAAGGAAGACAGAGACCACCTTGGTGGACAAAAGAGATCATTACCCTGAGAAAGGAATGTCGGAGATTATTCAATCTAGCCAAGGTAACCAACAATTGGGAAAACTATAAGGCTAGTCAAAGAGTTTTCAAAAGCAAATTAAAAACAGCGAAAAAAGCCTCCTGGGAAACTTTCTGCACTATGATTGAAACAATCCCTGAGGGAAATAGGATTCGCAAAATCCTAGCAACGGATCCAGTAATGCCCGAGTACATAAAAAGGCAAGACGGCAGCTGGACCACAAGCAGCTCTGAGACATTAGAGCTATTAACTAAGACACACTTTCCTGGATGTAAGCAGGAGTTGCCAAGAGCAACAAACCAAACCAGGAAACAAAGAAGCGCCCAAAGACTTTTCAGAAAAGAAGCAATTTCTTGGGCTTTATTTGGGTTCGAACCTTACAAATCGCCAGGTCCGGATGGAATCATACCGGCGGAACTACAGGCGGCCTCAGAGATTGTCATACCTTGGTTGGAGACAGTCTTTGAGGCATGTATAGAACTCTGTTATACCCCCAAAATATGGAGGGAAGTAAAAGTGGTGTTCATACCCAAAGGAGGTAAAACATCTAACGCTACAACCAAGGATTTCAGACCAATAAGTCTATCCTCGTTTGTCATGAAAACGCTAGAGAGACTCATAGAGACACACATCAGGAGTAAAATTGAACCTTCAATGTGGTCAGAGTCCCAGCATGCATACAGTAAAGGGAAATCTGTTGAAACAGCCCTACATACTCTAGTACAGAAAATTGAGAAATCGATGAAGTACAAAGAATATACATTGGTAGCCTTTCTAGATATAGAAGGAGCCTTTAATAATATTAAATACGAAAAGATAGCTCAGTCCTTGGAGAAACTAGGGATAGAGACTTCGCTTACAGAGTTTATCGATCATATGTTGAGAAATAGGGTCATAAACTCGGAACTTGGAGGCTCAAAGATAAGAAGATACCCAGTGAAGGGTACACCCCAAGGGGGTGTTCTATCACCTCTTCTATGGAATTTAGCCTTAAACGAACTGTTGATGGAATTGGACAACATTGGCGTTACGGTAATCGCGTATGCGGACGACCTCGCCATAGCAGTGTCGGGGAAGATTCCCAACATACTCACATCTCTTTTACAGAGAGCATTAGGTAGGATAACTCGATGGTGTAACAGCAGTGGGTTGGGAGTCAACCCAAGGAAAACGGAGTTAGTCCTATTCACAAATAAACGGGTAATCCCGACCTTCACGTTGCCAACCCTGGAGGGAGTGACACTAGAGATCTCAGCCCAAGCTAAATATCTGGGACTAATTCTGGATAGGAAGCTGAACTGGAAGCCCAATATGCAGGAGAGAGTACGGAAAGCTACAAATGCGCTGTACACCTGCAAAAAGATCGTGGGAAAAAGCTGGGGAGTGCACCCGAAGATAACCCACTGGATGTACAAGGCGGTCATAAGGCCAATCATGATGTATGGGGTGGTGGTATGGTGGCATTCCTTGAAAAAAGGGGCACACCTTAAGGAGCTGGCAAAAGTTCAAAGACTAGCTGAAGTGACAATCACTGGCTGTCTAAGAACTACACCAACTAAAGCTCTTGACACCATCCTGCACCTGATTCCGCTTGACCTCCTTGGGAAACAAATGGCGGCAAACGCTGCCCTAAGAATGAATAATGTTAACCCTTGGAAGGGGACTCATATTGGGCACTCCATGATTCTTCAGGAGTACAAACAACCATCCGAAGGTATTGACCACACCATTCCCAAACCCTTCTTCGAGAATGGGTTCTCCACCCAAATCCCCTCGAGGGAGATGTGGAAGGAGAACGCAATTCACCATGGTGAGGCCCAGATGGTGATATACACAGATGGGTCGAAACTGGACGGAAGGGTGGGTGGAGGGGTATTTTCGGAGCAACCAAATATCAATATTTCATTCAGGTTGCCAGACCACTGCAGTGTTTTTCAGGCAGAGATCCTGGCGATTCAAGAAGCAATAGGATGGATACAAAGGGCCGCAATGCAAGGCAGCGAAGTCCGTATCCTCACAGACAGCCAAGCAGCGATCAAGGCTCTGCGAGGCTCATTAACGACCTCTAAAGTTGCCCTGAACTGCCGCATAGCATTAAACAAAGCAGCCGAGCGGTTTAACATACTTGTTATGTGGGTACCAGGTCACAATGATATAACAGGTAACTGTAAGGCAGATGAACTGGCCAGGGCAGGTACCCTGTTACCTTTAGAAACAATAAATCATCGACCCGGGGTTCCCATGGCAACATGTAAACTCCGGGTCGATGAGAAAACGATAACTCGTGCCAATCAAAGATGGTCTGAAGAAAGCACGTGTGCCATTGCCAAACAAACATGGCCAAAATATGATCTCAAGAGAACAAGGGAGATGCTCTCGTTCAGAAGGGACTCACTAGCCAGAGTCACATCGGTATTAACAGGGCACTGGCTCATAGGAAAACATGCCAGAAGGCTTGGTTTAGAGGCATTTGATTATTGCAGAGCATGCCAAGATGAAGAGGAAGAAGAGACGGTAGTCCACTTCCTCTGTCAATGCCCTGCTCTCTCCAGAAATAGGAGGAAATTCTTGGGAAGTTTCTTCTACGATGACCTGATGGACATAGCGTCTGCTGACATTAGCGACGTTCTGACATTTATTAACCACTCAGGCTGGTTCAATGTGGTTTAGTGAAGGGGAAGGACAACCCCACTGTGGTATCACAAAGGGCCAACCGGCCTAAGTGTGTTCTTCTTGGAGAGCTGCCACTCAAAAAAAAAAAAAAAATGTCCGTGTGTCGCAGTTTTTACTGTGATCCTTGGATTAATACAGGAATAACGTACCGTAATAAATAGTATGTTGTACGGGTAGTATATGTGAATATAAAATATGTGTAATTTGGCGCTGTAACAGTTTTGTGAGGTGAATAAGTTTTGGTGATCTGCAAATGACGCTAACATTATAATTTTAAATACGGTCCAATCTTCACACATTATGCAACAGAAAGTTTAAACAAAATTCCTGGAATTCACTGTCCACCACATGTTACCAATGTTTAGCCGGTCAATTTCTACCTACGGCAGTGGGATTAGGACTTTTATGACAGGGCCCTTTATGATAGGGCTGTGGCGTATCTACAGTCTGCACTCAAGCACAAGGACATACAGCTTCTCATGCAGTCATCGATGAATGCAGCCATAAAAAGATCCCAACAGGACAGGCAGAAGGAAGAATGCGCCAACACTTGCATTCGCTCATACCAGTGCAGTACTAGGTAGAATGACGTATTATGCAAACCAGGTAGTACTGCAACCCTCAGCCACTGCAGCCTAGAAGTGAACCTACAGGGGAAGTATAAAAGACCTAGGCTAACGGTATGGCTATATGTACAGATTGTACAGTCAAAGGATCAAGTGAAAAGAACACAAGTGATTAAATAAACATGTAGAAAAATACTTCCGTGAACTAGTGATCATAAAACAGTATGTAGTATAAGTATCGTGTAATCAGTAGATTTAAGGTGGTAGGAAAATAACTTATGACACCAATTGTGTCACTTATCAAAATTTAAGGATTTTAGATCCAAAATGTATATCACTGCTCCCCGTGACAGCAGACACTATATTCCAGGATTACAATCTCTCAGCTCACAGCAACTCTCCACTGGATACACAGAGTTAAAAAAAACCATTGAAATGCAAATTTCTGCGGATGAAGTTAACATAGCCAAGACATTGGATAAATAAAGCAATATGGATGCCTTGTTTTAATGTGGATTCAGAAAGATTTTTATCTTCATATAATAGTGTTAGTCAGCCACAAAAGAATTCACCAGTATACATGTGAAAGAGGGAATGAAAGGTCAATAATTGACTATGTATGTGTTGACGCCGCAATAAGGAAAGCGACAGTGGACATTAGGGAGACAGATCACCATTTGGTGATATCAAAAAATGTTCTGTTCATTGGCTGGCGCTCTAAAACCCACCGAAGCGAACCAAAGTAGAAAGGCTGCAAGATGAGAGTGTAAGAAAACAATATGCGAAAGATACGGAAAACGAACTTCTTAGAGAAATACACAGGAGTGAAAATATCGAGGAAGCATGGACGACCCTGAAAGAGACCGTATGTAAGACAGCGAAGAAGGTATGTGGTATTGCTAAAAGAGGTGGAATGAAAGGAGACACATGGTGGTATGAGGGAGTTAAGTTAGCTGTGGGTCAAAAGAAAAAACATGGATGTCATTAATAGCTGCGAAACGATCTCTGATCGTGAAGAAAGGGCAAAAGAAAGTAGTAAAAAAAACTGTAAAGAGAAAAAGATAGTATAAAAAAAGAGAATGCCTGAAAATAGCCAACGACTTTCCTGGAAACATGAAAATGTTCTGGAAAGGTGTAGCGAAAAGGAAAAATGGAACTGTGAAAGCATCGCAAGGAATTAATGACAAAGATGGGAAAATAATTATGGATGAAGAAGGAGTGAAAGAACGATGGAAAGAATATTTCAAGCAGCTGTATGATAGCAGTATAAGCGGGGGTGCGAATATCAGAGCATGACAGGTAAGTGAAGATGAAAATGATGAAATTATGCTAGACGAAGTGCTTGAAGCAGTGAAACATACGAAAGCGGGAAAAACTGCCAAGTTTGACAGTGTGAGCAGACGTTGTAATACCCAACAGCTCGAGTACCAGGCTTTGACCTACCGCGAAAAATGTGGGTACGGAGCAGGGTTGCTGCAACCACTTAATCTGGAGGGGGGGGAAAAGGGATAACCCTGATTGTGAATGTGGAGCCGAGCAGACAATAAGACATATAGTGCAAGACTGCCGACTCAAAAAGTTCAATGGTGACCTCCAGGACATCCACAGGGCGACCCCAAAGGCGGTGGAATAGCAAGCGGGGCTGGTGCCAAGGCTTCAACCTACTTTTGTGACGCAACAAACACACGGGCGAAGAAGTTTTATACCGGAGAGAGAAGAAGGCCAAACGAAAAGTAAGTAAATAACATAGGACAATACTTCTACACCAAACGAAATAGCCCTATACACAACGAAATCATAAACATAGATCACACATACACACCACTTAGACTAAATGATCACAAACATAAACTAGAAATAACTACACATGATGCGAAAATTGAATCAAAGAAAAACTTAAATGTGAATACTACCGACGATTACATGCATTGTGCAAGACTAAATTAAATAATAAAAACCTATTCAAATACATACACAATACCGGTTCTGACATATACATTTGGGGTAATTAAATGGACAGTAACTGAATTAGAGACAATGGAAATCAAAACAAGGACTATACTAACAAAATACAGATACCATCACCCAAAATCAGCAATTGAAAGAATTACATTGCTCAGAAATTTAGGAGGTAGAGGATTAATATATATCACCCATTTAAATAACAGGCAAATTCACTCACTAAAAACATTCTTTCATCAGAAGGGCAATACTAGCCAGCTTCATGATACAATAAATAAAATAGACAAAAGATTCACCCTACTTAACCTGACCTGCCATGATATAGAGCCCATAAACACCAAAAGATACAACATCAAGAAATGTTATAAATGGGAACGGAAGGAATTACACGGAAGACACGCTAGTGACTTAAAGAAAAATCATGTAGACTGTAGTGCCTCAAATAAATGGATGTTAGCTATACAGGATCAGGTAATAAAAACAAGGAATTACAGGAAATACATCATGAAGAACAACGTAGTACAAACTGAACTATGCAGAAGATGCCATAAAAAGTCAGAAACCATCCAACACATTACGGGGGCATGTGCCACTCTCACACAAAATGACTGTACACACAGACATAATCAAATCGCAAACATCATCCATCGAGAATTAGCTATTAAACACAAACTCATAAATAAAAATGACATAATGCCTTATTACAAATATACACCCACTCCAGTTCTTGAAAACTCCACTCACAAACTATACTATGACAGATCCATCCTAACTGATAGAACCATACATAACAATAGACCAGATATCACACTTGTAGATAAACAAAATAAACATACAATTGACATCGCCGTACCAAATACACAAAACATCGAAACAACTACAACTGAAAAAATTAGATAATACACTGACTTGCAAGACGAAATCAAGTGAATTTGGGACATGCAATCTGTAATAATAGTACCAATAGTAATTTCCACCACAGGAATTATTCCATTAAACTTATTCAGCAGTTTAGAAACCATCAAATTACCTAAATACACATACGTCACCATGCAAAAAGCAGCCATATTAAACACATGCAGACTGGTGAGGAAATTACTCCAAATCGACGACACTACAGACCTTACTAACACATAAATACTCATTAAGGATAGCACTTGGCAGCATTGCTTGTGGAAAATGTTGTTTGATACTCTTGTTGAAATCGTTAAGCAACAGATGGTTGCAATAAATTATTTAGCAAATAAAATCTGTGACTTAGAGAAAGGAGTTGCGAACTATAAAAATTATTCAGTTAACAGTTTGACCTGTGAAACAGTGATTCCGTTCATTCCAATTATACCTACATACATCTGCCAAGGGATGCCATCACTTCGCCAGCGACAGAGCCCACCAGGAGAGTAACTCGGTCGTCAAAAGCAATAAATGCAAATTGTGTAGTAGAGGACCATACTGCTGCCACAGAAACTGAACCTAGTATCTGGGGTGAGACCCAAAAAATCCCTGCAGTCATAAGAAAAATATCTTTTACAGGCACAGTTTTAAAACACAGCCCTTTCGTTCCCCCCACACCACTGGCACAGTATCATCTGGAATTGCTCATTCGTCAACTACAAACCAATGTATTGCTTCTTTGGAAACACAGGGTGTTTTACCTGCAGGAATATAACACCGTAGATTCACGTGGATATAACAACAAATGACATAGATGTTTCTGGGAAACATGGATGAGCAGATGATACCACTAAGCTGCAGTCTACACGATCAAAAAATTACGCCTCATTCCATATTGGTATACCAGAATCTATGTTTCCAATTTTTGTGAATCCAAACCTATGGACTAAGGGTATTATGTTTAGTAAAATTTTCTTGACTACGATTCTGGAGCTGAAGATCCTCCACACAAGGCAATTTAGACATTTTACGACGTTCAAATAATTGACATGGAGATGGAACCTTTAAAGCAGTATTTGAACAACTGTATACCATGCATGGATAAGAAGATAATAAATCTATTCCATTGATGGCTTTGCTCCCCAACAAAAAGCAAAACACCTACGTTCCAATTTTATGACAATTAAAACAATTAACTGGCCAGTGCAACCTACAAACATTCTTGACTGATTTTGAAAATGCTATTATAAATGCCTTTGAAAGAGAATTTCCCTTAACTAGACATTGTGGTTGTTTTTTCCACTTCATCCAATGTATTTGGCACAAAATTCAAACAACTAGATTACAGCAGCAATATGATACAGAATTTTCTTTAAAATTACGCTTACTTTCTGCATTGGCATTTGTACCTCCACATGAGGTTGTAAATGCCTTTGATTCTTTATGCCAATCCAACATTTTTACAGAAGATATACTACCCGTATTGGAGTACTTCGAAGATACGTGGATCTGCCGACCTAATCGTCTCCTGGGCCGCCAGATGGCGGTTTCAATGGCTTGCATGGAAAGTGAATTGTCGGCTCTGAGGAATGGTGTATCCACAAAAGCCTTCCTAGATATACAGACATTGTCCACATGAATGATTTGATGTAATACTCCATCAGTATATAAATTTAAATATGACTAAAGCCGTTTGTTCCACTCCGCATTGGTGAGTCCTCTGTATCAATTTATCTACATAATTGATTACTTAAATGTTCTTAATTTCAACAAAGGAAGACTATTGATGGAAAGATTCTATAACTAGAAGCTAAAGTGCACTTTACATTAGTGATGCTCGATATGTATCGATTTTTAATAAAATATCGATATATGCTTTCGATATATCGAATCAATGCGATATAATCGAATCATTAGATATCGATAAAAAAATCGATATATTTTATTCGATACATAGAAAATCGTGCACGTACTAAAATATTCGTCCGTTCTTTTAAATATTCTACGCTCAGACCACTATAGTAGTTGTCGCCAAATTTCTAGTGCCATTTCGCCAAGATGTTTCAAGATATTTGGCGATATTTATTATTTATACCCATAGAATTTTATTATAATATACTAGATGTCGTAGTTAGCAAATTTTGTATGAATCGAAGTAAGGCATTTTTCCGGGGGATTTTTGATGTTTTGGTTGGCAGACCACATCGTTTTTCTATATAGAATAACGAATAATGTGAATTGTTTTCGGGTTTATTTGTCGAAAAAAACTGTTTATTAAGATTTAGAGAACAGTTATCTAGAATGTGTTGAAATGTAACGAAAACTGAAATATGTTGCCAACCAAAACGTTAAACGCGCTATATTCCATGACTCGCTTTTTACACTGAGTACTACATATTATAATAAAAATCTGTTTACATCGACGAACGCCGTAACATTTATGCGCATTGCGTATGCGCATTTTTTCTTTGTAATAAAGCATAGATCACTGCGGGCAGGCGTCTGTTTTGTTTATTTTTACTGCTTTCGTGTCTTTGTTGTTATTAATAAATTCGTTATAATATTATTTGACTTGGCTTGACTTTTGGTTTACGATTTTGAATTACTACATACTCTTGGCGATCTCTTGTGTTTTTTTTAAATTTGGACTTGACTTGGCTTTTTTATTCACAAGAAAGAAATAGAGAAGGTAAATAATATTAAATAGTTATGTTACGTTCATGTTATATGGTTTTAGTTTAATTTTGACTCTATACAATGTGATGTGCTAAGGATCTATAGTTTTGTCTTGTAAAATGCAATAGTGATAGGACACACACGACCAACGGTCGATAACTATTTGTGTCGATTGAATTTATTTTTGACTACTTTTATGAACTATATTCGAGGTTCAAAACATTTTTTTTTCGTTTCAGAAACTATATTTTTTTCATTATGGCACCGAATAAAAAAAGTGTCGTTTGGAAATATTATGACAAAAATGATGACAATACTGCTAAATGTAAACTGTGTCAAAAGAATGTTAAAACCGGTGGAAATACCTCTAATTTAATGGCACATATAAAGAATATTCACAAAGCTGCCTACTTAGACATTTTTTTTAGTAATAGTACCCCTAATATTTTGAAAAAAAAGAAAGATTCAGATTTGTCAATTCCAAGTACATCAAAAGAAAATATCTCAGAACAAAATTACAAATCCAATCCGTCAACGTCGTCAGATAATTACGAAATAGAAACTAATACTTCTAACAAAATTAATAAAGTCATTGATTGTGATTTACCATTGAATCGTCAGAAATCAATTGAAAGTAGTTTCGGAGAAATTTACGCGTATTCATCTATTGGTGACAAAACCAAAAATATTAACAATGCTATTATGTTCATGATTTGTAAGGATAATCAGCCTTTTTCACTAGTAGAAAACGAAGGCTTCAAGAACCTGTTGAAAATCACAGCACCTCATTATAAGATCCCCAGTAGAAGTTCTGTGACACGCTGGCTCGATGATAAATATGACGTTTTATCAACAATTATGAAAAATAAATTATCTTCTGTTGAACATCTCACTTTAACAAGCGATATTTGGTCGGATCTGCAACTGAGAAGTTATCTGGGTGTCACAGCTCATTTCGGTATCGGAATTGAATTTCAATCACTTACTTTGGGAGTGTACCACATGGACGAAAGACATACTTCGGAATACATAGCCGAAATGCTTTCTAAAACCTGCAATGATTGGGGATTTAGTGCTGATAAAGTTACAGCAGTAGTAACAGATAATGCTGCAAACATGGTGAAAGCTGTGGAGATTGCGTTTGGGAAAAAGAAGCATATCCCATGCTTTGCGCATACACTTAATTTAGTAGCGCAACATATTCTCGAAATCCCTGAACTACAAGTTATATTATCCAAGGTAAAAAGTATTGTTACTTTTTTTAAACAAAGTTGTGTGGCAAGCGACGAGTTGCGAAAATCAGTCAATGCTGACACAAAACTTATTCAAGACGTAGCTACTCGCTGGAACAGCACATACTATATGATCCAAAGATTCCTTGAACTACGAAATGCTGTCAGCGATATTTTAATTCGTCACAGAACTGCACCACCAATGTTGACTGGTATGGAGTTAGTAATTGTGACATCGCTTCTTAATATATTACGCCCACTTGAAGCAGCGACTAAAGAAATATCCGGGGATAAATATTGCTCCAGCAGCAAAGTTATTCCTTTGGTGCACTGCATGGTATCAAAATTAAAGACCCTTGTGATCGAAGAACCTTTACTAAAGGAGGTACATAATCGTACTCTTAATGAAATTGATAAAAGAATGGGCGCGATCGAACACGTTTCGTCGTTAGCAATTGCAACAATATTGGACCCACGGTTCAAAAAACTTCATTTCGTAGACATGTTTGCATGTTCAAATGCCGTGGGCAAAATAAAAGAAATGATGAAAAAAGATCAAGAGGAAGCTGCTGAAGGTGCTACTGTGGGATCGGACTCAGACTCAGATAATGTCGGTCAGCCACAGTCGGGTTTTAGTCTCTGGAGCGATCACCATAAACTGGTTCAACGAAATTGGAAGACAAATAAATCTGACGAAAGTCTTTCAGACGAATTGTCCATATATTTAAAATCACCAGTGAGCAGATTTAATGAAAATCCTTTGGAAGTATGGATGGACTATAAAGTACAGTTTCCAAAAATGTACAATATCGCTTATAAATATTTGACTATGGTGGCCAGCTCTGTGCCATCTGAAAGACTTTTTTCAAAGGCCGCGCAGGTCTTAAGCCAGCAGAGAAATCGATTACAAGCGAAACGAGTGAACAAAATTTTATTTTTGCAAGGTTTAGAAAAAAAATATTGGGAATTGTAAAAACAATTTCCTTAATAAAGTTGTTTGGATTTTATCGGGTTCTACTTATTTACCTACTCTCAATAAAGTCTTTTATCTTTTAGTATCGAGTTATAAAATGTAAATTACATACGATATATCGAAAATATCGATAATTTAAATCGATATTGGAAAAATATCGGGGGTTGTATAAACAATTTCCCTAATAAAGTTGTTAGGATCTTATCTTACTGATTTTACGTATTTACCTACTCTCAAAAAAGTCTTTTATCTTTTAGTATCGAGTAATCAAATGAGATATATCGAAAATATCGATATTTTAAATTGATATCGGAAAAATATAGGGAATCGTAAAATCGATTTCCTTAAAAAAGTTGTTTGGATATCTTGCTGGTTTTACTTATTAACCTACTCTCAATAAAGTCTTTTATTTTTAAGTATCGTGTTATTAAATACAAATTACATACGATATATCGAAAATATCGATATTTTAAATTGATATATCGCAAGATATCGATACAACATTTCGATATATTATATCGGAAAAAATATCGATATTTTTTTCACATGAACATCACTACTTTACATGGACACTATTTTCAATGCGGCCCGGTTTCCAACGGTTTTTTTTTTTAAACCCATCTAGAGACCTTCTCACGTCGACTCAATAATAATTGTGATAATTTGTCCATTGTGATAATTTGCCTCCTAGATGTCATTCCATAGTCCTATCTCCTGGAAGAACTGTAAAATCCTTTGTGGATCGGTGTCTCTGATTTGCTTTTGATCAGCAATATGCAAACCTATTTTCTTTACTCTTGTTTGCATTAGTGGGCCACATTCTGTCAGTAGATGCAACGGTGTTTCATGTTCATCCATGCAGAACCTTTTCCAACGCTTAAAACAGCATGTATTATACATATACCACGAAGGGATTGCCAAAAAGCAGACAAACGATATTTGCTCTATTCTACATGACTATATACATACTTACATCCCACAAAATATAAAAAATTTAAGACTGTTCTCAGTGGCTGTACCGGTTAAAACAAAAACCACGCAATGGTAAGATATTGCGCAGCATTGGTAGACACTGGACGATTTAAAAACGTAAGACAGTACTTTCCAGTAAGGGGACCTTCATACAACCCATGTGATAGAGATTTTGGCACAGTAAAACATCACTTGGCCAAAACGGACAGAGTCTACGAGCCAATAGAATATGTGGCTCTGATTGTGAATAGTTTCAAAGAAGTAGGTCGAGTGGATCTGAAATACTTGGAAAACAATGATATGATTCTAATTGATTTCAAGTCTTGGTGGGCAAAGTATTATCACCGTACTGCTACATCAGAGGAGACCAACGGAAGAGGCATCCCGAGAAACCAAAAAGTCATGTTTCAACCAACCAACCGTCATGCGACTTCTCACCAGGGCACTGTGATGGCACTGGATTATATAAAACACACATTCAAACTACTACTGGCAAACAGAGTACAAAAATACAAGATATATCACACCTAAGAAGATACATTCTTCATCAACATCTTCCTTTCTATGATCAAATTCTTCAGTGGCCTACAACCCAAGGAAATGGTGACGAAGCAGATGAATAAAAATAAATTACGAGGCATTCAGACCCTTAAAGTTTAAATAGACTTGTTAAAAACAAGGAACGTCAATGATTAATTTGCATGAACAATGAATGTCCGTGCGTAATTTGCAAAAACAAGACATGTCAATTCTTGTTAACCCAGATAATCCTATTGTACGATTTTTCGAACACTTGCAGTGTCACACGTTAAATTGACAATACTCTTAGTTTATTTTTTTATCGGTGATGTTTCTAGTGTATTTCTAATGCTAAGACAATACTTTCTCACTTACAACAGTTTGCAACAGGTTGTCGCTGTTAATTTCCGTGTTTTTGGAGTTTATTTTATTGATACTTATTTTGCAAAGATGTCGATACCACCTTCTGTTCATAAAAGGTAAATAATTTTTAAAATGTTACAATTATAAACTTCATTTTTGTAATGTATATATGAAAATGATTAATTAATATTACTGTATGATTAAAATTAACTTCGCTTACAGATTAGGGTAGTTATAACTTCTGAAACAATAGTGTATGTTTAAACGTACAATAGGATAATACACAGTACAAACAGTGGTGTATACAGTACAAACGTGAAATGTGTCAAATGTTGGATATATATTTTTTTTTGCTATTTTAATTTCGTTTATAATTAATATTTTTTTCATAAATAATATTTTTTCAACCTATATTTTTTTTATTTTTACATCATCATTAACTGTTGATGAAATATTGAAACTCTTAGAAGAGGATGACGAAGAAATTGAGAAAGAAAGATGTGTCGATATATTAATGCTTCCTCCAGAAAATGTGTGGGATTATAATACTGATGAAGATTCAGGGGATGAAGAACAAATGTCTCCATATCAGTTACCGGGATCTCAGTTAAGAGCTCCAGCAGAAATGGTGATTCGTCAAAATTCTGATGAAATAGAAGATGTTATTGGAACAACTAGTGACGATGTTCAAGAGCCACGTTCAATTCATGTAAGAAAGAATGAGTCATATATATGGAGAAATAGAGAATTTCAACCTGAGACAATGGAATCTTGGCCACCACTTACATTAGTTCACAACGAACAAAGTCCAGCAGAACTATTTGAACATTTCTTTGACAACGATTTGATGGAAATGTTACTAAATTTTACTAATAAATATGCATTTCAAAAAAATAAAGAAGCCAATATCACCAAAGAGGAACTCAAATCGTTTTTTAGAATTCTTCTTCTGAGTGGCTATGTGACATTACCTAGAAGACGCCTTTATTGGGAAAATACACCTGATACAAAAAATGATCTCGTAGCAGCAGCTCCAACTGAAGAGATTTACCGACCATTAGGTCTTGGCCCCTGTGTAGTACTAACCTACACAGATATAATACAAAATATAGCGAAATACCCGTATCATATATTTTGTGATAATTATTTTACCACAATTCCACTCGTTGAGGAGCTGACAGCAAGAGGCATCAGAGTAACCGGGACAATAGGCTGTCGAAATGTCCATTAAAATCAATTAGAGATATGAAGAATGAATCACGTGGTGCATCTGATCAAAAGGTTACTCTCGGTAGATCCATATCAGTAACTCGTTGGCACGACAATAATGTTGTCACAGTCGCATCAAATGCTGTAGCAAGTGACCCATTCCACATGGTTTCAAGATATTCCCAAGCGCATAAAAAGAAAATAACTGTGAAACAACCAAATGCAGTTTATGTTTATATAAAGGAATGGGGGGAGTAGACAGACGTGACCAAAATATAGGTTTATACAGGATTGGTATACGTGGAAAGAAGTGGTATTATTGTCTAATAACTTTCCTGCTTGATGTTTCGATACAAAATGCTTGGCAACTCCATCGATACAAAGGTGGAAAATTGGAAGCAGAATAAAGCAACACGATGTAGAGTATGTCAAAAAAACATCGTTCTATAAGTGTAGAAAATGTGATGTGGCATTACACGTTGATTGTTTTATGAAAAAGAAGAATAATTTTTATTTTACTTTTTCATGTTTTTCGCTATAATTCTTTTGTACCTACATATAAGAATAATTTTGTAATACTTTGTAATCTGGTTGGTTGGAGAAGAAGAAATTGCCTAATGGCAATAAGTTCGCCAGTGTCCAATATATTTGTTTATTTTATATCTAAAAAAAAAAACTTAATGAGACGCTCAACTTTTTCATGATGAATACTGTAATAGGTGGTTTATGTTCCTAATGTTCGAATAATCGTACACTTTTCTTTTTGCAATAAAATAAAAAAAAAAAACATTTTTGTTTTTCTTCTTCTAGGACCTTATTTTTTTATCACAAATTACCATATATTCGAAAATCAAGAATTTTCGAACAAAAAAAAGTTTCAGGATTATCTGGGTTAATACAAGCGTATCTTCAAAAGGATCCAAAAAGATTAGCTAGAAATCGTAGAAATCACCATGGACTACCAAAAAAGTTAATCTTTGCCAAACATTAGTACAAACGATGTGTAAAAGGCAGCTATTGATGTACACATTTAATATACACATACTTTCTAATGGAAATCTGTATTTTATACATATCCAGAAACAGTTGAAAAGAAAGGTTCGAATGAAGTAATATCATTCCTATATAATTATATTATTAACTATTTAGATTCTGGCGTGAAAACTTTAGACATATTTAGTGATTCTGCTGGGGGGGGCAAAACAAGAACTATAATATGTTTAAATTTATTCACTTTTTAGTACATAAAGTGAAACGTCTTGATAAGGTTTCAATAACATTTCCGATTCTGGGGCACTTGTATATGGAATGTGACAAAAGTTTTGGACTATATAGCCTTATTTAATCATCCAGGGGTTCCACTCATTAAAATTTGAGTGCGCCTACGTCGTCATAGACGAGACAGTCTACATATTCCAGGACTGCAGAAAGGCATTGGACATTTGCTTCAAGTCATTCTTCTCTCTTCGAGCGCATTACCCAAAGGCCAGTGAGAGAGTCTGGACATTCATTCAAAAAGATATATTCGACATAGACGAGGACAACTCAATCTATTTTCCGGTGGTTAGTAAATTTGTGAAGTTGCTCAGTAACAAAAAACCTTGAGCTTAACCCAAAGTAATGGACCACTTAGCATATAAGTGCCAAGTTTGTGGAATGGAACTAACATCATTTAGATAATTTCATTGTTCACTTAAGATATACCTGCAATAATTTGTACAAAAGTTTAATATAAGATTTGTTTTACAAGTGTTTTTAAATTTTCATTTTATTTTTTATTTTTCTTATCTATTAAATTCATGATTGTTATTTATCATGTTCTTTGTAATTATTTTTTTTAAAATATATTGCTATGTACCTGATATTTATTTCTTTGATTCATCTACAATGAATGTTGTCACATTTAGCAAGCAAGGGCTACAATAACTTAAAAATTGTAACCCATGCTTACATTATGGTTTGTGTAACTTAGTTCCATTATTGTAATTTAAATTTACTGTAATAAACGTAGAAGAAGATCCATCAATAATTAGGAACTGGAATAAGTTTTTCGAGACTTACGAAATTTATAAGAAATCTTGTGCATTTAAAATTCAAGATATAATACAAATATATTCATCAGCAGACCATAAACGATTTCTAATTCACCGCTCAAATTACAATGGACCACATACAAAATCAGTCATTACCATGGACAAGCAGAAAAGTTGTTCAAAACTACCACAAGACAACAAGATATGGAATATTGCCTTCCAGATAAACTATATGATGGTAGGTTTATAGTTCAAATTTTGTTTTTCAACATTATGTAAAAGTTATAAATTATTATAAAGTATAAGATGTTGGTGTATTATGAAAATAATATTTTTCATTTTATTTGTTACAGCATTATTGAAAATTCCCAAAGCAAAGTACCAAGATCTTCAAGTTTTGAAACAATATTGTTCTGCCGAAGCCAAGCTGCTAATGAAAATCTACCTCATGAATAAAAAAAATAATAAATAAATAATTCAACATTTATTTATAATCCCAACCCTTTACCTGAAAAAAATGACAAAAACAAGGAATGTCTTTGACAATCCTTGTTTTTGTCATTTTTGAAATGCCCACTTCTCATTTATATTGATTTATAAAACTTTATTTTTGTCGTATTTAAAATTTAATTACATTTTCTTATAGTCAGTTAATGTAGCTAAAAATGCTTAAAAACAAAATGATTTCAACATTATGTTCCTGGAAAATATTGACTTTGAAACTTTAAATTTCAATTACCTATCTCAAAACTAACTGTTCGCGCTACAAATTTTAAATATAAAAATATCACTGCATTTGACTTATTTGGGTGCCTCTATGTGTCATTCGAGTAAGCAATGCACCGACTCGGCCAATAGGAATGCCGTATGTTTATCGCGACCGCCGCCAGGTGTCCATATAGACGACAACTATAACAAGTGTTCGCTTCGCCTCTCGCCTCTGTGAAAAAAAGACCTTTTTTTCACTGTTACTTTCGCTGCCGCATATATTATAGATTATTGCAATCTATATTTAAAATAAGTTTCGCAATTCTTATCTCGCTGCCGCCGATATAATCGATACAAGTTCGACTGTCACTGAGACGTCGAGCTACCGTCTTCATACCTGAGACATCTCCAGCTACCCACACTGCAGAAGAAGGCCCTTCAAGCAACCCTGGTCCAAAGGTAGGTGCATTGTCTTGTTTTGGTGTCACTGGAGGTGTTTAAATTTGTTCAATTGCAGTGCATAACTATTATACCTCGCAAATTCTATCTTTACGAATCAAAACTTAAAAATCGAACCAGCGCCGCATTCTCTCAACACCACTAACTCTGAGTGACATTCCTTGTTTTTCCCGCATGGTTTTCATATATGGCTTTAGATAAGATGAATGCAATAACTGGTTTAGTTACTCCTGATCAACGTGATAAACATCAAAATCATAATATAATTATAATCCCTTAAGTAAAAAGTATTGTATGTGACCATATTCAATCTTTGCAGCCGATTGAATCACACTACACAAGAAAAAGATCCAATATACTTTATTTGGATGGGGACTTGAATTTTCCACGTTTATATTGATTATACAAAGAATGGTTTGTTTCCAATATCTATCACCTGAGTAGTGACAATATTGTGATATTGTAAATGCCAATTTTAAAATTGGGTTTTTCCTCCCAAAGAATGATCAATGCGATCAATGTTTCATCTACAAGAATTTGGTTAATCCGTCTCCAATTGAAAAGCTTCAACAAGAAATGCATTTGAACAGGAAAACAGTAGCAAGACAATTGAAGGAACTACATAAATAGGAATCGATTCAATCAAACAACAAAATTCTTACCGCAACATTTGATTTTCAGAAAGTGCTAACAACACCTCACGGGCAAATTGCCACATTTTACTACAAACGAAAATTGGCTGTTTTAAATTTTACTATACCGTAACATGAGGTTACTTTACGCCCCATGGTCCTACTTTAAGCCACCGCAGAAACTTTGTATTTCGCGCTTCTCTCGTACAAACATGTCAAAAGTGGCGCGTTTTTTGCTATTGATCATTTTATATATGGCAAACCCAGTCGGGATTCCATATTATCTATGCTGCACACATATTGATATAATATATAAGTTATATGTCAACACGTGACTTAAATTGTTTGTGAAATTCACTGTGCCAAACTTTTATGTGCTGTGTTTTTATAGTACCTACAACAAAAATCAAAACGCCTGGGTTTGTTAAACGAATAATTGAGCTGTAATTTTTGTGCTCCATTGTTACATAGTGTGTCAGATTTATACTTAGTAAAATACTCTAATATAGAAAAAAATATAGATAACTCGAAATCTAACTGTAATCGTATTGTAATAAAATTATTATTCATATATGTGTTACTTAAGTGTTTGTGACAGCGTTTGTCTCAGGGAAATGATTATGTACTTAATATACACATGGTTATTTGAGGGTTGCGGAAAACATCAGTCGACTCGGGTGAGTGATTACTTTGTATCATATTATCTAACTTATTGTGTCCTGATTATTTTTTTTTTTTTTTTATGGATACGGTATATTTAACCACTTCGCCGACACCATGAGTAAGCGAAGGAAATTTAGGCCGGTTATGGGACAAGGGCGCGGCTGATGTGATTTTTGATAATGAAGACTTGGAAGAAATACGCACAGTAATGCTCCCCACTTGGCGATGTTCAAGCGTCATTGGAAAGGAATCTAGCCTTAAAATATTGCATTGTAATAAATATACGTAGTATAAATAAGAACTTTGATAATTTAATGGTATTAATCTCAAATCTAAAAATCGATTTTGACGTGTTAGTACTCTCTGAATGTTGGCTGAGGGATGATTTTGTTCAGAAAAATATTGATAGCTATGATACTTTTTACACTAGAATTAACCATAAACAAAATGACGGAGTAACTATTTTTACACGAAAAACACTCCAAGCTTCTGTTGAAGAGATCACACTGGTCAACGCTAATTGTTTGAGAGTGAAGATAGACTGTGATACTTCGGTTATAGGCATCTATAGGTCGCCGTCAAATCATGACATTCAACTATTTCTCGAGTCACTTTCTCGGCTACTGAGAATGGATAATGCTCATGAATGCATACTGGTAGGTGATTTAAATATCAATATTTTACAAAAGAATAATAAATGCGTTGATGATTACATGTGTCTACTTGCCGAAAACGGGATGATGTCGGCAATTAACTTGCCTACAAGAGATAACTCTCTTCTGGACCACATGATGATTAGGACCAGGGCCAATAAAAATAATATTATCGGCATTGTATGTGACTCACTTTTGACAGACCACTTTCCCACCATACTCACTGTAAATAGAACAGTACACCGAGGAATACAATCAAATGATTTCTCCTACGACAGCATCGATTATGACGGAATAGATCTGCAGACGAGTCTGTTGGACTGGTCCCAACTTTATGAAATTGATGATGTTAATGATAGTGTTGACTACTTTGTAAAAAATTTAGAAAACATTATCCGTTCTAACACGATCACTAAGCACACCCCTCACTCCAGACGACGACTCAAACCTTGGATTACAACAGGTTTGCTACGTAGCATAAATATTAGAGATAAGTTACACCAACAATTAAAAAGAAATCCATTTGACCTACTGAGAAAAGAAATATATATAAGATATAGAAACGCTTGTAAGGCTCTACTAAAAACGGTAAAAAATAACTATTATAGAGAAAAATTCAACGCTGTATCTAATAACCCGAAAAAAACATGGGAACTGCTTAACGAGGTAGCAAATAGAAAAAAACAAAGACACATACCTCAAGAAATAATGTTGGAAGGTAAACTATATAGAATGAGTGGGGAACAGTGCGAGGAAGCCCTGAACAAGGTGAACAAATTTTATACTAATGTGGGACACTCTCTAGCACAGAAAACTCTACAAAAATTAAATAAAACCGAGATGGACCTACAGAGCCTGGACCCGATGCATGCGATTGGAATTCAGCCAGTACAGCATGAATTCAATAAATTTGAGAGTATTACAACTACAGAAGTACACAAAATACTGTCTGAACTAAAGAGTAAGAACTCAAGAGGTACTGACTTAATATCATCCAAAATATTAAAGGCATGCCGTGATAATCTTAAATCACCCATAACTCACATATGCAATTTGAGCCTCAATAAAGGATCATTTCCAAATCACTTGAAAGAGGCTGTTTTGTGCCCAATATATAAGGGTGGAAATAAGGAAGACATAGGTTGCTATAGGCCAATAAGCCTCCTAAACTCATTGTCAAAAGTTATCGAAGTAGCTGTAAAAAATAGACTTACAGAATTTCTGGATAAACATAAAATATTGTCCGACCTGCAGTTTGGATTCCGTAAAAATATGGGTACCCAAGAGGCAATAGGATGTCTGACGGCGCGACAGGTTAGCATACTAGACAAGGGGGATAGATGCATCACAGTCTACCTTGACCTTGCCAAAGCTTTCGATACGGTCTCACACGGGTTACTGCTGTCAAAGCTAGCTGAAATGGGAATTTGTGGAGCGGTATATCGTTGGTTTACTGATTATCTTTTTGGCCGCGTACAAAAGACTAAAATAGGGGACTACTCTAGCGATAAGTCTGAAATCCAGTTTGGGGTGCCTCAGGGAAGTGTTTTAGGGCCAGTTCTGTTCCTGATCTATATAAATGGCCTGATGAAGCTCAATATGATGGATGGAGACATTGTATCATTTGCAGATGACACAGCAGTTATTTTTAGTGATAATACATGGGACGGCGTACATAAAAAAACTGAGCAAGGCCTTAAATTGATTAAAACTTGGTTGGACAATAATCTACTTACACTAAATACAGACAAAACTGTTTACATGACCATGAGTATAACGAACAGAGACGATGACTATCTAAAGACCAAAAACTTGAAAATACATTCCTGTTTACAGAATCCCTCAGACGATGGTACACCTTATTTATGTGAATGCCCGAGCATTAAAAAAGTCAAAGACACTAAATACCTTGGAATAATTATAGATGAAAGACTTGACTGGAAACAACACATACAAAACACATCTGATAAAATAAGGAAAACTGTATTTATATTCAAGGAAATAAGAAACATGCTATCTCTAAAAACATTAAAATCTATTTATTTCGCTCTTGTACAAAGTATACTAACATATGGAATATTGGGTTGGGGGGGAGCCACCTTAGCTGCCCAAGATCCGCTTATTAAAAGCCAAAAAGCCGTTGTAAGGGTCATAAATAAAAAACCATATAGACATCCATCCGACCAACTGTTTCGCGAATTTGGTGTACTTGACGTTAGACAAATATACACAAAAACAATTGTACTACATTACAACAAGCATCAACATCTGCTGATACCATTGTCTCATCAACTTTCAACGAGATGTCGCAACGAAAAGCATTATAAGGTGCCCAGGACCAGAACGGAGTTTGCACATAGGCACTTCTCGTTTTTGGCACCCAGGCTGTTTAACTCGGTTCATGATAAAAACTTTAACCTGAAGAAGTTTATTGGCAATCCTGCACTTAAAGGATTGTTGACGGATTGGCTATTAAAAATGGGAAGAAAAGATACTGAAAAGGTACTTACCTATGTCCCTGCCTAGTGCACAGATGAACAGGGTATGTACGTATGTGGGTGAGCGCGTGTGTATATGTGTGTGTGTGGTGTGTGTGTGTGTGTGCGTGGTGTGTGTGTGTGTGTGCGTGCGTGTGTGTGTGTGTGTGTGTGTGAGGGTGTGTGCGTGTGGGTGTTTGGGTGTTGGTGTGTGGGTGCAAAACAGACCACACTATATCTGATATTTTTGTTTTGTTTTGTTTTGTTTATATATATATTATTTTTTTTTTTTTTTTCTCTCGCCTTATTGATTGATATATTTTTGTTTACTTATATATAAACCATTGTTTTGTTTTATTTTCTGCTATATTGCTTGATGTACTATTCTTGATTACCTATAGTTATATAAATCATGTTATATAGAATGCATACTGTCACAAAACTGAATGAAATACGAAAATATTGTATAAATATGTATATTAATGTGATTGTGAAATATTCCACCTCGGTACAGGCTAAGCCTAGTGAGGTGGATATATATATATATATATATATATATATAATATGTAAAAAAGATTTTGTAAATTATAATAAATTATAATAAATAATTAGATAAGTAGATTTGATGTTGTTTATTGTTACTGTTTTACTGATTTAAAAAAAAATTATACCCAACCTCAATTGCATCAGTTTTTATGTGAAAGTGGGGTTACTTTAAGCCGGACTAAAGTAACCCCCATCTCATAAATAAAATCAACAAATCATGGAATTTATATTCAATGGATATACTTTTTGTTTATTTCTTTCGGTAATATTATTTTATATTTAATATTTCAGCTTAGAAAAATGCCAAGAACTTATAAAAGGAAACCGGGCTCGAGAAAATATGCAGATTATTCGCAAGATATGCTCCAAAAATGCCTTGATGCCATTAATGAAAACCAAATGAGTCAGGAGCAGCATCTGAACACTTTGGCATATGCCGAGCTACCATTCAAAATAAATTAAAACAAAAACACACTCAAAACCCAGGACATCCTACAGTAATTACAGGTTTAGAAGAATCAGCCTTTGTTTCACACATTTTGGCTGTGTCTGAGCACGGGTTTCCTGTGGATGAACTAAATTTTAGGTTTATTGTGAAGGGTTACCTGTCTGCCCAAGGTAAAACTATCCAGCAGTTTAAAAATAATATGCCAGGGCTGGAATGGAGTAAATCATTTTTAAGACGACATCCTGAGACGACGTTTGCAGCCAATATAAAACGCAATCGGGCTGCTATTAACGAAAAAACCTTGAGCGAGTATATTGAAATCGCTTAAGTTGTTGCAAATGTGCCTGCAGAAAATATATATAACTATGATGAAACAAATGTTGGTGATTATGTTGGTGTTGCTTGGCAGGGAGATAAATATCCAGGAATTGTTATAGATGTCACTGGAGATGAGGTACTAGTAGACTGCATGAAGAAAGGAAAACATTTTTGGAAGTGGCCCAAACAGAAGGACATTCTTAATTACAAATTGTGTGATGTCATAGCCAAGATACAAGCACCTACTTTCATTAAACGGGGTGCGTTTTCAGTCCCAGAAATTTAAAACTCGTATTTCCTATTTTTATATGATTAATTGTAAACCTTTGTTTTGTAATTACACAATATTTTTTTTTAATACTATAAATAATAATTTTTGTGTCAATTTTATGTTTCATTTTAGGTTAATTAAATCGAAATAAATTTATTTTACCATTATGGAAGGGTTTCTTTATGCCATTGCAAGTAAATGAAACAAAACGGTACTTAAAATATACATGGCTTAAAGTATCACCAACCCGGGGTAACTTTAGCCCACTTTTTGAAAAATAAGAAATCATGTCTAATTTTTATTTTTTTTAAAATTAAATACTTTAAATAAATCGCCGATATCTTAATCAATCATTTGAATGAAAGCAATATTAAATGCAATTTTCGAATAAAGCCTAATCGAACATTAAAACAGAAAATCACGATAAAGTGGATTAAAGTAACCCCATGTTACGGTATTTAGTTTGGCCGAAAAAGCAGGTGAGTACTTTATGTGGCACGAAGGCCAGGGTAAGCGCGGGGCGAACCAAGTAGCGAGCTGCTCATTGGAGTATATAGAGAAAAAAATAATAATATATGATTTTCGGGATATAATGATTTTCGATTCTAGTCCGACAATTATGTCGACCAAAATCGAAATAGAATTGTATACTCAATGTACAGATATGCAGCCTGTAAATTTAAAATCAACATTCAGCATTCATTCCTAGAAAAAGACACATAGGCAGTAGGCGACAGCGTCCACGCACTCGTATAAAAAACAGTAAAAAATGAATTCATTTTTACGCCATCCGAGTGGTTTAGCCTCGTAAGATGGGCTAAGCGGGACAATTAATGAATACAATGTTCGAGAAATGATGCATAATGATTTTTAATTTTAAAGAAACGTTAGCCGGAAAAAACTGGACGAAGGATTCCAATGGGAAGAAAGTGAATTGGAGCAAAATCAATCAAATTGGTCTGACTAAGGAGAATCCATCCCAACTGGAATATAAATACGATTTGAAAGAAAACTCGATGATATTATGAATTCAATTCATATTATGTGATAAATGTATTAAAATCGATAAAAGTGGTATTTTCGTATAGAACTATATATATATATATATATATATATATATATATATATATATATATATATATATATATATATATATATATATATATATATATATATATATATATATATATATATATATATATATATATATATATATATATATATATATATATATATATATATATATATATATATATATATATATATATATATATATATATATATATATATATATATATATATATATATATATATATATATATATATATATATATATATATATATATATATATATATATATATATATATATATATATATATATATATATATATATATATATATATATATATATATATATATATATATATATATATATATATATATATATATATATATATATATATATATATATTGTCATGTTATTTTTATTAGAAAGTAACATGACCTACTTACCTGAAACAAAATAAATTAGTACGACTTTGGACAATCCCTTGTAAAATCAATTAAAAATAAATTTATAAGACTGGCCACAATATTAAGGAATGTTTTTTTTGAGGGGTGGTAACATCGCGGTGTGGCACACGCGTCCTTTTCCTTTTTTTTGGCAAGCGTCACGCGGACGGATCGGTGGAGCCGATAATGGCTGCCGACGTAGATAAAAAGTCCATGTGATCAGCGCGAAGCGCTGGAAAAAAGGCCAGTTAAAATGCCTCGTAACGTTCCGGGATAATCAGGGTAAGTCTGCCTTATTTTTCTTGAGATAAGTCACTCGTTATCGACCCACATCATAATCAATTTCTTTTCCTCTTGTATTACAGAGAAATCCTTATTTCTCCTTTTTATCCCGTTGAATTGTAATATAATACCACACGATATAACGTCAATAAGAGTATCACATTATAAGAAGACGATGTCTTCTTATTAAACCTCGTATTTGTGTCTAAGAAGCATTATTTGGCTTCTATAAAATGGCGAACGGCCTACTTCAACCGAAAAATCTAACTTCTTGTCATATTCTACAACATAAGTCAACGGAATCTTCACAACCTCCTTCGATTATTATGTTAATGTTTATTTGGTATCATTCCTTCCGAATGAACAAAATGATAACTCCTTATGTTTTAAAATTTAATGTTAAAAAATGTAAATCAAGGTTAAAAATTCTATGTATCTCATCTATTTATAACGATCATATAAATTGGCCAATTTTAAACTAAAAAGAAACTTTGTTAAAAATAGAATAAAATACTGTATTCTGTTTAAATTATTAATTTAATATCGCTCATTACATATCAGCATAACTTGTATCTTGGTTATTAATTTCATGTCACTGTATAATTCTATAACAATATATTTATGTCATCGATAAATCTGATGTTCATATTTCTCTCTCCACCCAATATTGATTAGACAAGAATGATGAAAATTTAATTATGATTTAATCCACTTACTTGAACTTTTTTTATGTATTTATTTTCCTTGGCCATAATTTGGCAGACCGTGGAAAGATAATTTCGTCGCCTTGGGATCGCGGTCTCATGCGAACCACTGTCTGGTCGGTGGTGAGGTGTCGTACCGTCGGGGCGAAGCCCCAGGGGCTCTCTACTGTCCCCACGAACGGATTCACACCCTCACAATATATATATATATATATATATATATATATATATATATATATATATATATATATATATATATATATATATATATATATATATATATATATATATATATATATATATATATATATATATATATATATATATATATATATATATATATATATATATATATCGGAATCCTCCTGTTGTGGTCTATATAGTAGTGCTGCTTACTTATATAAAAAGTGTAAATTAATGGATCTGTTGATGAAAATCATTTCATATTGAGAATACTGAAGGTTTCTAACATCGTGCCGCTCTAACCAAAAGTGATTTTTATTAATCTGATTGGTGTATGTCATTCGTCTTGTAAAAATCTACAGAAAACCTCGTGAAACAGACCCTGTATTTTGGATATTTCATGAGTTATAAAGATTTTCATCTCCGCACTGACAACCATAATATTATAATTGTCAAAGTACCAAACATATACAAGTGAACGACGTGAAGTCGCCCTCGAACAACGCACCGAATATACTCATATTATGTTTGTTTTAACCAATATAATATTGTAATAAATATCTCGAAGTATCAAATAAGATTTTTCTAACAAACACTATGTCTACTAGAAGCAAACATTATTCTGAAAGCGAGGATAAGGGAAAAAATCTCAAAAAAAAATGAAAAACAAGATTGGACAATTTTAGAACTGAAAGATTTACTTTTGGCTAATGCGACTAAACAAGATAAGAAGTTTGAAGAGATAATAGAACAGAATAGGAGTGTGTTAGACTCGATTAACTTCCTATCGAAACAATACGATGACGTTTGTATACGACTAAAGGAACTGGAATTAAATAATAGTCTACTACAGAAAAAGAACTCCGAGCTGGAACATAGGATTTATTCGCTGGAAAATAAGGAAGAACATCAGGCCATCTATTCCGTCTCGGAATGGTGGAGTCCCCGTTCTGCGAATATGGATGGGATAAGGAAACGCTGGATCACATTCAGTTTGGCTGTCCAATCAGGACATATATTTTAAGTTTGAGAATGTCCAATACCCTGTTTCCACAATCTACCTTCTTGGGCTGAACTCTCCTCAGGTTCATGGTTTAATGTTTAAATCTATTATAAAGAATATGACTATTATTTGAATTTTTCTGTATCTAAATCTGTGTTATCTTATGTTTCTGATTAATAACGGCTGCAACATCCTTATTGGGTGAAAAAGAATAAATACATAAGGATGTATTTATTACCATGAATATTGCAGGAGCAATCAATTATTTTTAAATATATTTAAGTGCAAGACAATCACATTTACTAGGAGTTCCCATCCATTTTGCTTTAACTATTGCATTGATGGACAGATTTTGGGTAGGTGTGAGGAGATCAGGGACCTGGGAGTAGTCATGGATAGGAAACTTTTGTTCAGGGCTCACGTTGATACTATTGTTGGGAAGGCATGTAGAATGTTAGGTTTTATATTGAGAATTGGTAAACCCTTTAAGTCACCCTTGACTATGATAACACTGTACTATTCATTGGTACGAAGTCAGTTGTAGTTCGCGTCGGTCGTATGGAATCCCCAATACAGCACATATATAAATAGAATTGAGGGATTGCAGAGGAAACTCGTGAGATATCTCAACTTTCTGAACTTAAAAACGACATTTTTGAAGGTTGTAAAAACACAAATAAATTTATATATATGTATAAATGAATATTTAACAGCTCACAAAAAAAATCTACTATGGAGGGTGAAACAACATTATAAAGATACGGCATTTGTGTGGATTTATATCTCTATTTTTACATTGTTCTACATTTTTACAGTTTACTTTTTACATTTTTACATTGTTAGTTGATTAATTTTTTTTTTTTTTTATATAGAAACCCACTGATAACCTAGTATGGTTAGTGGGATCTTTGGTTATATTATTTTTCATGTATATTATATTCTGTTGAAATAAAAAAAAAAAAAACAGAGATAGACATGATGTATTTGTTTAAGATTATAAATTGAGATATCGATTATGTGAATCTACTCGAGCTGGTAAATATCAACTGCCCACAGCACGTTACTCATGCTAACTATTTGTTCAGGTTGCCCCACTGCACAACCAACTATGCTCGGAATACTTTATGCAGCGCAGAGTTATTCGCTGTATAATATGTTAATCGGTGGCCTGGACATATATTTTTTCCAACAAAGCAGTGCTAGCTATCGCTGGTGAAATACCTGTTGAAAAGCTCACAGAGGAATGTGCTAGATTGTATAAGGTTGCAGTTAAGAACAAAAATGCAGAAATACTGCGGATGATACAGGAGTGGGAAGCCGACTGGCATACAGGGCAGGTGGACTAAGGAACTGATCCCGGACTTAGAGAAATGGACAAACAGAAAACACAGAACAGTGGACAGAGTTCTAACACAGGCACTATCTGGGCACGTTGTGTTCAACACTTTGAGAAAGGTGGAGAGTGATAGGTGTTCCTATTGTAATGAACAGGACACCCCAGAACATGCACTTTTTGTCTGCAAGAGGTTTGAAGAAGAGAGAGCTAAGAAAGCATTGCCTAATCCAGAATATGTTAACAACAGAAGAGCAGTGGACAGCGTGCGCGGATACCCTGAGAGCAATAATTTTGACCAGGGAAAGAGATGAAAGGAAGAGGCAGCAGCTGAATGCTGAACAGCAGGACACAGCTTAAAGCTGAATAGACCATTGCCTGCCTGAAGAAATGCTATATGCGGTCCCAGGCAGGTAGCCAAAGTCTCAACGGGGGGAGTTTTTAGTCCATAGGTCATGGAGTAACAAACCATGGAGTCGGCATGCCAGCGCTTAACGTTGAGTATCAATGATGATTTTCTCCTACCCTTAAAAAAAAGGTTAATGAGGATATAAGGAGGAGATGCAATGTAGACAACATCATCCGCTGGGGCAGAGGGCGAAGGCGTCGATGGAGAGACCATGTCAAGAGAATGGGAGACTATAAAGCAGATTTCATGTGCAGCTCTGTTACAGACAGAGCTATGGATATAGAAGAGTTCAACTCTTCCACAACTCATTACATCACCCAAAATTTGCCCGAACAATCAGTATCTGGACATTTTTACTCCTCATACTACCACTTCTAACATTAATGATATTGAAGACTTAAACGAAATAGATAACATAGCTGATCAGCCGTCAATATCATCTCGGTATAATTGTCAACCCTCACAATTTTAAAGGCTTTACAAAGGCAGGAAAAAGAAGTGACCTTAGAAAGGAAAGACATCAGATACATCATGTGTGTGGATCGCTGACGACATTAAATATCTCGTGACAAAGAGAGATAAAGCCTTTTCCAAGCATAAGCGGCAGCCGACTGACAACAAATGGAGTAGCTAATCGTTGCAACCAGTCTTGTCGCAATGCAAAGCAACGCTATATTCACAACTTCAACGGTCAATCTGCTCCCCGTCGCACTTGGAAATTCTTGCAATCTCTAAGAGTAGGGAGGAGTGGTGACCTTGAGACCCCTAAGATCTATTATCAATGAATTAAATCATCACTTTGCTTCGCCTCCGTTCCTTCTTGATAATTTAAAACCAATACTCTCAATCAACTACGTAGTCAACATATTCCTACCCAAATACCTTTCGCATTTTAAACTTTAACTAAAACTGAGAGATTATGAAAATCATATCTTCCATAACCACCAAATCCTTCGACTCCGATGGCCTCAATATTGAAATGATACATCTGCTTTTGCCTCCAATTCTGCCCATTATTACACACATTATCAACCACTCACTGACTGTTGGTATCTTTCCATCTGTATGGAAAATTGCACATGTCATACCCCTCCAAGATTTCAACACCTTCTCAACTAAAAAACTACCGACCAATTTCAATTTTACCAATATTATCTAAAGTTACTAAAAGGATAGTATTCAATCAATTCAATGCATGGCTATGTTCTAATTCTCTCCTTGATCCACTGCAATCTGGTTTCAAAGAAGGTCATAGTCCCACAACTGTACTGGTTAAGATTACAGATAACATTAGACGTGCTATGAACAATAAACAACTTCTCACAGTACTCTATTTCAGTAGCGCGTTTAATTCCGTTGATTTTGACATTCTTCTTGCTAAGTTGTCCTCGCTAAACATAGCTCAGTCAGTATTGGAGTGGTTCACCAGTTATCTTGGCAATCGTAAACAATGCATAAAGATAGCTAACTCTACCTCTGATTAGGCCACCTTGGTGTCTGGAGAACCGCAAGGTGGAGTTTTATCTCCACTGTTATTTTCCATTTTTATAAATTCTATCACTACTAACCTCAGATGTAAATATCATCTTTTTGCAGACTATCTTCAATAGGCATGATGACTAATTTTGAAAAACTATCTCACGATGTTTTTACGCATTCACTGTTTTCAAATATATATACATTTCTACATAAAATAAAGGTTTAGTAGCAAAAATCGCCATTTTAAAATCAAATTTGACATTTACGCCAAAAAACGCTTGTAGTATCATGGCGGCTGCCGACCCTGACGGTGACGTCACGATATTGTAAACTGCATATCACTACTATATGTAATATATGTATTCTAGGACGATTTGTGTATTTATAATCAATTCAAAAGTGCATAAGTGTTGTGCGGTCCCTAAATGCACAAACACGACGAAAAAAACACCTACTGAGGTATATGTTTTCGTCCCACGCGAAAAAAAAGAGAAATAAGTGATTAAATTTCGCACGGCGAGACATAAGTGTATTTTATTAAGTACGCGTTTACAATGAAGTACAGTATTTGTTCCCCCACTTTTAGCTCTCAATAATATAATATTTACCATTATTTAGGCAATAAGCATATAAAGAACTTCATTAATGTCCAAACGTCAAAATAGGCCATCATACGTTTCCCGCGTATGTTTTTAGCTTATGAACACATAATGTAGAGAGAAGAAGGAGCATATTTTATCGATTTTCGAGATGTAAGTTGTATTCAAATTACAGATAAATAAAGTACTTATATGTACTTATTATTAAGTTTTTACGTTTCGAAATTCTGATGAACAAAAGTCTTTGTTCGACGCAAAGAAATATCCGACCATCAAAAGTTCCATTCTAGTTAAGAGTAGTTAAGACAGGCAGAAAAATAACTACTATGGCTGCTATTGCTAAAAATAACGATAGCAGATAAATATAGCTTGTTATGAACACAATACAAATAACGAGCGCTATGTAATAATTCGTATGCTGCTAAAATTGTAACGATGTTTTAAAACGCATGCTTCGCGTAATCGCCGTCGTTTCGCAAATCGCTTCATTGCATGAAAAAAATATAGCTTGCTAGTTTAGTTTGGCAGTGACCAGCATCATAACATGTCGAACGTTCGTCAGCTCACCATCGCGTGACAAAATTGTAGAATACTAAAACTAAATTAGTTTACCATACGTTGCGAGCGTTCATGATTTATTTATTTATTCAATAAAAACTAAGTTACATACAAAATACAATTAACATAGGCCCGATATTACAGTCGGCCCTCAACTCATTGAGTTTGCCAAACTCAAGATTAATGTTAAGGGGAGATTGAATCCATTTCCGTATTACAGTGCAATATGACATGTCAGTTACTAAATCTTCAATTATAGACATATTTCACTTTTTCTGTGGTTATTATCTGTCAAATTTAAATAACCTCAAATAATACGAAATACAAAACGGGACGCTACGACTTTAAATACCATTGTTTTATTATCCAACATGGTAAATTTAATTTTTTTCACCAAAATAATGCTTTTAAATGCCCGTGTTCGTTTCAATACGGCTGTCAGTTTGTTTTGTTGTGTGGCGCCACCTTCGATACAACACTGAAACTACACACGTTGCCTAACGCCTCTAGTGATAGAAACTGAAATTACACGAGTTGCCTAGCAAATGACAGTTGACTCACAGTTAAGTACTTAATCTGCCAGAAACGTTGAGTTAAATATTTGTCGTTTTAGTGACGTATTTGAGGGAAGATTAGGTCTAAACGGACACTGTAATACGCTTTATTTTTGTAAAACTTGAGTTTAGCTCTTAAACTGACACTGTAATACCGGCCCATAGTGTCCCCCGATAGGTAGGCGAGTATCTAGGTAAATTGAAACTATTTGCTTTGATGAATACTTGTTCCATTTATATTTAATTTGTTTTAGTTTTAAGTATCTAATTAAAATATTAATATATCGATAACACCAAAATAAACATAGTCCAGACCGACAATTAATGCGTATATTGTATTGAAGACTATCAGAAGAATTGACGCGACCATACTATGACGTCGTGCGCTCTGATTGTTTTTTCTCATAAAATGGCGGACTAACACATTTTGTATTTTTATATTTATAATATTATTATTATTCACTCCTATAAATTAAAAAAAAAACATTTTTTAAATCTTTATAACCTATTTTATTTTTTAAAATCATAATTTCAATGATTTTTTTCTTACAGTCATCACACCTATTACATATTTTAATATATTAATCATAATATGTATATGAATCATAACAGTTATCCCATATGTATATTAGATTCATCATAATACATTGTGTATTTCCATTTCAACCTCATGTAACACTGTACAACTCCCACAAACAATATAATTACATCCCACACACCCTCAGACAAACCGAAAATATATCTTCGTTCAGGAAAAAACTCAAAACGCACCTTTTTCGCAAATCTTACCAGAGCCGAAATGATACAACATAATCATTTTTTCAGCGCCCTTGAGGTGAGATATTCACAAAAACGGCGCTATATAAATTATCCAAATTTATTATTATCATTTTATTTTATAATCAAGCAATGAAAGCCACCAAGTTATTTATTTCTGAAACGTTAAATATTCTCCACCACGTTACAATACTCGGTGCGTGTTATAACAGATGCGTCAACGATTCAATAGAGCGGATAGCGATATTATTTGGTTTATTGTCCCAAATAAACCAAATAAATCAATAAATAAAAATAGCATGTTAAAAATAAGCAGCATATTCCATATAGCTTGTTATGAAAAAAATAGCCATTTCGAACAACACAACAGTTGACAGTAACAAACACAATTGACAGTGACAATATGGTGACGTCATGCGCTCTGATTGGTGTTTCACATAAAATGGCGGACAAACATATTTTGTATTTTTATTTTAATAATATTAATATTATTCGCTCTTTTAAAATGAAAATAAATATATTTTTTCAAATCTTTATAACATATTTTATCTAATAAAATCATAATTTCAATAATTTTTTCTTACTGTCATCACGCCTATTATATTTCCATTATAAAAATTTAACCTGGACCCTTTCGGTGAAGACACAATCAGAACAGGAGAAAGAATAATGAATTCCATATCTGAGCAAAGAAAGAGTGAATGAGTTGACATCATAGAGGATCTAGACATGTCTAAAAATAGCTATAAAGCCTGGAAACTTCTAAAAAAACTAGATAATAAAGATCACCAACCAAAGCAACACATAAATATCACGACTAACCAAGTAGCGCATCAGCTTCTGATAATTGGAAAAATAGGGAAAAATGTCAAATGTAAAAACACTAGAATAATAAGAGATCTACACGAGGAAAATCATAACTTTGCCACCCTATTCAGCATTCAAGAAGTTAGAAACACAATACAAGATATGAAAATCAAGAAAGCTGCGGGGATCGATGGAATAATGACTGAACAAATTAAATATTTTGGCCCCAAGGACTGTGGAATGGCTCACAAAATTTTTTAATGAGTGTGTAAAGACTGGGCAAATACCAAATATGTGGCTAAAAGCCCGAGTGATTGCCCTACTGAAACCTGGTAAAGAACCAAAGAACACAAAAAAATTTCCATCCGATATCCCTTCTCTGCCATCTCTATAAAGTCTGTGAACGCATTATACTTAACAGAATCAAACCAATCATAGAGAACAAGCACATAAATGTACAGGCAGGTTTCTGATCCAGAAAATCCTGCACTGGTCAAATCATGAATCTCACCCAACATGTAGAGGATGGGTTTGAGAGGGGAAAGATAACTGGAGCTGTTTTTATTGACTTAAGCGCCGCATACGACACAGTAAACCATGGAAATTTTCAAATTGTTAAATTTTTAAAAATAAATTCTTTCAGTATTTACAACACTTTTAGGCAAGGTCCGAGCCTTGATTTTGCATTTTCAAATCTTAAAACTCAACTTAACTTTCAATAGTTTTGCATTGTTTTTGTTTTTATTCTCAAAATTCTTATATTCTAATTAGTTTCTGCTTTAATTCTCAATTCAAAACATTTTTACTTCACATAATTTTGCATAGGTATATTATACATTTCTATACATATTATATATTTTTATTTTGACAACACACACTGCGGAACCAATACGTCAGGATATTTGCAGCTCATTACGCAGAGCAAAACTACCAACCCCCAACATTACAGCGGACGAAAGAAAAGCCATCACTTCGCTAAATAAAGACAAGGACATTATCATCTTACCGGCAGATAAGGGCAATGCCACTGTCCTCATGAATACAACAGACTACAGAAACAAAATGGATGACATCCTCAAACAGAATACTTACAAGCTACATCCAAACTAACCAATAACGTATCTCGAAAAAACCACGAAAGCCCTCATCTCAAAATCTAACATGCACCCTGATACAAAAAAGAAATTAACACCCAGAGAAAAGTCTTCACAATGCCCGAAAATTTATGGCTTGCCAAAAATCCACAAACCCGACGTACCTCTGAGACCAATCGTCACCTCCATTGGAAGCCCCATACACGCCCTCTCACAACACGTAGCTAGGATCCTTCAGCTGCATGCAGAAATGAGAGACTCATACATAAAAAATTCGGAACATCTAATAAGTTTCATACAACACATAAAATTATCACCAGAAGACATTTTAGTCAGTTTTGATGTCACTTCGCTGTTTACCAACGTACCGATCCAAGAAGCAATAGATATCATATCCGAAAACCAAGACCTTGCCGATGACACACCAGATCTAATCCGCCACTGCTTAAACAATACCTATTTCATGTACGGCAACCAGTATTACAAACAGATAGAAGGAGCGCCCATGGATAACCCTGTTCCACCACCAGTATCTGACATATACTTAACAGATTTCGAAGTAAAAGCGTTCGATTCATCCCCCTACAAACCATCATTTTACAAACACTATGTGGACGACAGCTTTGCAATTTGGGGACACGGCATGGACAAACTGAAACAATTTTTGAATCACCTTAATAATATCCATCCGAAAATTAAATTCACCATAGAAATAGAAGAAAACGGCCGACTTCCCTTTTTAGATGTGTTATTAATAAGAACAAAAAATGGCCTCCTCTCTCATACTGTTTACCGAAAGGAAACCCACACTTACATGCAACTTCACACCACCATCCCACTCAGATAACGTCCGTAGCCAGAACCCTGATAGACCGGTCCAAAAAACTTACTGATGAAACAAATCTAACTACAGAAATGGCAAACATAAATAATATTCTACAAAAGAATGGATACACCAAGAATATACTACGCAAGGCACAAAAACAATCAAAAATCAACAACAATCCCGAGACAGATGTTAAATATATAAGTACGTGCCGTCTCCCCTACATTCGAGGAGTTACAGAAAAACTTAGTCGGATATTAAAAAAGAATAAGATCCAAACAGTCTTTGGAACAGACCGAAAAATCGGAGACCTACTACCAAAACCAGTCGACAAGCCACCAAACGAGCGTCTACTCTATTCCATGCAGAGACTGTCCATTGACATACTATGGCATGAGCAACCGCCGAATATCTCACCGCGTGTCGGAGCACGAATTAGATATAAAAAACAAGAAAACAACATCAACAATAGCAATGCACACCATGACCGAAGGCCACAATATAGACTTCAAAAATACACGGACAATTGCTAAACTCTCAGACAATAGACACTGGATTCTCAGAGAGGCCCTAGAGATCAACAAACACGAATTTTCAATGAATACGAGACGATGCTAAGAGATTGCCGGCTGCATATCACACAATAATAAATAAAATACAACAAACAATTCAATAAACAAAACGAATACGTCGACAACCCTGGCATGGGGATAACCAGCAATTACAACAAAACAATAGACTCAACCCGAGGAGACTCTAGTACGACACCCCCCGCGTGCCTTCCGCCACCGCCACCTCTGCGATGAAGTTTATTTAATTATATTTATTCATTTATACTAGAGTGTATACATATTATATTTATTCATTTATACACAAACAGAATACCAACTTTGTTTTAAAAAAAATTGTCGGCCGGCCTTGTTGGGCTCAGGGACCTTTTTTCCGTCAAGGCCATTTTTCACCCCTGTTTCAGTTTTCTGTTTTCAGTTTTGAGCCCGATCTCTTTTAGCATTACCATGTCAAAATCACCAGTCGCCGCCACCCAATCACAAACCTCAAGCACCTCTGAAGAAACACCCAGGGCTTGCAAAAGCCTTTTAAGACCAATTTTAGCATTTATCACCACCGCTCTCACAGCTATTGACAGGAGCGGCAATATACATAAACAAATTAAAAAGGAGATAAAAGATAGTCTCAATTCCATATCTACATATATGCGCAGAGGAACTTGCCGTGCAGTTCACTTCGAGTAAAGAAGACCTACAGAAAGAGCGCCTTGCCAACACACAAAAACTGTTGGAACAAGAAAACCATTCCTTGCACCCAAACAATAGTGGTTACAGGCAAAAAACCGATGGCCTCTGAAGACAAACTAAAACAAATAAAGAAAGATCCGTGCGGGGTTTCTGGTCCCCCATCGGACGCGTCCCCCAGGTGGTGGATATGGGAAAGCCTCACAGAGGTACACTCTGAGGTGTTACCGAGGAAATAAAATACCCGGTGCAAACCAAAACCAAAATGCCCCAAGCTAAGGTGTCAGGAACTGCCCCAAGCTAAGGTGTCAGGAACTGCCCCAAGCTAAGGTGTCAGGAACTGCCCCAAGCTAAGGTGTCAGGAACCGAGAGCTGCGTGACATCGTAGGCAGATGATCACATCCGATGTTGCAAACGGACCCCTGGGGGTACCAGGCGACCCCCCCTTGTATTTTAGCCTTCCGTATGCAAGAGGCTCTGCGTGCGGTGAAGTTTATTTCCTCTCGACTCGTGGGACCAAATATGAACCAACTTGCAAATAACAAAAAACACACGATTGACCCTGAAACGGACATCGGAACGAATAAGGACATGACTGGAAATGGAAAAACGGCCGAAATTTTACTAAGTGAAGAAAGGAGTATATTCTCTCGCCGAGGCTCTATTCAAAGAACCCCTCCGGAATCACCTTCTGTTCCTCTTATTGAGAGAGTGGAAATAGTTACTGCATCCCCAAAGTAACAGTATATAGTTGCTACATCACTCCTAATTGCAGTTTTGATGATTATAAACAATATATGGATCAACTTTTTGACAACATCAGAATGCAAAAGGGAGACATACTCGTGGGAGGTGACTTTAACGCTGCCGCAGAGGCATGGGGAAGCGGGAAAACGGACAAACGGGTAAAAGAAAGAAGGTAGATCGAGATTGCGAGTGAGCAAAATATGGAAAAAGAAATAAGGTCGCTGTTCAGTGCGATACAGCAGAGCATAGCAAAAAAATTCGAAAAATCTTAGCGAGCCAAGAAAACATCACTACATTAGAAAAACTTAAACTGAGACCCAGAATCGTCCTCATCGGTATCGAAGAGCACCTGACAGAGGAGGAGATGCTCGAGGGACTATGGAAACAGAATCCCTCGCTCTCTAACAAATACAAAGAGGGTCTCGAAAAGGACACCAAAATTGTGTACATGGCAACATTTAGGAGAAACAACCTGCTAAAAAAGGTGGTAATTACAACATCTCCTCAACTATATCACAAATTTGTGAGAGCGAAAACTGTCAACATTGGTTTCCTAAAAGTAAAGGTCGACGAGCATATTGGGTCACTGACATGCAGGAAATGCCAGAAGTACGGCCACTACGCAGCAAAGTGCAATGCACCAGTAGAAACGTGCAGACTGTGCTGCAGAAGTCACCCACAAAATGAGTGTAAGGGTAGACAGTCGGACTGCCTGCATTACCTGGAAAGCAACGAAAAATACAAAGAAACCCAACCGACTCGGCACAAAGACCAAACGAAAGAATGCCCAATATACCGAAGATATCTGAAACGGTACAGGGACATGGTCGAATGAATGCCATTGCTAAGGGCACTTCCATCAAAATGGCTCAAGTCAATTTCCAGAGGTGTGAAGCAGCAAAGTTGAGCTTCATTGATAAGTTTTCCGAGGAAGGATATAATGTTGCTCTTCTTCAAGAACCCTACACTGGGAATAAAGAAAAGGCCAACAAGAAGATCTTCGATGGACTGACCTTCCAGAAACCGCAAAAAGACCATGTGGTCAAGTCGGCAATCCTAGTGGCCACAGGGAACACAAATGACAGCAGTATGTTACAGCAGTTTTCCGATCATGCGTGCGTGTTTGTGGAGATGACGATACTGGTAGTTTATTTACAGATTTAAAGGACCGACAACATCAATATTATTGTAATATTGACATATATTATAGTTGATAGCAAATAAACATAATATACAAGGATTTAACTCTGTTAACTTTGTTCTTAGATGCCAAGAAGGTGCTGTGTACCTGAGTGTAAAGGAAATTACGACAGCACACTTAAAAAGGAAGCAGCTGTCCCAGTATTCACATTCCCTAAAGATGATGTGTCTCACCAAAAGTATAAAGATGCCGATGGAATAATCAAAGAATTTCCCTAAGCCCATTGCCGATTGGTGAAAGGAGCGATACCCAGCACCTTCCCAAATACACAAACGTATTTAACGAAGAGATTTCCAGTTGCCCGCAAGCATCCAGAGCTTAGGAGGAAATTGGCAAGTGAACGGCATGAGAAAACTGTTTCCAAGATTTTGGAAGAAGACAATATATTGAACTATAATGTGTTTCTGGACCAGTTCAAAAAAAGTTGAAACTTGACGATTGGGACACCAAAAGTGTATGCACTGGTACATATTTTTACATTTTAAGTTTTGATGATGATAGTGATATAAAAGTATTGTGCTATATTTATTTCTACAGATCTTCGTGTCCATACATAGGAAAAAATGAGTTCTCCCCACATGCTAAACCTAACGTTACAGGGGTGATATTAGGCAAAACTTGCGCGTCGTCCAAACCATTGGGTGTGGCAGGGGGAAGTTCAGGAGTCTCTCGTGGCAGTTCCATAGCCTCTACATCTAGCACAGCCAGACCCAAGCGTTTGCGTACACCTCCGAGGTCAGATACAGCAGGCAGAGACACGGATCCGGAGAGTCCTAGACCACCTCGTAAAATTAGAGCTCAATCCAAATCTCCGCAAGGGCCACCGGTGCCTCCAATAAGAATGGATTTAGATACTGATACCCGTCAGCCATGGGGGCACATTAACGATAATGAATACCAGATTAGATCTATATTCCAAGGGGCCAACGTGCTAGGGCACTTAATTGGGGCACATCTGGATATTCATCCTGTATCAGGTGACGCAAGGGACTCTCCAGTTCTATACCAATTCCTGTACCTGGCTTCTAGAGGTGAGATATATCTGTCTTCGATGATCAACCGGCAGGTGTCCGCCATGACATTGGCTATTGCCAATACAATAGCTCCGTGCGATATGGCCATAAGCCTCCCTACAGACTTGGCCCGGATCCGTTTCCGAGCTCAAGTTCTGGCTCTATTAGCCAATGAAATGGCGGCCACCACCTGGTATGTAATTGACGGTACACTATATGCAGCAGCCTTAGCGCCTGGTGGGTCCCTTAATTTGATAGTTGACCAGATTAGGCTATTAATATCTAATAGAAAGAGATATGATATAAGTACTCTATTAATTTCTTTTAATATTTATTCACATTCACCAGTAGCATATAACATACTAAAAGATTTTCTGATCTTACCGCCTAAACGTCACTTACAAGATATTTCTGCATCTGCCAATATTCCTCCATTAAGTTTAGAAAACAATAAAAAGTTCATTACTTTGTCTTCTAAGGAATTATCGAAGAAAGATCAGCCAGCATCCTCAGAGGCAAAATTCAAAACATGTCAGTTTATTGATAGATGAGATACACCTTAACAGTACAATAGAGTACAAGTCTCAGAGCCTAACTGGATATGCTGAAAATAATATAGAAGCAGTTGCAAAAACTATGCAAACGTTCATGATTACCTCCAATTTTGGCAAGTATAAAGAAGTCGTTAGGCTGATCCCAGTCAAATTATTAGTGGCCAAAGACTTAATGCCTGCAGTATACCTTGGACATTATAAAATTTGTTCAAGACTGTGGCTTTATCGTCACATGCATAATAACAGATAACAATAGGATAAATCAGGGTTTGTTTAAAGGACTTTCTTCTACCACATTTCTTCCAAACCCAATGGATGAGAGCAAGAAAATTTTTTTACTATTTGATTTTGTACATTTGTTTAAGAACATTAGAAATATATAATTTTGAATAATTTTGATAAAATTTGAAATGAATATATTATATTCATGATAGCTTTGGGGGGATCGCGTCCATCCCGGAGAAAATGAAAGAAACCAGACTCCGATGGTACGGGCATGTAAATAGAAGGTGAGACGATCACATCAGTTCAGGTTGGCCCTAAATATTCCCACACCACCCAGAGCTAGAGACCGTCCACAGGCTACCTGGTGGACGAGTATTGAGAGAGATCTGAGGAAGGACCAGCTGACCAGTGAGATGACACATGACAGAAAGACGTGGAGACTGCGTACCAGGAGGGCCGACCCCAGATGAACTAGGAAGAGGACCAGCCAAAGAACAAGAGTATAGTAAAACACATAGATGTCATGTGGAAGACTTTTGGTGGAATGACTTACAAATACCAAAGAAAGCAGCTGTACATTGTATGTCAACTGCTGTTATGGATCACAAAATATTAGCACAGAGTTGAACTTTACTTCAAGGTGAGGACAACTTCTCTTGAGGACAACAATCTTCACTAGAAAAACAAAATTTTCTCCTGTTGATAATATTCAAAACAAATGTATTGATCAATCTCATCCTTCTCAAATAACATCGGTAGAGAATTGTGAATTTTTAGGAGACAATTTTTGTAGCATCCCTAATACAAGCCTCGTACAATATTATTCCAATAATATTGAAATAGAATTTATTGACCAATTTAATTCTTCACAAATTGCATCCAATAGTTCTGACACGATTGAACAAAATTTTGTAATAAGTGAGGAACTTGCTAATGTGGAACCTGGACAAAGTTCTAGTACCTTGTCTGTTGGAAATTCTTTGGAAGTTTCTTACGAAAAAGCCAATTATAGTGGCGCCCTTAATTCAAGTCTGGTACCATATTAAAATTCCAGTAGTTTTGAATCAGGTTCCAATTTACCTTTAAAAAGCAAATCAAGAAAAGGACGTCCTATGGTTAGCAAAAATAATTGATTCGCATCTCAGAACAAAAGGGAAATAAATACTTGATGAGAAGGAGAACATCTGACAGTAAATGGGTGTATGATAATCCGAAACCATGCAGAAAAATGAAAAGTAGATGTTCATGTATGAAAAGAGGAGGTTTAATAATGAAGTGTCTAGATGTACTAGAAACAGACAGAATGAATATTTTTGAAATTTTTTGGACGAAGCTTTCATAGGGGGGGGGGGGGAAGAAGATGTTTGTGAACGATACTGTTACAACACTTCAGACAAAAAGGTTCAGAAATAAAAAAGAAAATGTTCAATCAAGAAGATCACAGTCATTTATAATACAACTTAAAAATAAATTACATAAATGTAAGAGTGTGCTAAACACTATATTTAAATACTCTTTGTATAAGTGAGTAGATTGCGCATAATTACGAGAGCCAAAAAAGAAGAATAATTCTGATGATGATCAACTATGAAGGCAGTTTCAAAAACGCTGCAACAAAATGTTGGAATGACTTGTCTCCACCGTTAAAAGCAGTGGAAAAAATCTATTTTTTTAAAGAGAATTGTCGAGCAATGCTTCTGGCCTCGCAATCATAGTGTGAAGTATGTAAAAATTTATGTGTATTTATGTGTGTGGGTGTGTATATTTATATATGTGTATTTTTGGAGCATTTTTTGAATTTTTTTGTATTTTTATTTATCTGCATATAAATTAAGTAGACCTCGTATTATAATACATAAGCAATAGGAACATGCTGAAAATCAGCTGCTGGGAGGCTTGTCTTCCTGCAACATAGTTGAGCATGGTCCTTTTGAGTCTGAAATGTTGTTTTACTTTTCATTTGTTGATATATGTCTATGTATTTGTATGTAAACTTCTTTTCGTCTCAATAAATGTTTATTTATTTATTTATTTATTTTACTTGAATTTTTAGAAGCTCTGCCGAAAATGGAGTCACATTACTGTCGAGTATCTACGTCTAAATTGTCCCATTACCAGATTGAAATCCAAAATCAAGCCTTTACAATTTTTATGTTTCTGACTGGTGCAGATCAAAAATCTACAAAACATTAACAAGAACTCCTTTTGACAAAACACTGGACTCACAATAAATTTCATTGTTTCGCCCAAAGAAGGACGAATGTGCATTATTAAACTTAAACTTTTCAGCATTCCATTCAATAATTAACAGATTTATTAACTATCCCATTATCAAATAAAAATTATAACGATGAATTAAGTCTTTAAAACAGCAAAAAATAATGGTTACAACACTAACCTTATTGATAGTATAGTAAACAAAAAAATTAAGAAGAAATATTACATGACTTATATACCCTCAACAAAACAATGATAATATTAATAAAAAAATGGACAAAATTATTAGTAATAATCTTATTTCAAATGAAATATCAAAAAATTTACCACCCAATATTGCTTTCGATAAAGACAAAGCTAACACTGTAAAAAACTATTGTCAGACCAGTGTTGACATATGCCTCCGAGACCTGGACTCTCTAAAAGAGACGTGAACCAACTTAGTATCTTTGAAAGAAAGATCCTACGGCGAATCTACGGAGCTGTTTGTGAGGGTGGTGTGTGGAGAATCAGATACAATTACAAGCTGTACCAGCTTTATTATGATATAGACGTTAGGGTATTTGTAAGGATACAAAACAATTGTGAACTGAAGATTATAAAACAGATTCGCAGCGACATCAGACAAGAACAGTTAACTTTAACAAGAGCGGATAAAGGCAACACAAGTGATTATGATAATAAAGTTCAAAACTTTCTTAATAATGAAAATTTTACAATTCTACCAAAGGATCCCACAGCAAACTTTCAAGAGAAAATAAAAAGTGCAATTAAAGACTGTAAAAGTGTAATATTCAATAATCAATATAATAAAAAACAGGTAGTCTTAATGAATCCAAAAACACCAAAATTATATGGTCTTATAAAAATACACAAACAAGAAAAAACCCATTAGACCGGTAGTTTCATCGTGTAGTTCCCCTTCATTTAAATTAGGTTCAAAAATTATTCAGGTCATAAATCAAACAAATATTTTTCAACTTCAATACACCATTAAAAATTCCCAACAATTAGTAGAACAATTGCAAAATATTACATTTCCGAGTAATGTGAAATTGGTTTCCTTTGATATTGTTAACTTGTTCACCAACATTCCCGTTGAAGAAAGCAAACAAATAATTAGTGATATAGTGAATAAACATTTGTTTAAATCAAAATTACTTTCAGTTTAATAATATTATTTATCAACAAAAAGAAGGTTTACCAATGGGTGCTCCGACGAGTCCAGATTTTGCTGATATTTTTGTGGACAATTTAGAAAAAATAATATTTCAAAGTATTTCACCACTTTTAAAATATGTTTTACTATGGAAAAGATTATGTGGACGATGTCTTTTGTGTCTGGTTAGGTACACTTAGACAACTAGTCTTTTTTGAATCATATAAACTCCTTCCACCCAAATATTCAGTTTACTGTTGAAATAGAAGATAATTCATCATTAAATACTGTATTCTATGTACTATGCAATGGTCGACTCGATTGTCAGCTACGCGTTAACTTGTTACGGCTTAACTTACCCAACACACACCAATAAAATTAAACAAATTCAAATCAATTTCTTGAAAATGTTGGTGGACAACAATACAAAAAAATCATGTAATAGTCAATATGAAAAATTATTTGAAATATGTAAAATACTCCCAATACAAAATAAAGTAAAACAGTGCATCATTTTGGAAGAATACAAAAATGAATCTTTTAAAACAGAAATAAGTCACATATATGGGAGGTGGGTGGGTGGCTGGCTGGCGATGGAGCGTGCCCTGCAGGTACCTAAGACAAACAACGTGTATGGAGATGAGATCGTACCAGGAAACATCTTGTACCGCATATTATTAACGCGTTGCCGATTAGAATAAGAAATATTTTAAAGTCTGACGAAACGAAAATAGTTACTATAAAAAATACTCTTAAACATCTGTATCTGAATTCAAGCGTTCGTTAGACTTTAAATTATTATTGTTGATTAATTATAGGTATATCTAATGTATATTATGTGTAAGGTTTATTTCAATTTTTTTTTTCTATCGAATTTCGGGTTTTTTTTTCTTTCAAATTTTTGTTTGGTCTCTGTATCTTTAATATTTGAGATTAGTTTATTGAAATAATTATATGTGAAATTTATAATATTATGTGAAAGAGAGAATCTGCTCTGCCAAAAAACTGCTTTGCAGTTTGGCGGGAAAAGAACAATGTATTACTTTTTATTAAAAAATAAATATCTTAAAAAAAAAAAAATTTCTAGATCTCACACTAACATTAAAAGATAATAAAATAGACTTTAATATTTATAGAAAACCGACATATTCCGATATCATAATTCACAGTACTTCAAAACATCCTATTTCACACAAACACGCAGCGTTTCACTCAATGATCCATCGATTAATATCCGTCCCATTGTCAATTAAAAATTTTCAATCTGAACTGAACACCATAAAACAAATAGCGATAAACAACGGTTATTCTTGTCAATTGGTAGACTGAATTTTAAATAAAAAACAAAAACAGGTATCAACTAACAAATTCTTATACAGCCAACCAAATATTAACGAAAAAACATACGGAAGAATTTTATTTATTAACCTTTTCCGTGCTAAGCGTATGCGAAACAATGTAACACCTCAGTGCGGCGCAATTTTCGGACAAAATTAAAATCGTCATATCTCAATAACTACTCACGTGAGATACTTGAAATCTTCGACGAGAATATTCGTATTTAGCTGTTTTAAATGTTGAGTACATTTTTTTGTTTATTTTGTTTTTCTGCATACTATTTAACTGATTTTTTCAACATTCCAGCTCACAAAACCATGACTTATTAGCAAAAAAAATATCACATAGGTAAAAAAAGATATAGGAATGTATATAGTGAATAAAAATCAGCTTAAAATTTATGAATTTTTAAGTATTTCTTCGAAAACAAACACAGTTTTCAACAATTGCTTAGTGCTTTATACGTTTGTATGAAGTTTATCTGTAAGCGCTATGACCTATGCGCCGCTGCACCGCGACTTTATCAACTTATATAGTAGAAAATAGTCATAAAATCATTGGTTGTTATAAATAATACTGAAATAACTCAACAGGCTCTGAGTACTTTTTCGGAACATTTATAAAAGCAAAATTCATTCATAATAGCAAAAAATTTTAAATGTATTTTGTCTATCACCTAGTAAAATTTTCAAAGTCGGTAACACAAAAAATCGAAGTTACTCTAAAAAACTCATGAACTTTAACTATTTTTCTAAACCGGCGCACAATCTCTACGAACTCGGATATGGGTTATAAGCAACATTAATATCCATACAAAGCGGTATCTCAGTGCGGGTCCCGATTATGTCTCGAGATGAAATAGATAAAAAGTAAACACTCTACTGCCATCTACCGAATTTTTTTTTATTTTTTTTAAAAACGTATTTACTTAGATAAATGATTCGGTTACACGATGTAATTATTATTTTTTGGATATGTCGATAAATAAGATTTCTACAGCGAGTTAAAGTGGAGCATTGTCCATCACGATTACCTATCGTGATCCGCACTGGTGTAGCGCATGATTCATCACGATAACGTCTCAAGATTAGCACTGAAACGGTTAATAATATTTGTAAGGATTGGGAGATTACATTCACCAGATTGATAGTTTCTCACATATATCACCAACACTTCATAAACTTCATTGGCTGAAGAGCCCAGAAAGTATAGAATTCAAAAGATGTCTCCTTGTCTTTAAAGCACTCAATAGTATGGCTCCGGAATATATATCGGAACATTGTGTTCCATTTTCATCTAACAATAAACAAAGTACGCTAACATCAATAACCCAATCCAATTAAAAACTAGTAGAAACCAATCTCACAAATAAGCCAAAATACCTAAATCGATCTTTTGGCGTTTCTTGACCAAAGTCATGAAAAATCTTCCAATGTGCCGAAAATATCAATGAATTCAAAAATAAATTAAAAACTCATCATTTCCGAAAATAGTATCCAGATTGACCTTCACCCATTCAATATTCCCTTACTTAATAATATGTCTGTGTACTTTGAATCTACTATTTTTATTATTATTTTCATATGGATTATGTAACATATATATTTTATTTGTTTCATTGACTATTTGTTCATTAATTTATTTATTGGTTGATTTATTTCTTGATTTATTTATACATTGATTAATTAATTCTTACCTAGTTATAAAAATGATTAATATTTTGGTAATATCTAGAGTCTTCACTAGTCTATATGCTGTGTATATATTATATGAATTTGACTGTTTGTACTCTGTAAAACGAAATTAAATAAAATATAACTAGATCGATTTGTGATTCTTATGTTTCTTTTAAGTTTTTTATGTTTCAATATTTCCAATGTAATAATTATTTTAATTAGTATATGTACCAAATATATGTATCTAGACTAATCTGTATGTAAAGCTAAAGAACTTAATTTAGTTATTTTTCTCTTTTCTCGCAAACTGTAAATATTATTAACCGCAATAATTATTCTACTATGATATGCATTATGTACCTAATATATGTATCTAGATTAATGTTAGCTATACATATATAGGACTCAATTTTATTAATTTTTTTCTCACAAACTGAAAGCGCCCTTGAGGTGACCACGGTTGTCACTAAACAGCATTATATAAATTGTCATTATTATAGCATTATAAATAAAGCGAACAAATCGTATTCGTTAGGAGTGGAACCCTACACCCCCGCACTGCGACCATACAGAAAATGATAAAAAGAGGTATGCGGGATGGCGATTCTACCATATATAACAGGGTCCATAGATAAAACAAATTTCTCGAGATAGAAAAATCTCATATTTTTTACGGCCAACCAAAGACAATATACCATTAGATGCACAGTGTATACAAAATTCCAGCACGAACAGAAAAATGTCAGCACGCATGGCCGAACACTGTTTATATGTGAAACAAACAAATGAACGTCAACACTAGCGAATCACGTGATGACAGAAGAAGGCCATATAATCGATTTTGATGCAGCAAAGGCTCTGGTCCGTTTAAATAATGAAACTAACAGAATATACGGAGAAGCCATAGAGATAGAAAAATGGCCTTTTGCTATATGAGTACAAGAGACGATTCTCCCCGCCTGCCAACAGCGAAACCATTCCTAGTTTCATATTCAAGTGACCGCATACCGACAAATGAAACGACACTTGTACATACCATTACAACTTCCCCCCTGCACCGAGCTGTACGGCGTTCAACACGCGGACATACCAACACAAATTATAAGTAGCACATTGAAAACAAAACAGTGTCAGTCGCAAATTGGAATCTACACCACACAATGCAAAATCTACAATTGTGATGGATTTCATGTTTCTAAAAAGACATTTTCGCAAGACTGGACCCTTTAACATCATCAGCAATATCTGGACTATCGGAGAAAATCGATGACCTGGAAGCTCGAACAAGACGAAAGATGATACTTATTCATGGTTTAAAGGAAACAGTTTACAATTTAATCAAAGAAAAGCTATGTGTATCAGACATACTCAGGGATTCAATATCTTTTGTTTTCACCTAGGGACTCATTCTAATAAACCGAGACCCATTCTTGTGAAGTTTACCTCACTGGAAACCAGTCAAGATATTCCTCAGTAAAAAGGCACTCAAGGCCACTAATACAATCATCATTAAATCTCTAACAAAATCTCAGCAAAAAATCTTGAACAAAGCACGAACCCGTGTCTCTGTATCAAACAAAAAAACATCATGACCAACATGTAAGTCAAAAACTCTCCGCATGACCTAATGGTAGCCGAAAATTCTGGTCATTGTCAACATCCATAGGACAAAACCTCTGAACATCTTCATTTCCGCCATTAACGAACAAACTTTGCGAAAGAACTTTGCTACCGACAAAGCAATTCTTCACTGTAAATTATTCGCAGACAATTCAACCCTCGGTGACGGTGGGAAGGCTCCATAACTAGTTCCACATTGTGGTATCAATATGAAAACAGTAAGAATTAATTTCTCTGAGGTCTTGCTCACCATCTGATAGTTGGACGTTAACAAAGCTAATAGACCTGATGATGATTATTAATTACCTACATAGGCGTTGAACTGTGTATAAACTGATTGTAGTGAACACAATATTGACTGATCGGTCAGTATTGAAGTTACCTGCTAGTTTTGGGTGCGGATGCGGATGGCTAAATAGATAATATACCTACTCTTCTTATTTTTTTATTTTTTATGTTTAATTTAAATACTTATGTTTAAAAAAAAATCTTACAATTGTTAAATATATTACTTAGTTAATTTAAATTAAATTATTTAAAAGAAGATTTAAAAGGTTTATAACTACATAGGACAGACATCACGTAACCTAAATATAAGAATTAACGAACACAGAAGATGCTTAAACAACAATAATTTCTCAGAATTTGCTAACCACATTATCCAAACTAATCACTCTTTCAATAACCACAAACTAAAACTATTACATGAAATACAGAATAAAGGATACCGACTTAACAACTACGAAACGCTCGAAATACATAAACACATAAATTCCGGTATAAAACTTATAAATAACCATACCTTTCATAACACCTCTCCAATACTTAATATATTTCCCATCAAAAACAAAAACACTTCACAATTCTCCCCTCCCCCCACTAACCCAACCAACCCTCAACCGCCACCCCCCTCGCTTCACAGACAGATACACACAAATTCAACATGTTAGTCTCGACACGCCGGTCGATGGAAGGACAGCCCTTCCGAAACATGTCGCGAAGTGACTCAAAAAACAAGTGGTTTATAGCTAATTAATAATTCAAAAATGGTTTATAACTTGATTCAAATAATATACTTATTGTAAATTTGCAATGTAAACTGTTGGTTCTGTAAAAAAATAAAATTAAAATAAAATAATGCTTATTACGGGGGGAAAACTGAAATGAAAATCTTATCCAAATCTTGAATTCTCTCAACCATACTGTTCTACCTGTTCAACTCACCTATCCTACAGCGATTTCTGATTCACGTCTTGACTTAATCATTACTTCTAAACCCAATTTGATTCTTAATCATGGTCAATTTTCCGCTTTTCTCACCATGATCTGATTTTCGCTTCCTACAATCTGCGCTGCAAATAAACCAACACGAAAAATGGCTTTTCTCCAAAATTTTAGGAGTAACGAAAGATGCCGATGACATTAGACTGATGTAGGATCTATATTCTTCAAGATATCGATCTCTCTCAAAGTTTCAATGTTTTTAATAATGAATGGCTCAACTTAACTTAAAGCTGTAGCTTTCTGAGATAAAATAAGCAAATAAAAATAAATAATTATCAAAGCATTATGGCAAAGACCGGAATAATCTAGAATCCCTCTCATGGTATAAAAGTACGCTCGAAAATTTTAATTGAGCAATGCGAAAATCAAAGTGCAAAGTTGGATTGTCAATATAAATTAATTATATTACCTATATAAAATTTGTTTCCACAACAAAATATATGTTACTATGTACGTAAAACAAATTATAAATGTTAATTTTAATCCAGCCTGTTGAATTTATAAAAAAAATTGGTTGGTTGAAGAGATTGCCTTAGTGCACATAATTTCAAATTATGAATAAAATAATCAATCAAATTGAAACATTTTACAAGATCCTTATGTTAATACACTGGGAGAGTGTATATCCAGTAGTAGACAGTCTAAAGTAAAAAGCAGCAGCAACGTCTGTACTCCTCACTGAGATCCAAATGATGAAGCGTTGAGGGAGATGGATGAATTTCCGCCACTTCCAGATAAAGGATATGTCTGAGAAGCCACCTGGAATAATGAAAACTATTATTTTAAAATACATAGAATAATTTAGATTACACCGCCGTTTAATAATTCGGGATCACTCCAAGGGTTCTTATATTGTCTTGTGTTGCTCTACGAAACAAAGCTGTTTTCTGTCCTATAGAGAAAATGCTCTTGCTATGTGCACTGCGGACATCGGTAGATAGATAAATATATTAATCAATCAACTAATCCAATATTCACTGTCACGAGAGTAAATTTAAATCAATGCTGTTATACAAATAGTTTTTCTATAAATTGAACATCAGACAATTTTTAAAATCGCTTATTTTGCGGCATTGTATTTGTAAAGATTTTAGTAATTTTCGTTTTCCTCGTAAGTAAATAAATATTAAATATGCCATTTTAACTTTGACAAACAATTGTGATTCGTAGATTCGATCAGCCCCCTACCAGACGAAATTATTACTGTCGACATTGCCGTAAAATCACCTGCGGAATCAGCTCCTACTGCTACTTTTAAGATTTTTGTGACAAGTTAGAGGATATTGGCATTTTTTAGTGACAAGTAATGGGAAATTACTACAAATTATTGTGATTAGTCAAAACGTTTCCGTTGGGGACATGTGAGCATTCTCACTGTAGCTCGTACTAGGGGTCTTAGTGTTTACGAAAATATTACCAACATTGATGCCTCAAAATACAGTGCGGGAAACTTGAAAAGGATATCAATACAAGATTAAATGGCTTCCGAAATATTACTAAGTATAGATCTAGGATACGGTTGTGAGGCGCTGACACTGACAGTAAGGATGGCCGAGATACTGGATATTTTTGAAAGAAAGATCCTCCAACGAATCTGTGGACCAGTAAAAGAGGGAGACCAATGCCGTATTTGCACAAATGACGAGCTGTGCGAAATATATCAGACCCCAAGCCTCTCAAAGCATTTAAAACTGCTTAAGTTGAGATGGGCTGGACACGTACAAAGAATGTCATAATCACGCGTCCCCAAAAGAATACTGAACGGGACACCCAGACGAGTGGGAAGATCCAGGCTGAGGTGGGAGGATGAGATCAGGAGAGATACAGGCTGGAGGACAGCAGCCGAGGACAGAATGAGTTGGAGGCAAAAGTTACAGGAAGCCAAGGCTCGATATGGGCTGTAGCGCCATCGAATCGATGGATGGATAGATTTCGGTAAATAACTGTCATATTTAGGTATTTATATTTCATATGCATATTTAGCTAAGAGTGTCACCTAAAGTACTAGTAAAGTATGAGGTATTTAGATGTCTTACCTTTCGTAGTCTATAAAGGTGATCCATGGCGTGTGGCAGAAGAGGTTTAGCAGAATTAACTTCCAATAGTGTGAGGTGATCCAGTCGACCATAACTTCCTCCGGACTTCATGAGGGTGTCCATGGAGGTCCTCAACTTTGCCATCCTGATGTCCCAGATGTCCTTGATCACTGTTCTGATCTCACTCGACTGGGGGATATCTTCGGAACCGATGCTCAGCAGAAGTTTAGCTTCCACCATGTAGTGTTCATTGGGCATCTGGGTAAAAAATCTGGAATATATTTATTATTATTACTTATTTTATGATAATTTTGTGAAATCTACTTGGTGGCTTCTTTACTTACTCTTTATATTATATTTTTTTGTAATATGTAAAAGATGTCAGTAGCGGGGCATAAAGACCGCACCACACGGTAAGTCTGTCGTAAATTGGATATCATTTTTAAGCATTTGTAGAAACTAGCATTTTAAATAATTATGTGCGGACATTGCAATTTTATTTTTATCGACCTTACTTATGATTTATTCTGATGATTAAAATATATTTTTATCATATAATATAAACACTTGTTTTGAATTCCTTTCGTTTCTAGTTTAGTTTAGTTTCATTGTGCTTATTATTAATGAATGAATTATAAGATTGCAAAAAGAATAGAAAATATTTAAAACTGTAGGTAGTATTTTATTCAATGATTATTAATATAGTATTATAAGATGGACAAAAAGAAAATTAATTCAATCAGTATTATAAAATGGACAAGAAAATCAAAATCAATTTGTACATAATGTTTTTTTACAATGGTTATTTTTTTCATTTCATATTATCTGCACATCGTATATTGTAACATCTAATAAATAGGAGGTTAGAAATAACATTTTATTATTTATTTTTTATGTGCATAAAGGTTACATACAGCTATAAAAATAACATTACATGTTAATGTTGAACAAAAATTAAATTGATTTATTTATTTGCTTATTCATGGATTAATAAATACACATGTTGAAATATCATCATAGAATTGATAGTTAAGATAGTTAAACACTTGATAAAAATGCTGATTCATAGCAGTAGGAGAACAAGGGAATCCCCATTTTTTTATTATTAAAGGTGAATCCAACAACTTCTGATAAGATTTCAATTTCAGTAAAATAATTTCAGTTGCAGTTTTTTGCTTTGAGTGTTGTCAGCAATCAGTCTGAAAATTTCTAGTTCATTAGACAGTGAAATATTAAAAGATATATATCCGTATAAATATCAAAAGATATATATCCGTATAAATATCAAAAGATATATATCCGCATAAATATCAAAAGATATATATCCACATAAATATCAAAAGATATATATCAGTATAAGTATGCTTCCTAAGTATACTTAGGAAGCATGTTTCAGCGTGATGGAAGATTGGAAAAAGATATTGAAAGGAGAGTAACGGCAGGTAATAGAGTGAATGGTGCATTAAGACCGGTAATGGCTGACCCAATTATTTCGAGGCAAGCAAAGCTCGCGGTACACAATGGTATCGTCGCACCGACTCTAATGTATGCTAGTGAGACATGGACATGGCAGAAGACGCATGAAAGTAGAATTAACGCGGTTGAAATGAGGTCACTAAGACGAATGTGTGGTAAAACGATGTATGATAGAATAAGAAATGAGGATATTAGACGAGAATGTATGATTGAAAGAAATATCGTAAGTAAGATGAAAATAAATGCCCTAAGGTGGTTCGGCCACATAGAAAGAATGAGTGATGACCGTCTGACAAAAAAAGTATACAAGGCTGATAAAAGAGGAACGAAAAGTAGAGGTCGGCCAAGAAAGAGTTGGCACGATCACATAAATGGGATTTTGAAAGATGGAGATGTTAGAAGTAAGAATAATAGAAGAGCGTGTATGAGACGATGTATGGACGTGAATGAAGCGAGGAATGTATGTCAAGAGAGAGGAGTCTGGCGTTCGGTTCTCTCTGCCTACCCCAAATAGGGAAATGGCGTGATGGTATGGTATGGTATGGTGGTATCAGTATACGCTGAAAAATTAAAAAAAAATTTACAAAAAAAAATTTATTTAAATTTTTTTATTTCGGTTTATACTTTTGTATAAACCGAATATTAGTAACTAGATGTAATATTGTAATTTGTTGTGTTGTGATGTCTGGTGTCCGTTCTAATATTTTTCGGAAAAGACAAAATAACTAGAAGGGTCGATGGCAGAGCGGTTAACGCGCTGGGCTAGTAATCCAGTGGTCGCGAGTTCGAATCCTGCCTCGACCGATTTCGTTCACCTATAGCACAAGCATTTATTTGCTTATTTTAGGGAACGTAGGAAGATGTATATGTACTTGTTGGTAATTATTTAACAAGGACATAGTCATTTTTTTATTTAAAAAAAACTGAAACTATGTAAAACTGAAATGTCAAATATTTGGCTTGCTATAATTGTAAACTGCTAGCCCTAGAACAGGGTTACCTAATTGGGCAGCAGTACTCTTCATAATAGTCTTTGTGATAAAGGTGTGAAAAATAAATAAATAAATGTATGAAGAAATTCATATAAATGTCGGATTTCACAATACCTATCGCCGAGTTTGCAAGTTACTATTTTCTCATTTAAACGCCAAATAACAAACAGTACTTTCATTAAATCACAATTTACACACATAAATAAACACGCAAAATATCTAAGTATAAACATTTGATTCAAAATATCTAAAAAAATCAACAAAATTGTTGTTGTAGACCACTTGAAAACAATTACCAACAGGACAAAAAAAACACAATGTAGAACTAAAAAGATCATGGTACCTACACAAGTAATAATAACAATTGACAAAGTTTCTGCTGGCACAATAGTTTGGAAGAAAACCTAGCAAAGATATTCAGGGAAAGGGAGCACCATAGACAGCACCAAGGAGAGACAACACAAGCACACAGAACCAGTTAAGTTCCTACAATCTCAAAATCACACTAGTCACAAGGATGGCACGAATTTCTTTTCCGGTGGAATCAAAAATATTTCTTATTATAATTTAAAAAAAAGTGGTAAAAATAAGAACACAAACCTAACATAGTGAAATCAAAAACATTTAAAAGTAAACATACCTTGATCTCTTTTCTTCTTCTTTGATTTCTTCTAATACTTGAAGATCCATCCAATCTGGGGTAACGATTCTGCATTTGCGTTTTCCTTTGAACATTATTGCTAACCAAATAGGTACGCTAACAGGTAATCCAGCAATAAAAGGTCCAAGTTGACCCGATATTAGATAAATTTTATCATAATTGAAATTAGGTATAATTGTTACGTGCTTATTTTGAGCTAAAAACTCTACTTCGTCGGGATCCATCGTACTAAATTATATTTTCAATATAGTTGGTATATCACATTTTCAAATTGACAGACAATATTTATATACTTTCGATTAAAAATTAACACCGCTATGAAACCAGTGTCGTAAAAAAATCAAAATAAATAAGATATAATTATTTTTACAACTTGTTACTTGACAAAAATTAGCAGAAAACGAATGTCAGATTTGCCTCCAAAAGTTTTATCTTTGAACCATAGAAAAGAAATTTATTTCTTTGAACAAAAGAAATTTTAATAATGTTGAACCTATGATATCTTTTTTCAACGACTTTTGCCAGTATCAATAAAGGTACTGCCTCCCTGACCAGCCAGCTGGTTAAAAATTATTTGACCAACACCAATTTATTTATTCTATTTAAATATTTTAGTTATTTTTGTCAATATATAATGCAACTGGCTCACGCCAGTCGCAATTATAACTACATACAAACCTAACCAACCTATTTTTACCAAACTTTTTTAGGTTAGGTTTAAAAAATCGGTGTACATCCTAGGCTATCCTGGCTGGTCAGGGAGGCAGTACCATCAATAAAATTCTTTACCACATAAGAAAATACAGTCATTCATTCATTTCCGTGTCCAGACCCTATATGCGCCCTCTCCAATATTTTGCAGCCGTCACAGCCTTGTCGTTTGCAGCCAGGAGGTCCGCCTCATTGCAAGGCTCCCCCATGAGTGGGCACATCAGCAATACAGTTGGCACGTTTTTCAATCCATCAATAATGACACAAAATCATACTTATTTTAAAAATGAATTATCCTTGAACATTATCCTTGGAGGAATGAACAAAATTGATGGCCTGACAGTGGATCTAGGTTCAAATCCAACGTCAATTAATTTGATTTACATAATATAGAACAAATGTTATTGGTTAAAATCATTGGAGAAATATATTTATAATAATATAGGTTCGGAGTAAAATTTAGTGTGCTTATGTGTCCGTCCGACCCTCATAACTTTTGATCCGCTTGATTCACAAAGCCTAAATTTTCAGATAATTTTATTCCTACAAAACTTTCATACTCCGAATTTTTGTTTCAGCCAGGGGTAGTCAACTTTTGAATTTTTACTTTATTTTTCTATATATCTCAAAAACCATATAAATATTGACAAATACATTTTTTTTAAAGTTCCAGAGATTCTCAAACATTTTTTATATAAATAAAAAACATTTTTTGTGTTTAACTGCCTATATTTAAAATTTATTTAAAAATATTGAAAAACGCTGAAACACCAACTAGATTATTTAATTTTTTATAAAAAATATGTTCATTATAATATGTACTACTCAAACTTTTTTAAAAATTTATTTTAGTGACGTCATCGTTTCATAGAATTTGTATGAATGTATACACTACACAATTTCTCAGGGGACTCTCAATAGTTTGAAACTTAATCTCCAAACGTACATACATACCATCAAGCTGTTATCGTTTTAAAGGACTGCTGTTATCATTTTATACATACATACATACCATCACGCCATGTCCCTTACGGGGTAGGCAGAGAGAACCGAACGCCATATCTTTCTATCCTGGCACACATTCATCGCCTCGTCAACATTCATGCATCGTCTCATACATGTTCGTCTATTGTACATGCTTCTAACATTTCCGTCTTTCAGAATATCGTTCACATGGTCGTGCCATCCCTTTCTTGGGCGGCCCCGGCCTCTCAATCCATTCCTATCCGCGTTGTATATTTTCTTCGTCAGGCGTTCCTCATTCATTCTACCCATGTGGCCAAACCATCTCAGTGTGTTCACTTTCATTCTATTAATGATATCTTTCTTCATCTTACATTCTTTCCTTATGTTCTCATTTCTTACCCTGTCATAAATCGTTCTATTGCAGATTCTTCTTAGCGATCTCATTTCAACAGCATTTATTCTGCTTTCGTGCGACTTCTGCCATGTCCAGGTTTGACTTGCATACGTCAATGTTGGCACTAAGATAGCGTTATGAATGGCAACTTTGGCAGCCTTTGATATGTTGCGATCATTCATAACTGGTCTCAGTGCTCCATTCACTCTGTTTCCTGCCATAACTCTTCTTTCGATATCCTTATCAGGTCGTCCATTCCGTTGAAACATGCTTCCCAGATATACATACTCGTCGACTTGCTCGAGCCATTCATTCTCTACTCTTATTTTACACGCTGTTCTGCTTTCACTCTTTTCAAAGACCATTACCTTTGATTTGCTGGCATTCATTCTCAGACCGTTCTCTATGCATCCTTCATATACCATGCTTACAAGATACTGTAACTCTTCCATACTTTCAGCTAACAGTACTTTGTCATCTGCATACATCAAATCACGCACTATTACATTACTCAGTTTCAGACCTTTGCTTTCATCCTTAAGGGCTCTTATACAGAAGTCAATGTACAGGTTGAAGAGCCATGGAGACAGCACGCATCCCTGTCTAACGCCATTATTTATCGAGAACCACGATGTTACTGTGTCGTTGACATGAACACATGCTTCGCTGTTCTCATATAATGACGCGATTGCGCGTATCAGCTTACTCTTCACTCCATACGCTGATAGTATATCCCATAGTTTCTCTCTAACAACTTTATCATAGGCCTTTTCTAGGTCTATAAAGGCACAGAACAGTTTCTGGTTTTTATCCAGAACCTTCTCTGTGACCATTCGTAGAGAAAAAAATTGGTCTATACATCCTCTGCCGCCCACAAACGCTCCTTGGGCATCCCATATCTTGCATTCAGTAACCTTTCGTACTCTTTGATCCAGGATCCTTGCGTACATTTTACCAACTGAGCTTAACAAACTTATGGCTCTATAGTTTTTGCAGTCGAGTTTCGATCCTTTACCTTTATACAAAGGTACCACGACTGCATTTCTCCAGTCCGCAGGAGTGCGTCCTGCTTCCCAACACAAGTTGAAAAGAGAGTGGCACCACTCCAACGTCTGCTCGCCACCATATTTTATAAGTTCAGCTGATATACTATCATATCCGGCAGCTTTTCCAGCTTTCGCGTGTTTTACTGCTTCAAGCACCTCCTCTCGCGTAATTTCATCTTTTTCGTCTTCACTTACTTGCCATGCTCTCTGAGTCACGCCCCCGCTTATACCGCTATCGTATAGCTCCATGAAATATTCTTTCCATCGTTCTTTCACGCCCTCTTCATCCATAATTATTTTTCCGTCTTTATCATTAATTCCTTGCAATGCTTTCACAGTTCCATTTTTCCTTTTCGCTACGCCTTTCCAGAACATTTTCATGTTTCCAGGAAAGTCGTTGGCTATTTTCAGGCTTTCTTTCTCTTTCACACGATCTTTTTCTCTTTTTACGGTATCTTTTACTAGTTTCTTGCACACTTTATACTTCTCTTTTGCTCTCTCTTCACTATCCGATCCTTTCGCAGCTATTAATTCCATCCATGCTTTTTTCTTTTCACCTACAGCTAACTTAACTTTCTCGTTCCACCATGCGTCGCCTTTCTTTCCACCTCTTTTAGCAACACCACAGACATTCTTCGCTGTCTTGCACACGGTCTCTTTCAGGGTCATCCATGCGTCTTCCATATTTTTTCTACTATGTGTTGCTCTAAGAAGTTCGTTATTATTTTAATAGGAAAAAAGGACTTATCTCCTTACTATCCTATCATGACATACATACCTACATGGTTTGTATACAAAACAAAATATCTTAAAATATTTAATAATTTGTATTTATAGTTTTGTACGTAATCTTCAACTATACATACTATCGCCATCGACAGTTGGATCTCATGTATTACATGCAACTAGTATTGTAAAATTGCAAATTATTTGTTGTATATAAAATGATGGTCAGTAAAATCATCATCATTATCCATACGTGGCTCCTCAACCCAGGTTGGGTCATGGCCTCCATGACTGTTGGTTCTGTGCAGCACTATCCCATTTTTGGATACCCTATGTGCATCCTAAGCAATGCCGTCCAAACACCTATATGTAGCATTCAAAATCGATTATATCTATAATTTCAGCATAGGCTAGCAGTTGCTCAGATTTATTAAATATATGGCCAATAGATTGATTTCCAACGCAATATTAAAACATTGCAGCAGGGGAGTGCATCTCCTTGTCTTGGTCCATTATAAGTACTTATAAATTCACAGATCTTTTTGTATCCAAACTCAACATTATGATCTTTACAGAGCTAATCAGTTTTAATTAATGCACACCAACATTTTCAAGGTTATATTTAAATCTGAGTGTCCACTAATCTTAATCATGAAAATTATTCTTACAGGGGGGCAAGTCTGGTCAAGCGATGGAATCAAAACCCTCATGATAACCCATATCATGGATATAATTATGTTATGGAGTTCTATAACATAATTATATCCATGATATGGGTTATCATGAGGACTTTGATTCCACCGTTTGACCAGACTTGTCCCCCTGGTTTCCAATCTTAAAGCTGTTTAATTTTACCTAGTTATATATAATTATGATGAGTATATTTGATAAAATATTCATCTTTTAAACTTTTGATAAATCCTAGTATTACATCCTTAAAAGATTTGACTTTGTTAATATCCCTGGTTTTGTATTTTATATCAACAATATTCTCTTGCTATTATATTGCAAAATGTTCTGTAAAAAGTGCTTTGACAAAAAAAATATTTATACAGGTGTACCCCAAAAATCCTAGCATTTGTCAAGTGATTGAGTGTAACCGCTCAAGTCACAAGACCAAGGAGGAAGAAGGCACAGCTTTACAAACAAATATATTTAAAATGAAGTATATAACCATTATTTTATTTACTAGTTGCATGTTACAAATGAGATCCAATTGTCGATGGCGATAGTACCTATGTATAATTGAAGAATACGTACCAAACTATAAACACAAGATATTTTTTCTAAATAAAACATGTAGGTGTGTATGTCAGGATAGGATAGTATGGAGGTCAGTCTTTTTTTGCTACCTAGAATATGAAAACAGCATGATGGTTTGTATGTATGTTTGGAGATGAAGTATCAAACTATTTAGTCCCCTTAGATATTGTGTAGTGTATACTGGCTTACAAATTAGAAGAAAAAATGCCATCACTTAATTCAATTTTTATAAAAAATGTTACAAAAAGTTTGAGATGTACTACTACAATGTTCATATTTTTTATAGAAAAATAAATTATCTAGTTCGGGTGTTTCGGCTTTTTTCAATATTTTTAAAAACTGGAAATGTAGGCAGTTAACACAATCATAAAAAAATGTTTTTCTCAATAGAAAATGTTTGAGAAACTCTGGAACTTATTTAAAAAAACTTACTACTTTCTATATTCTCTGAAATTTCAGGCTCTGTGCATTCGGCAAATCAGAAATTATAAGGGACACACACACATCAGGGAGATTGATCTTATAAACCATCCCCCTCCCCTGGTATAATTATTTCCTACAACTACCTCTTATTTAAGGCCCGTGACTTCATTGATATCCAAAATTTGATCCACATATTTCCAAATGTTGACCATGCCTGCTTAAGAATATAAGGAGTTTATATCAGACAAAAAAGGGCCTTCACAAGATTGTTCCGAATGAAATAAGACATGTTTTGATTTTACCAATATAAGGAAAAATTTGTTGATATAATATGATGTCGGCCTTCTTGGCTCAATTAGTTAGAAATCTGACTCCAGAGCCGAGTTTCTGGTTCGATTCCCAGTGGAGACACAGTTTTTCAGTCTGGATTTCTGAGACAATATTAAAAGTATCCAAAATGCAGCAACTAGTCGTTGGCTGCATGATAAATTAGTATTAGACATATCTGTTAGTTACCCAAGATGCAATACAAAAGTAACATGTATAGTATATGGCTAAAAATTATGCGGGTAGTCGTCACTTTATTATTTCCAAATAATTGTCAATGCAAAGCGGGGGGAGAATGTTATTAAATATGAATAACAAAGCCAAGGATAAAGGATATAGGGAAAAGGAATGCATGTAATGAAAAAGTAAATGGCCAAATATACAAATATTATATTCAGTGTCATATGAAACTCCAAGATTTTGAATGAAACTAAAGTTAGGTTATGTTATTCAATGGATAAATAATCTTAATATACTCCGGACATAAAATATAATATTATTTTCATTGAATAAAGAGCGTGTTTAAGACCTGGAATTTACTAAATATTGGAATGGTTATTACAATAATGTAGGGTGATATTTTTGGCATTTCTTTCACTCCAAAATCTCTCAAAAGAAAACAAATACTTTACAATGATTGTAAATGATAAAATATTTTCATAGAATCTGTCAGCCATAAAACAGATCCATTCAAATTTATCATGTATATGATAAGTTTAACAAAGTTCAAAAATTTATTTTATCAATATGATACATTGTAAAATTGAGGAGATGTCACTTAAAAATACATTTATTGAATGAACACAATAACGAGTTATTTTGTTTGAAAGAAAATATTTTTATGATGCATAATAATTCTTCTACAAAAGTATTTGATATATAAATGATTATTTTTACAAAATTTATATTTATAAACATATTAGCCAAATAACAAAAATTTCTTAAAAGTATTTTGCAAAATTAACAAAATGTGTTTGTAAGTTAAAATAACTATAAAAAAATTGTAAGGGTGACAACATTATGATTCATATTATACAATCATTATTTTTATTACAGTATATAATGATAATTTTAAATTGAGTGTCACAAATGATAGAGAATAAAACAAATTAGGTACCATAAGACATCTTTTATAAAATGACAGTAATTGAAGAAAGTACAAACTGATTTAAAGATTAAAGGGGAATCATAATTTGTTTTCTAATTGAAAGATTTGGATAATTTATTAAAACAATTCAATTCATACATACATACAAACACATTCACACAATTCTCAACAAGCAGAAAACAAGGTGAAAGCAAATAATATCTGGATTTTCGTGAATTTATTGAATAAATTATACAATTTAGTTAAAATAAAAAAAAAAACAAAAAACCCAACTAAAATCTAACAACAAAATGTGTTCAAAAGTAATATAATAATATTATTTACTAGTTTTTCATAAACTCTCACCATGTCTCGTTATTTTTTTCATCAAAATTATAATATAAGACATAGACAAAAATATTTTACTAACTAATCGTAATAAGATTTTATATGTATAACAAGTAATTACTCAAAAATACCTTAATTACTTAATACCAAATATTTATTTTGTTTTGTTCCATTTAAAGATCAAAACTTAAAAGGTAATCTTTTCATTTTTGTTTAGCGTTATTTACAAATAACAAATTTAATGTTATCGTATTTGAAAACAAACCTAAACTAAATTTTCAAGAAATACCACCTTACCAATTAGATACATTATTATCATCCAACCAACCTATATAAATCAACAAAGGTATTCCTTCCTAGTTAATATAGGCAAAAAGCAGAGCTGAGATCAATATAGATCAATAATACTCAGCTCGGGTTAACCTCACATAAACATTATAGTAATTATATAATATATATATATATTTATATATAAGATACCGTAGACTCGAGACTTTGGTTACAAAATTTTTTTTTTAGTTTTCTGTTTTTGTGTAACAATAAATCTTTATTCTCTTCATAACTTGTTTTACTATTTGTACAATAATTTGATAATAATAATTACTTATTTTCAAATTGTATCGAATGTCTTAACGTGGATTCTTGCTGCGGTACAAAAATATACCAACTGGGCATTACTAACAATGTGCAATATAAATTTTATTTCTCCTACTCGTCTTAGACAAAGGTAATACTTGCACACACACTTAGCAATTACCCGTAGGACGTGCTATACTGTAGTCCAATTACATACATTCAACTATTTATATATTCAAGCAATAAATTAATAACAAGTTTTTGTATTTATTTTCAAAATGGTGACTGCACAACCAGCAGTTACAAATCGGAATTATTCAATTTATATAAGTGTTATAAGATTCAGAAATAAAGGCAAACCCTAATATCAATGATTTAGAACGGTAGTTTTAAAAATTCAAATATTTTTGTACCACAGACAAAGACCAGACAGATTTGAATAATAATATTTGCAACATAGCATTATCCAATTTTTAATAATTGTATATGTAAAAAAAAAATACCAGATATAATATTGAAACTAATTTATATCATATAAATACATTTTACAAAGTACATCCTACCAAATCGAAAGATAAGGCTTGATTTAAAAACAACAAAAAAACCTTGTTAAAAATCATGTTTAATTAAGACAAAATCAAGTCTTTTTATATAATCTTTAATCGAAATATATCTTTTTAATTAATATATTATTATCCGTTCGATAATTATAATTATTTAAATTGACTCATTTTGTGGTACTCAATCAAATATTATGTTATATATATATATGTATAATATACGTCTAAAATATCATTTTATGTTTCTTTTTATCAGTATAAGGCAGTTAGAAAAACCTGAAACACACGACTACATAAACAATACACAAAAACCACTATAAACTAAAAATACTAATCACATAGTTTACAAATAAAATAATTTATACTATGTAATGCATCATATATTTATAGTTACATTTTTTGACATAAATAATATAATTATATTTAGAAAACATTTTAAAACACAGGTTTCTACAAAATAATAATAGATGCACGTATTTAATTCAAATCACAATTCCACTTAGTCAATGTTATAATCCTTCATTCCTACCAAAACATTCAAATGTGTTTATACTATGCATCAAAACATACACAGCTGACAATCTTTCATATCTTCATAGTGGAGATATTATGTAACATAATTATTGCAAAACAATCTTAATATTTTCAATTGGTAGATTGATCAGTCCATGTATAAATCTTCTTTCACATTTCAACTGCACAGATGAAAAAATCATTCGGATTACATCAATTTATCAAACTGAAAATATGACAAGCAGTTATGTTTCCAATTTAACAGTGTCACATCAAAATGAATTTGCATTTTGCAAACACTAATGTGTGACGATACTCTGCGGCTATGATTATTTGAGAAACTATAACTCCTAAGCATTGGGACAAAATAATCTTCGTATTCAATAGTTCTAATAACTTTGACACCAACAGAATAATCGTAGGACGGATGAAAGTATTTAATTCTTTCATAAAACAAATCCTCAACAAATTTTCTCAAAATGGTGAATCAATAGACATTCTTCTTCTTTCTTTCCTCTTAGCGCTTTTGTCCCGTTTCTATCGGGGTACGCTTTGACAAATAGACATTCAAATAAATAAAAACATTTACATAATAAAATATTGGATATTATACTTGTAATGTAATATGAATTGAGGTTACTCGCAGAATTCCTTTATATCTTAAATGAGGTTACTCGCAGAATTACTTTATATCTGAAATGAGGTTACTCGCAGAATTATTTTATATCTGAAATGAGGTTACTCGCAGAATTACTTTATATCTGAAATGAGGTTACTCGCAGAATTACTTTGTATCTGAGTTGAGGGTTTCTCTGAAAATAAAATTCTATACTTCTTAAGATGATTAAGAAAGGTTGAAATACATAATAGCTTGTGTGTGTCAGTAATACACAAAATATAAAAGGGGGAGGGTTTGGTTTTACATAGGGAAAACTGTATCATAAAAACAAATATAAGTAAACAGATTGTGTGAAATTGTTCAACTCTGACAGGTTTTATAAACAAACTGGCCACAATTTTGTTTGACAATTACATTTTCAAGTGACAATTATAAGGATTTGTATAAAAACATTATACATAAAAGAAATAATAAAAAAAGATACTTTCAAATATAAACAACAGTCATTTTCAATTCATATTTCACAAGTACTTTCCTTTTGATACTTATAACCCATTCATAATAATTTAATTTTAGTTATAATAGGAAACCAATTCATTTTTATGTAAGTTTGATTGAACTTTATCTTAAACACCACATTTAGAAGTAAAAGAAATACTTATAATAATATAAATACAAAAATACATATTTACAGTTACAACATGGGTACATTAAATTTTTACATCATAATCTTCATTTGATACATTTTAGAAATATTATTCAATTGGATATTTCTTAGCAGTATTTTTTATTCATCTAAATGAAATAGCGTTCATGAAAATTGAATTAAAAAATCGCCCATATTCAATTTCAACAGAAACGGGACTTATCATACGTACTAAATAGATTGATAAATTGCAACTATTTTTGTGCTTTTAACAAAGGAATATTGTTGAATTGAATATTATATAGACCTTGAATGCATATTACTTACTATTACATTTATATTTACCAATAAAGTGTAACTAATAATAATGTAATTTTGAAAACAAAGTGTGTAAAATAATATATTTTACATTCTTTTACTATTTTTGATTTAGTTTGTAACTAATAAACATGTTTAAAAAGCAATTTTGGATGGAATGAGTGATGTGATAAAATTTTATCAACTTTCATTGAATAATTTGTTTCTAAAAAATACCCAAAATAGAAATGTTATTCACATAAACACACTTCAAAATGAGATATGATACAAATGTAAATAAAAAATAATAAAAATAAAACAGACTTTACGTTAAAAATACATACTCAAGAGATTTGATTTTTAATTAGGTTTTGATGACTTTTGTTGTTAATAACAGTAAAAAGTTTTTTGGGCAAAATGAAATTAAAATATTACATAATATTTTAATATTGTAACTTTAAATTTTATACATTTTCCCCTAGTCCATTTATATACACTCTTTATTTGACAAGTTAAAATATTTTTTTCTTCATAATATAGATGCATTTCTAGCTGCGATAAAATCATTACAATGGAAAACAGATTTACTTTTACTATTGTGTCATTTTAGGGAAAAGATTATTTAGGTATATAATGAGATTAAGAAGTAAGGAGAAAACATAATCACCAAAAGTACATAATTATATTAGTTATATAAATACCACATTGTTTACAGTAAGTATATGTATACAAAACCCTTCCATGGAATTGTTAACAAAGCATGAAAAGATAAGATATTATAATGTTCAATATTGTAATTCAATTATCTGTTATCAACAATTTAACTAATGTTTTGAATAATAATTGATAAGTATACTGACTTAGCAGATAAAAGTACATTCAAAGAAAAAAAAAACGGTGCATATCAATCTAAGGGCCAAGCTATTACCAAATTATATTAAATTTATCAGAATAAACTCCAAACAGTAAAATTATGATTGTAGAACAATATCTGATAAGAAACAATAATTTATTATCCTTCTATTATATTATATAATCATACTACTGTTATTTAAATGAATAGGAAGAGAAATGAATATTACTATTAAGTATATAGAATGATACTCTATGATATAATATATATACAATATAACTACAGCAACACTAAACGTACAATATAAACGTACGCCTGTAGTCATCTTAATGTTGGGTTAATAATCAGAATAACAAGATGTCACAAGTCCGTCTATAATATGTCCTCTTCATTTGCGTTGGATTATTTTTTCCAGTTTATCACAAAAATGTCTATTTCACTTTCCGAATAAATCACAATTAACTCTTTCACTGAGCATACACAGTTTTGTATATTCATCGCACGTTTCATTAGTCAAAAATAGTTTAGTTGATAAATGTTTAGCTGAAAATAACTACATAATGTTGCATGATGACTTTTGCATATAGACAGTATTGTTTGTCATAAATTAGCACCACAAAAATGAGTCAAAAAATGTTTTTTATTTTTATAAATGTATTTATATATTACACAATATGTATTCCCCTATATAATCCCCTCCAATAACCAATAATTGAAAACAATAAAGCAGCACGCATACATCACATACTTTTTATGTTATGTATTTTGAATAGGGAAATGAAATATATCATTTGTATGACGTCACCTCTACCTACACTTTTAATTAATTACCAAATATGATAATGTTTTGATTCTCTGTGGAGAAGAAACGTCTTCTTTAGGAATATCAATGTTCACCTGTGAATACATCACAACAATCTCCATGAGAGGAGACAAACGATAAAGCAATTTTGTCACACTACTTACATATTTATTTACAAAGACGTGTGCTATGGAATGAAATTTATCAAATAGATATTAAGTAAGTAAGTATATAAATAAGTATTAACCTATTTAAATCATCACAGGAATTATGTAATACAAAACATTGTATTATGCATTCACATCCTATCAAAGGTATAAAGGTAATGGAATACAACGTCAGGCCGCTATGTTTGTTTGTTTGTTTAATTATAAATAAATAGAAATGATAACATAATATGGAGTGGTGCGGTGTATGTTGGTTAGATATGTGATGTGTAGCACTTCCTAGTTGCGCTTGTTAATTTCATTAATTGATTGCATGGATGTTCTCATTCTCAGAATTACCCTCCGTTCTCTTTTCACTCAGTGCAATTTTCTTCATTTGTAAGAAATACAATAAATATTTGAATTGTCAGTACTCTTCCTCTATAACTGAAGTCGCATCATCGGAATCCTCCATAGTTTGAATGGCCGTGAAAAAAGAAGTCAGAGATTTAAGCATCACACCTTTGCCTTCTTGTTCCTTAGGATCCGTGTTCTTTTCCCAAGTCACAAAACCGTCTAACGATACCATGTCTCCATATTCCCAGAGATATTCAAACAGTTGCACTGTTATTCCTTGAGGGTGCTCCAGTTTGTGCATGAGATGTTGTATCGCAAATAAACACTCCAACTCCTGATTCTCTTGACCAGCCACATAATTACATAACAGCGGATAATACGCTTCTAGGCGATTGATTGTTTCCGTACTGTCAAATCTGGGTTTCGAAGTAAACTCTGAACAAAGTCCATAAGTATGCACTGCTTCTGTAATTGCGCGGATAAACCACGGCTCCTGAATGCCACTACCGACAGTTTTCTCAATCCATTCTTTGATTGTATCTCGACTTTTTGTTGCATACATCATTTGTAGCATTTCAGAACAAGCTTCTTCTTGTGTAATACTCCGGGGTGACTGTAACCACTTCAAAGCCGGGAACTCTTCAGAAAATTGTTCAGCTTTGTCTTCGTCCATCCACTCTATAAGTTTCATATTAGATTTCTCCCATAGCGCCTGAATTTCATCTTTAGAATCTTTCAGTTTTTCTAAAAATATTCCAGTGAGAAGTTCGAAACCCTTTTCAAGAGCGACAACTTTGGAGAATGCTGTGTGAATATCTCGTAACTTAAGCTTACTTTTTTTCATATGCGCCCACAAGAAAGCAGCGAGCATTGTCCATATAAGTTTTCCTTCTTTAAGAAAATAACTAGAACACAAGTCCATAGTCTCTTTGAGAATTGTTAGAAAGTCATCACTAGTCAACATAGAATCGTCTATAAGTTTTCCTGTGACATTACCAACTGTTGTCATAGTCTCTTTCTTTTCACTTTCTAATCCCCACATTATCAATTCCTTAACTACAACAGGCATATCGACACTCTTGAAGTTCTCCATAATCTTATTCATTATTCCATAAGTAGTATGGTTATCAACTAATATATCTTTCATTTTAACTGACGTTGATTCTTCCCAAGATTTAGAACTCTGTTCCTCAGCTTCAGATTTGAAGGTTGACCTTTCAATGGAAGCTCCCTTTGATTTATAACTTTTTTTGGTATATCTATCTGCGTTATTGGCAGATGAATTATCAGAATGCTGATTGTCCAATGGCAAGAAAATATTAGATGTTTCGGCAGGTTTTCTATTGTAGCTATTAAGATTGTTATTAGATTTATGACTAGAAGGAAAGTTAACAGTTTTTTTGACTGAAGTATCTACTGACCATTGGAATTGGGAAGGAGATCCCAATGAGGTTTCTGTAATAGGTAAACCCGTAATCATTTTACTAAGCTTACCAGAATCTACTGAAAACGTAGTCTGTTGTTGTTTTGTGCGGGTATTTCTGGCAGGAGCAGCTGACCAACCTTCATCAGAAACACTTTTAGATCCACCTCTTTTATTCATATTACTAGGCCTATCATCTTTACGCGGCATATTTGATTGAGAAGCAAAACCGGAATAAACTGAACTCTTCTGTTCCATTTCAACTTCCATTTTGATTTGATCCATCATTTTTGGATTAGCAACTTGTTGTCTTGGAACCCAGGAATTTTTTCTTAGATCGATAACATCCTGAAGCATGAATCTTACTCTGCTACTAACTTTCTTATCTTTACTGTCAACAATATTTTGCATAGTTTGGAAACACTGGTTAAGTTCCCCTTTGCTCTTCTTTTCTAACTCCTTGCCGATTGTTGTCAACAGTTTACACAAGCATTCTAATGTTTCCTCTTCAATTTTATCAAGCAATTTTTTTATGCAATAGAGAATTACTTGGCTTGAGAGTAGATTTTGTTTGAACATTTCTCCAATGAACCTCACATTTCCTACTGATCTTCTTCTGATTTTACGCTCTTCTTCTTCAAGATTAACTAGAAGTTCTTTTTTCTTCTCAATATCTGCGCATTCGTCTACCTCTTTTTGCAATCTCTTAGTTGTATTATCATCCTTGTCGAATTCAGCTTGGCAGCGTCCCAAAATTAATCCACGAAAACTGACAGATCTCTCTTCTTTTTGATCTGCCGACGGTATTTTTACTTGTAACAGTTCTAACTCTTTGCACATCAAAGCGTATGCAACAGAAAAATTGGGCTCATCAATGGCCTTTTCAAAAACTAAATTAATGACACCAGATAATCTCTCTTCAGTGTTGATTTTTAAAGTGCGAACTTGAGCAATCAAGGTATCAAACTTTTGTGGTGTAAGCTTATTTAAAACACTGCGGAAAGTCTTGAACAACTCTTGTGTAGCTAACTCTTCTTCTTCCATAGTCACTGCACGCATTCTAGAAGGCTTCCATGCGTTTTCAGTTTCATTTAACTTTACGTCAGATCTTAAAGAAAGGTTTACATGAATAATATTTGGTCTATTACTCAAACCAGAACCTGGTGTACTGATTCCCTTATTGGGAGGTTTTCCATGTTGAGATTTACGATTAGGTGTAACAGTACTATGTACAGCACTTTTAGCAAAACCAGGTAAAAGATCGTTCTGTCTTAGCATCGGTAGAGATCGACTGACATCAGTATTATTGCGAATTTGTCTCACCGATAAATCTGAAACAATTTCCAATTGATTCAAGTTCTCCGGTTTTTTCTTTGATTTTGGGTCATTTCGAAGCATCATCAGAAAATCTGTGTCATAATACTTTTTCCCTGCCCTATTCAGAGGAGACCATTGATCATCTTTGTAGTTATATTTTAAAACGAGTACTTCATTTTTTTCAGATTTCTCTTTGGCTACGTCTTCTTCAGATTGTTCAACATTTTCAGGAGCAGCTACTAAACTGTCGCTACTAACTTCTTCATTATTCTGTTCAGTAACAGTTTCTTCAACAGCATTTTCAATAGCTTTAGCTTCATTCACAACTTCAATATTTCTATCCCTAATTTCATCCGATATATTTGAAATTACTGGCAATATAACTGAGGCATTGTCGGTGACGTCCATTTCAATCTGAGATTTACTTGATAAATGAAGTTGCTCTAATTTCTCCTCAGTTTCTTTGACATCCTCATTGACAACTTCAGAGGCTAAATTTTCATTATTGTCTATTGCCAATGGAACTTCTGTATCTATTTTTTCCTCTGTTTCTTGGGATACAATGTTATTTGTCAGATCTAAGGATGAACAATTAACTTTAACCTCTATAGGCTGTTCTGTATCAATTTTAATATTCTTTTTATTGTTACGATCTGATTTGTCATTTGCATTAGTGCGAGATTTATGTTTCTTAGAATCTTGCTTAGACTTGTGAGCCATCGAAACAGAAGACGGTAATACTTGAACAGGAACAGATGTCAATGATTCACTTGCAACTTCATCGGGGCTGGGTAATTTAACATCATTTTGCAAATTCTCTTTTGATTCAGTTTTTATTTCCAAATCAGAATCATTGTTTATTAAATCAGAAGTATTCTGATTGTTGTTTTGAGTGTTTAGTATAATTTCAGCACTAACAACAGTTTGGATTTTATCTTTATCATCTTGAGCCATTTTATTGGGCTGTAATGCTGATGTTAAAATTTTTTGTGCTTGAAACTCTTTAGATTCACTTTTGACATTATTTAATTCATCAGCAGAAAGAGTATCAGAGTTATTGGATACTTTGTTTTGTCTCGGTGGTTTAAACGAAGCAGTATTATTCTTATTTTTTATATCAACAGACAAAATTTCAATCTGCTTTTGTTTAACAGCAATATGACAAATTTTAGGCACTATTTCAGGGCTGTTTGATATTGCTGATACAACTGGAGTTTCGCTCATCTCATTAATTTGGTTACACTTTACCTGATTTTCATCAGATTCATTCTTGATGTCAATGGGAGATTCTTCATAAGACAATTGATTAATGGAATTTTCTGGAATTTGGGAAACATGGCAATCAATTTCAAGATCCATTTTATCCTCAGTTTCCTCGACACATTCGACAGTTTCATCTTTTTTATTGGCCGCATCTGTCACAAGTCTTGTAAATTCCTCTACGGCAGCGATACTGTTTTCATCGGGTTGAGGAGGTTGACGATCTCCAGAGTCAGCATTCTCTGACGATTCATTATCATCTGCATAACTAACTTCCTTTCCAGATTTAGGATCCACTATGGGGATAGCATGTGAACGCTTCTTCTTCTCAGTAACAGGAGGCACAGGCGCATGCTGCATCGGCGTAGTATATCTGGCAGGCATCTGAGAATATTGATGCTGATGTGGTGGTTGCGGTTGTGAAGGCTGAGACATGGGTTGTTGCGGGGGCAGAGCAGTCTGCTGAGGACGACCCATAGTAGATGCTTGTCCTCCTCCTGCACTGTAGATATACTGCTGCTGTGCAGACTGATTGTGAAAATTGAAAAAGGACTGATTCTGTGGCATAAGGGCAGGCATGGTGTTGGGTTGAGTGTAATAGGGCTGGCGCGGTGCTTGTTGGCCGTAGGGTGCACCGGGCATAGCATGAAGATGTCCCGCTGGAATGGTGTAAACTGGAGCCATGCTAGAGTACATCACTTGACTGGGGTGAGCGGGCCATCCAGCTCCTCCGCCCCCGCTCTGAGCTCGGCTTTGGTGATGCGCCCCCGGTCTGGGCGTCACTCCCTGTTGCGGAGGTCCGCCACGGAAAGCGCCGTACTGCTGTCCCCCTCTGACATTGCCCTGGCCGTAGAGCTGCTGTTTAAGGTCCGGTTGCGGGGGCGTGGGCGGCTGCGGCAGGCCTCTCATGGTGCCGGCCGCGGGATGTGCGCCGCCTGCGCCGCCGCCGCTCGTCCCGTAAGGTGTGGCGACTCCGCCTGTTCCGATGGAAAATGTGTCCGTCCTTTGCGGAGTAAGAGGTCTCGTCCCGCAGTTGTACCTTTGGGTTTGACTCGGCGCCAGCTGCACCTGTTTCCCGTTACCGCTCATGTTTTTAACACCATAGGTATTAAAACTCGCGTCGGCACTCCTCGACGGAAATCATTAGTCAAATTTATCATATAATTTCAGACATGTACGACATGTCAATTGCAACACTGCATTTTTTACGTGATTAAGTGGTATTTCGACCGTTAAAAGTGTTTTAAAGCACAAAATTTCACTATAGAACCTTTTTTATAAGTTTTTTATCGACAAAAATGTTCACACGAAAGAAAATGAAAAGCGACTCCATGCAAATGGAACACGTTCTATATTTCACGAAGCAAGCTGTCAGCGTTTAAGGTTATGTCTAAATCCCTGTAAGCGTGGTAAGTTTCGTTGATTTATTAGCACAAATTATAACACTTTATTGTTTAAACATAATATCTATACAGTTTTGCTATATTTTTGTTAGATAATGACGTGCACAAATGTTTAAATACGTCGAAGACAACCCGACACAATCAACAAATGTTATCGACACGTGTAGGAAACTGAATTATCGATATTCCTTTCACGCATGCGTAATTAGTATATATAGCTGATGAATATTTGTGTGTTCAGCTAAGCATAAGGTAACATGAGTTAATATTGCTATATAAAAAAAAAGAAAAATGAATCAATAATTAGCATAATTATTTATATTATTTTTATGTATATTATACATAAAAAATAGCTATTAAATATGAATTAACTGACGTGATACAACCATAAAACCATATTACGAATATGGTTTTATGTATGTAAATAATTTATTTCGATAAAACAATATTAACTGACCGATCAATTCAACACAACAGACCCGATAAAATATAAAAATAATATTTACACATGATAAAATTTAAAAAAACAACATAGATTTTTGACGTATCTATTCCAAATTCTAGTAATTTTATAAAATCATTTTATGAAAAAAATAGAAAATACAGCGCTCTAGATAACAAGATTAAAAGACTTTGGCATTCTCGTTCAAAAGGACCAAAGTTGACCGAAATTTGAGAAAGGTTACAGCAAGCAAGGTATGGGATGCACAAGGAGCGTTTGTTGGAGGTAAAGGATGCGCCGACCAAATTTTTCCCTTCGAATGGCGACTGAAAAGATTCTGACCAAAAAACAAAAGCTTTTCTGTGCTTTCATAGACCTGGAAAAGGCATATTATGACAAAGTAGATCATAAAACGCTTTGGAACGTGCTATTAATGTGAAGCGGAAGGCAGGTTGATAAGGTCAATATCATCTCTCTATGAGGAAAGCTAAGCCTGTGTGAGTGTTAAAATCTCTATTACAGGTTGATTGCTCATTAGTAAGGGAATTGATGAAGTTTTGAATACTCCTTTTTGGATTTCTGAGGCACCTGGTGATAATTCTTGGGGTTTCTCGAACTTTCCTTCCACCACCTCAAGTACATTTAAGTGACAATTGAGAACGAACTTGATGCGATACTTCCACATGGGCCAGTCACTTTCACCGGCTAGAAGCTTTATCGCAACTTTCGATAACTCCATTTTCCTTACTATAATGCTTACTTAGTGACAAAATTCTTGAAAAATTTTCTCAGGCAAAAAACACGCGTCACACCAATTTGAGATTAAACTTCATTGTCAAGTAAAAATCACCAAATTCTCGCATTAATCAAAAAACTATAGTCTTTGCAGTTCTTGGGCACATAACCTGATGAAGTTTTGAATACTCCTTTTTGCATAGTATATATTTTAATTAACACGACTTTTTAATAGACAAAAGAGTACCTAAGTCACTATTTTATGATGTCAGTTTAGAAAAAAGTCGTGTTAATTAAAATATATACTATGCAAAAAGGAGTATTCAAAACTTCATCAGGAATAAGCAAGGTTGCGTATTATCATTGTGGCTCTTTAATTTATATATTGTACTTTTCACAAGGATATATTAATTCTTTAAAAAAAGTTGCTCTTAATAATGAGTTATATATTTATTTATTTATTTATTTAGTGCAACAATATTGAAAAAAAATATACTAAAGATAACTGCTTCACTAGACAGAGTCTGTTCCGAAGCAACTATCAGTAAAGTTTGTAAAGTTATTACATTTTACAATACTACATAATTTTACACTGTATAAATATTATACAAAAAATTAATCCATCTTGACGATTTTTCAATAAAAACGTACTTGTCGAATTTGTTCGATCCACAGTGACATCTGTGGTCCAAATGACCAGGCTTCTGAACGAAGTCAGGTAATGACAGTCCGCTAGGTTTCTACTCTAAATGATAACACATATTAGAATATTCCTCAATAGATGGCAACCACATAGAGGCGTTATTTTCAAGCGAAATGTTTCTGTCAAGTTTAATATATATACAACTTTCAAAATTTACAAACCCGTTCAAGGAGTTCCACTCTAAGACATTTAATGGTGAACGTTACGCTAGCACGTAAAGTGATCATTAAAACCAGCCTATGACAGGTCGTAAGCCCTGTAGGAATGTCTTGGAGCTCCTTCCATACCTATATATATATATATATATATATATATATATATATATATATATATATATATATATATATATATATATATATATATATATATATATATATATATATATATATATATATATATATATATATATATATATATATATATATATATATATATATATATATATATATATATATATATATATATATATATATATATATATATATATATATATATATATATATATATATATATATATATATATATATATATATATATAGCCTAGTCAACATAACTTACAAAAGTTTGGTAAAAATACCAATTTATTTTAATATTTTAGTAACTTTTTTTTAATATATAATGCAACAGGCTCACGCCAGTCGCAATTATAACTACAAACAAACCTAACTAACCTATTTTTACCAAACTTTTGTAGGTTAGGTTTACAAAAATGGTGTGAAGACTAGGTTATCCTTCCCACAAGCTGTATGTCTGTTCCCAGAATTAAATAAAATAAAATAAAAATACTACGTCGGATTTTGAAGACTTAAGATATACAATACAAACCACTCTTGATACATGACCCTGAAGAAATTATATCTAATGAGACGTACCATCTCTTCTCACCAACTTCCATCAGCGTCCAGTCTGGATTCAGAAGATTATTACTCCGAAGACTTCAACAATATAAGTCATATGGACTGGGTCTACAAAAATTCCTTCAAACTTAAAAGTTTAAAGTGTCGAAATCTGACTTATAGAATTAGTCAATTGAGGACACCAAAGAACCTTGTTTAACTACTAAGTATATAATAAATGTATCTAGATTAATCTATATGTTAGCTATAGGACTCAATTAAATTTTTTTTTTCTCACAAACTGAAAGCTTCTTGAGGTGACCACGGGTGTCACTAAATGGCGCTATATAAATTGTCCTTATAATTATTACCCTTTTTCTTGATTTGAATGTTAATAAATCAATTTGTATGAGTCATGCTTCAAAGAAATATTTATTAGATTCAAAAGTTTTGCTAAAAAATTGTTTGTGATTAACACTTAAGCATTATAATTTTTTTATATTATCTCTATAGTGTGCAAAGATTCTATGAGTATTCTATTCTATAATTATATATTACTTATATGAAATTCACAAATACAAAAACAATTTGATCATATGCAATGTTTTTCTGTACACATAAACATATTTCCAGGAAGGCCTTTATATGATTAATTGTATTTCAACAGACAAAGCAGAAATATATTTTAAGAGAAACTGTAAAATTAAGGCACATTTCACAGCTTATGAGTTGAAGTGCTATTTTTTAATTTAGTATGTGATCCTATCCGAGGAATATGTTAGTTATAAGGTCAAGTTAGTCATGAAAACCATTTATTTTCAATGTCCATTATCAAATTAATAACAAAGAAGAATTTCATAGTGACTAAATAAATTAAAATGAAATTTTCATTTCTTACTCAAATATACCTATCCTCCTTTTGAATCCAAATCTCAGAAATATGTCATCAAATTAATGTGAATATTTGTGACAAATAATTATGACAAATATTTTGACAAATAATTATGAATATCTTTACCAACAGCCCTAGAACAGGTTAAGCCTAGTGGAGCGTTGTTGATCATCTAATATTTATGATATGTCCAAAACTTATTATTTATTGACTGTACCTATCAAAAAGGAGATGTTATCATGGATGAAAAACTGAGGTAAAAGTAAAAAACAAAAACTTTATATTATTAAATTCTTTTATTATTATTATCACAAAATAATTTTGTCAACAAAGGCAAGGCCTTTATTCTCAGCAACAAAATACAGTAAAATAATTTTGCAAAATATAATAATCTATAAATTAATTTTAAACCAAATTTATTTTACTATAATATAAAACACTTATTTAATATCATACACAGCAATTTTTAGCAGGATAATGGTAATGGCAATATAAGGTGAAGATTTTGAGATGGTTTGGCCACTCAGAAAGAATGAATAAAGAACGCCTAACGAAGAAAACATACAAGGCTGATAGAAATGCAACGAGAGGTCTGAGTTGCCCAAGGAAGAGAAGACAGAAGAATTAAACTCTTAAGGAGGGAAATTTAATGTGTAGGTATATGTGACACAATGCATGAATGTTGATGAGGCAAGATAATGTGAAATGGCGTGATGGAATGTATAATGTTCCACTTACAATATATGGAACTCTACTCTATACATTTATAACTATATATTTAATAATCGGTCATTATAATATAACTATTGTATGAAAATAATTATTAACATTTATCGCTCTCCACGACTTAATGGTTTGTGTTTTTGTGTATAGCGTACTGTTAAATTTTGTATCCAATCTATAACTTAAAACAACTTAATGATAGATCTTTTATTGGAGTGTCCTGAGTTTTATTGCCTACATAAGAAAAAAATTAAGAGTTTTTGCTTCTCTTGGTTAAAAATACTGTTTAATTGAAAGTAAAAGCAATTCATTTAGCGAAGGATTATAATATACTACACTTATTGTCATATAATAATTTTATTTATCTTTTTGTACATAATAATATAAACAAATATAATGCACACTGGTGGGCTTATTGCGATTAAGCAATTTCTTCCAACCAACCTGATTACAAAGAATGACAAATTATATATGTACATCAATAATAATAATAATAAATACTTCCTTGCACCCTGTGCAATTTGCGAGTTCATTGCCATGTGGTAATTTTTTTCAACTACCCAGTATTTCCAGCTCAGAGAAGCAGAATTTGCGAAAGAAATGAATTTAAATAAATAAATTTCTCCAATGTTGGAATCGAACCTGGGACACCCGCACAGAAGTCAAACGGCTTACCAACTGTGCCACAATCTAGATTAGTATATCAACTGCATAAATAATATTAACCAATTTAAAAGTTCATGCTCAGAAGCTCAGACAACCAATGAGGATGTCATAATAAATAAAAGTGCGTGGCACAAAGAGAGCCTTGGTACAAGCAACAATGTGGTCGGCAACAATGTGCAAAAATAAGAATCATAGAAAAGAGATTGAAAACAAACAATAAACAATTATGTGAAAAGAAGATTGACACTATATGTACAGTAGATGGCACATAATCAAAATGACTTTTCAGTATGCCATGGCTATCTGCTTTGTATTATAAACAAAATTTTGTTTTAGACATTAACTTTACGAAATTATAGTATGAGTCTTTATTTATTAACATCTTAAACTTAAAGTAATGTCATTTTGTTTACAGAAAGGAAGAAATATATCAAACATAAAAATAGCACCATAACTATAGTGAAGTTTAGAACAACCTACAGTTTCTGATAGTTTCACATTGAAACTATCATCAAACATAATTTTAATTAATGCAACGAACCTATAATAAATCCTGAACGCTTTTGATGGTTACACCACAAAATTATCAGTGGAGGCAAAAACTTGGATATGAAGCTTAGTTCAATATTATGGTTTCTTATATTTTTGTAATATCTTTGTTGAAATACCTACATAACTTTCTTATCTATTTTAATAAATAATATTACTATACATTTTGGTTCGAAAGCTATAGTTAAATGCAGTCTTACTATATTAACTACACGTAGTGATAAACATGTCTTTATTAGCTAGGTATTGAAATTAAGAAATCACTCGTTCAAATTCTGTCAGCTCTTTCCTTTGTTCATAGTTGTAAGGTTCTTGTGGTAAATCAAATTATTGTTCTTTTGTAAATCTAAATATTGAAACGCGTCCAAACTGGTTCTTCGTCTATCGTCGATTTGTTTTCTACTTTTGTAACTTTCAACCATACCTCTCTTCAATGTCTTGTTCGTAGTTTGGTGAAACAAAAAGTCCCCGACAATTTTCAACGGACTGGGCTTCTTGCACGGACTACACTCGCAATTATTGTCTTTGGACACAATTTGTACTTTGCGACTGTTGGCCACCAAGTTTACAGAAGGTAAGTCTAGAATGTCTTGAATTTTAGTCGACCGTTCACCACAATTGTTATTCTCCACGCAAAAAACCATCGGATCAGTTTGTGACGAGGGCAACTTGGAAACATGCTCGACATTAAAATCACAGTTTTTGCTAAGAGCGTTGTCTTCGGTGTTCTCTAAAATGGATTCGTATTCTGATTCCCAACTCGAAGATCTCGAACTCTTCTCGTCGTCGAATGGAAGATCCGTCACGTAGTCGTTTCGATTGTTGAAATTGTATTCAGTGACTGAAACCAAGCGGATTGGTGACGATAAGAACACTTCGTCGTCTTCGTCGTCATATTCGTCATCGGACGATTGTATGGCACTCTTGGAGCCTTCGTTTCTTGAAATAGTGGAAACGACATCGTGCGAAATATCTCGTTCGGAGACGGACGGCACTTCGGAGATTCTTCTCATTTCTCTCTGGTTGGGGCTTAGATTGACTCCTCGAGGAAAACCTGTATTCGGAGGCGCTGAAGATCCCGAAGTCGGTGTGGACGGTCCAGCAATGGTTGCAGCTCCACTTTCGGACGCATGCTGCCGCAGCCAAACGGGGGAATCAACGTAGACTCTGCACTGCTGACTGTGCGCGTTGCTAGTTCTCTTTTCAAAGTATGACATGTTGCGTTGAGCGTGGGACATGATCGAAGGTTTGTAGTAATTTTCGTTCGGTGGAGTGGTCTCCTTTAGTCTGAACATCTTGTAGATGAAACTTTTGAGAGCGGCCCGAAAATCTCGAAGATGGTATGCATACAACAATGGATTAACAGCCGAGTTGAGATGAGATAGTATGATGCAGAAATCAGTCCACGTTGCCTCGATGTGACAATCGGGACAGAAGGCTTTGATACAGTTGATGGTGTAAAGCGGTATCCAGCAAATCATAAAGAACAGCACTATGATGGAGAGGTTTTGTGTGGCTTTGACTTCTCTCTTCTGAGCTGCTCCCAAAACTCTCAACATTGTCCCTCCACCTCCGACATTACCACCGCTGTTTCCGCAACTCTTTCTGAGACCCACTTTATTGTCTCCGCTTTTTTTGCTACTTCCGCCCTCAGGATTCACAGTCACTATCTGCTTGAGCTGAAAAACAAATTAACAATTATAATTTGTGCATCTTTTTTTTTTTTTATCTTATTTCATAGCAGTAGCAAATTTAACCCATCTCCCATCATTTTTTCTTCCCATTCTTTTCCGTTACAAGCAAAAATAAAATAATTGTCAACTATATTTTTATTCATTTTTTGTTGTGCCTAGGTACCTAATGTGATTGTTTAATGATCATCATATGTGAACAAACGATTTGGTCTCTTTTTTGTTTATTAGGTACACAGTGTATTTTTTCGTATATTTTAGAAGACTATTTGTCCCTAAATAAATAAATAACAAATACAATATAAATTTGCTGGATTTTTCTCCATTTGAAACAAATAGAGATATTTATTTCTTCTCTGACAAATTAAATATTCCGTAAAAGATATCAAATATTAATTTAACGTTCGATCAACATGACTTCATTGGACACGTCGCCAGAAGAGAATCATATTGCCTCGAAAAAATTGTTGTGGTGGACAGTAAGGAATTACGCAGTCTCCTACCCCTACTCCATAAGGATCGTTATAGAACTAAATAGTTCTGTTCAAGTGGCGGGTAACTACTACTGTTTCCAGTCCAGAGAAACAAGATCTGTGTATGTTATATCATAACAAAGACGAAAAAATAGAGTTTAAGGAGAAAAATATTATTTCTATTGAAAATAAAATATAATTATATTTTTGTGGATTTTAAAATTTTACTGGTCCAAACTTACGTTATTTATATTATTTTTATTTGCATTGTGAATTACAAGTTTCATTAAAAACTTTAAAAAAACTATAGGTAGGTAATATAAAAGATAATATTATGTACATACATACCTGTTTGATAACAACCCGATAAATATGAGCGTAGAATGCTGCCATAATGAGAGCTGGAGTAATGATGGTGGCGAAGTAAAGAAAAACGAGGAAGTTATAATCCATAACTTTGACGAAGAAGCAGGAGAGATGTTCAGAAGAATCTGCATGCCAACCAAACAGTGGAAGAAACCCGACAGCCGCACCGGCCACCCAACACATGCTGATGATAACTGAAAAAAAAATAAAAATATCTTAAACAAATATTCAAATTTATAACCCCCTTGAAACAAAAGGACCAGATTTTGGCCGAAACTGAAGCCGACTGTTCGGCCGCCCTAGCAGTAGCCGAAGATTTAACTTTACTAGGAAATTTTATAAAAATACCGTTTAAAAGTAATATTTAACTGACTACAAGGAGAGATAAAATTCTGGGAGTACGCGATGTCTCCAATAAGCTGTTGGAAAGTAGGCTGAGGTGGTTCAGACATATTTGAAAAAAAAAACCGCCAGAAAACGTATGTAATACTGCACTGGACTATCAAGTTCCCAACAAAAGACCAAAAGGGCGTCCCGAAAGACGACGGAAGAGCTTGGTAGTATAATCTGAGGACAATGCTCAGGAAAGAACGAAGTGGAAGAGCACAGTAAGGAGAGCTGACCCCACCACCACGTGGGATATAAGCTAAGGAGGAGAGAAAGATTGTCGACCTTCGTGGCTCAAGTGGTGGGATATCCGACTTCTTAGCCAAGGGTCTACAGTACACAGTTTGAATTATGTTTTCAGTCTGGATCTGTGAGACGATAAATATCACAAGTCTCCATAATGTGCCACCTTGTGATTGGATACGTGTTTAATATATATCTGACATAATATATTATGTTACATAGTTGCCCGAGAAGCAATGTAAAAATAAAATGTATTAGTCGCTGCTCTAATAATTTCATAGATTTTTAATATCAATAGAGAACAAGTTGAAACATAATAAGAGAAACGGAAAATCACGACATAGGTCGATCACATAACGCGCGTGCGCTATTCAATTTTTGAAAGTTCTACATACCTATATTATTCATCAGAATCCTTTCACTTTAGCATAACCTGTTATTCAGCAAAATCCTTTCACTTGAGCATAACCTGTTATTCACTTTAGAATTCTTTCACTTGAGCATAATCTGTTATTCATCAAAATCCTTTCACTTGAGCATGATCTGTTATTCATCAGAATCCTTTCACTTGAGCATAACCAGTTATTCATCAAAATCCTTTCACTTGAGCATGATCTGTTATTCATCAGAATCCTTTCACTTGAGCATAATCTGTTTTTTTTTTTTTTAATAAAAAAATGAATATGTCCTTGTTAAACAAGTACATATACATCTTCCTACGTTCCCTAAACTAAGCATAAAATGCTTGTCCTATAGGTGAACGAGATCGGTCGAGGCAGGATTCGAACTCGCGACCACTGGATTACTAACCCAGCGCGCTAACCGCTCTGCCATCCACCCATCCTGTTATTCATCAAAATCCTTTCACTTGAGCATGATCTGTTTTTCATCAGAATCCTTTCACTTGAGCCATAACCAGTTATTCATCAAAATCCTTTCACTTGAGCATAACCTGTTATTCACTTTAGAATTCTTTCACTTGAGCATAATCTGTTATTCATCAGAATCCTTTCACTTGAGTATAACCAGTTATTCATCAAAATCCTTTCACTTGAACATGATCTGTTATTCATCAGAATCCTTTCACTTCAGCATAACCTGTTATTCATCAGAATCCTTTCACTTGAGCATAACCTGTTATTCATCAGAATCCTTTCATTTGAGCAAAACCTGTTATTCATCAGAATCCTTTCATTTGAGCATAACCTGAAAACACAACAACAAACATTAAATCCTGATGCTCTTATTTGAATCAACAAATAAAATCAGTTGACATTCGACGTTGTGTAACGTATTACATGTCACTTTTGCCCTTGCCTTTGCAACCATACATATGTTACCTACCGTGTTGTGTAAAACTGTAATCCGTATTCTCTTATTTGTCGAGGTCTACCACCGTAATTATAATAAAAATCGACGCAATGCAACGTTAATAATGAATGTTCGTATTCGCATAGTCAGGGTTGACACAAAATGTATTTTTATAACTAAAACTGGATTTCAATAAAAATATTGCAGCCAGGAAATGGCAGCCCTTTTTAAGAGGGCACATAACGCTCTAGTGACTGAAATCATGATAAATCAAAATCCTCTTAATACACTATGAAGTTACGTGTTGGTAAGGGTAACTATATCGTGTGCGTTAAAAGGGGGTTTATACGTGATTTAAATGATCGGAAACCCAAAATTTGTTGATTTTTGCATTTTAAGAACAAATCTGGGGGGGGCAAGTCTGGTTCAATCGGCGAAATCAAAACCCTCGTGATTACCCATATCATGGATATAATTATTATATGGAGTTCTATGTACAATATCTTTAGATGTCATAGAACTCCATACGATAATTATATCCATTAAATGGGTAATCACGGTGGTTTTGATTTCGCCGGTCGAACCAAACTTGCCCCCCTGACTTGAAATGAAAAACTTTATCGGTCATTCACTTTGATTTTATGTATGTACTCTTATGATATTACAATATTTATTTCGTTTCGACACATAGTGATGTAGTACTTTAAAAAAATGTGTAAAAATGAGTTTATGCTGAATTTAAAAATTGTGTGACGAACATTCACTAGAGAAATGTTGAAAATTTTTTTTTAAGAAACACACTGTTTATCATATTTGAGAAATTCGATTACAAATTATAGTATATATTTATTTATTTAATTCTTAAGAGAAAAAGCAATTACACATCACACATACACATACATTTTTGTTTTATAAATAATAAAGTTGATTTATATGTGCAATCACAATATTTACCATAGAGAAGTTACATACAATGTAAACATAGACGTGCTTAGAGATTAAGATAATAAAATATAAAAAATCTATAAATATTATAAAAACATATAAATGAAGTATTAAGTATAGTTTGGAAAACACAATAATGACATTTTTCTTCTTTTCCCTTAGCGGTTTTATCCCGTTTCTATCGGGGTACGCTTTGACCATGATCCTAGAATTGGCGAGTCTGGTTATTACATTGAAGCGACTGCCATCTGACCTTCGTAACCCTTAGAAAGGGGATCATGGCTACACATAGCTAGTGATATAAATCCGCATATAGATTTTTTTGAAAATCCAGAGTTGCGTGCCCCGCCCGGATTCGAACCATCGACCGCTGGGCTATCACACAAGAATGACATTTAAAAAAAAATAAAAATCACTCATAATATAACATCACTTCCTCAACAATGCATTCCAGCCATCCAGGTCCTAAGAGGACCTGGGTATGTTTAGGTTTATATGCCCCCTTAAGAATAGGTAGTTAATGAATGCGTCATCGTTCAGTTTTTCCACGAACAAATTTCCATAATGTCGCGTTAACTCTTATATTAAATATTTCAACTGGAAACGCCATTGTGAGTACTCAAGGGTGAATTGATACTCATTCTCGGTTATAATAAATACAGTCTACTGCATCTCATCATGAAAGGAATAATAATTGAGGGTAGTCGCGGTGTGGGGGTAAGAGGCAGACGTCTTGACTAAGAAACATCAGGGAAAGGACCAGAGTCTACAGAGTGGGGGAGCTGTTTCGGTTAGATCAAGACAGAGATGCCTATGTCAAAGTAGTTGCTGACTTCGGGGGATCTAACATCAACATGATACAGAAACAAGATGGGTGCAGTGAAAACAGCAACAATACTTAGGTATAATGTGGATGTTGAGGTAGATGAGGTATAGATAAGTGGTGACAGAGCGGTTAGAGAGCTGAATTAGTAATCCAGTGGTCGCGAGTTCGAATCCTGTCACGACCAATTTCGTTCACCTATTGCACAAGCATATCTTCTTCTTCTTTCCCCTTAGCGCTTTTGTCCCGTTTCTATCGGGGTACGCTTTGACCATGATCCTAGAATTGGCGAGTCTGGTTATTACATTGAAGCGACTGCCATCTGACCTTCGTAACCCTAAGAAAGGGGAACCAGACAAATTGGATCATGGTTACACATAGCTAGTGATATAAATCCGCACATAGATTTTTTAAAAATCCAGAGGTGCGTGCCCCGCCCGGATTCGAACCGTCGACCTCAAGCATGTGAGGCGAAGACATTACCGCTGGGCTATCCAAGCATATAAATATGCTTAATTTTTATTTTTTTTTATTTAATACAATATACGGCGTAAGCCATTTACGTGTAACATAGAATAACATTTTTTTTAAATTAACAACATTATATATTAAAAAGAAAAAAAACAGAATTAACAAGAAATTACATTTAAAAATTAAACAATACTGGTCGAATATATAAAAAAAAATACAGAAACAACAATAAATTGACAACACAAGTTTTTACACAGAGAAATAAACACATGCATTAATTATAACAACATATTGTGTAATATTAATAGGATAATTACAAAAAACAAATAATAAAGAAAAGAAAGAAAACTGCAAGGTTAGCTATTGAATTTGAATTTTAGAAAGACCTATAAATAATTTTTTTGAAAACCGGCAGGCTATCCCCGAAAATATCTGCATCAACACACAGCTCATTTCCCAGCCTATGCAATCTCGGTATTGGAGAGTTAAATATATAGTTAGTGGAAGCGGCTCCCTCATGGAAAAGCACAGCTTGTCTAGTCCGTCTATTCGGAACATGAAAGTTGATTGCACTTACAAGCTCAATGCAGTCCGTTGCTCCGTTCACTAACTTGTGCAAAAATGAGACGTCCAATAACCTACGTCGATCGGCCAACGAATGTAAATGAAAGCCACGCATCAATTCGGGATAATCAATATTTTCTATGGAACGACCTAATTTATAATTTAAAAAGCGCAAGAACTTGCGCTGCACTCGTTCAATCGCTATGAAGTGAATAGCATAATAAGGTGACCATATCACTGTGTTGTACTCAAGTTGAGGTCTAACCAGTGATACATAAAGCGATCTGAACGACTGCAAATTTCGAAGGTCTGTTCCCAGACGCAATAAAAAGCCTAGGGTCCCCATCGCCTTTCCCACTATCTCTTCAATATGCATGTTGAAAGAAAGACTACTACTAAAACCTATCCCCAGGTCCCTGATGTGATCGACAGTTCCAAAGTCCCTACCATCTATTCTGTAAATGAAAGAAATAATATTCTTCTTTTTCCTGTTAAAATTGATGACCTGGCATTTGTCTATATTTAAGTGCAGAGAGTTATGATAACCATTCCGTTAATCTATCTAAACTATTTTGTAAAATGTGACAGTCTGCAAGACATTCCACTACTTTGTATATCTTCAGATCGTCGGCGAAAAGCAATACATTTACATCGAAAAATATTTTTACTATGTCATTTATGAAGATGTTGAAAAGAGTTGGTCCTAAGTGGGAACCCTGTGGGACACCATTGTGGCACTTATAGGGAACGAGATGCAGTCTGAGATTTTAACATACAAAGTTCGGTTTCTTAAATAGCTTGATATCCACGATAGAAGGCTGACTCTGACTCCATAACCTCGAAGTTTTTCAATAAGAATACTATGGGGTACTTTGTCAAAGGCCTTTGAGAAATCAGTATATATAGCATATACCTGACGCCCCTCTGAAACCCCCTGTATTATGTAATCAAGATACTCGAGCAAGTTGGTCTGTGTTGACCTCGCCGATATAAAACCGTGCTGTCTAGATGTTATGACAGCATTGATCGAAAGTGAGATCCGAGAAAGTACAATTGACTCGTACATTTTAGGTATTGATGACAAAATACATATGGGTCTGTAGTTGGTAATTAAAGAACAGTCACCCTTCTTAAATATGGGTGTGATAAAACCTGTTCTCCAAACTGCCGGAAACCGACCATCATTCAAAGACCTATTAAACAGTGCTAATAAAGGATCAACTAATGCATCCATACACCCCCTCAGGAACATATTAGGCAACTTATCAGGTCCAGGCGACTTTGAGCAATCCAAACTGCTGATGGCCCTTACAACATCGTCTCTATCCAAACGTAGATTAGGCAGATCGACAAAAACCTCGGGTGAAAAGCTCTCCACAGGTCCGCTCCCTGGATGCTCATATACACTACCAAAGAAATCAGCAAACAAGCCGACAGTGGTCTGTAACGTGTTCGAGCATTTGTTGTTATAGAACATTTGACTAGGTGTGTTTACACGTTCCTCACTAATAGACCTTACGAATCTCCACAGAGACCTAGAATTTCTCGGGAGGTCAGATTCCACTCTGTCTATGAAATCATTGTAACATCTTTTAGATAACTCCGAACACCTCTTTCTTAGATCTGAGAAATAATTAAAATCTGATATTCGTAAGGTTTCCTTGTACCATTTGTGAGCAACTTTTTTATCAATCACGAGTTTTCTTAGTTCAGGACTGAACCAACGCGGAAAGTTAGTTGGCCTAGAATAAAACATCGGTATATACTGTTCGATACAATTATTCACTACTTTATAGAAGTAATCGACAGAGAGGTCAATATCAACACATTCCATCAGGTAAAACCAATCTACGTTAGACAGGTATTCTACGATTGGACCGTAGTCAGCTCTGCGAAAGTCTCTACCAATTTTAGTACACTTCTTAAATTCGGGTATTTGGCAGGGAATACATATGTCTAATGGAGGATGATGTTCATCCGGCGGCAATACCCCGAAGTTGGAAGATGATACTATTGCATTGAAATCGCTACAGAAAATGAGATCAAGAATATGATTGTTATGGTTTTTAACAGCGTTCAGTTGATGAAGTTGTAGATAGTTACACATATCAATTATGGTTGTTGATTTTTCGCAAGGATGAGCAAGGGTGGCTACCAATACTGTCTCGTCGTCATCCCCACCCTCGACCCAGTCAATGTTTGGTAGGTTATAGTCACCTGTCAAGACAATCCTAGCGTTAGGAAATTTATTACGTATGTCTTCAATGTCGTTGCAATAAACTCCATATGTATCGAGGTCTGAACCAGGTGGGAAATATGTACATGCTAAAATGATGGTTTGTCCGTTTATTTTTACTGATACAAAAACCTGTTCCAGCCTTCTCTGTTGGACTACAATACGTTTAGATGTTAATTGGCTAGAAACAGCAATCAAGACTCCTCCTCCCCTTGAAAAATCACTCGTGTCTGCACTTCTGTCATTCCTATAAACTCTAAATCCATTGAAACCCAATTCAGATGTCTTAATAGATGAATTCAGCCATGTCTCAGACAAAAGAATTATATCGTACACTTTTGTGGAGATATTTAATCTGAGCTTATGTAGTTTGGTCCTGGTGCCCCTAACATTTTGGTAGATACAATTTAGTTTTTTGAGCTTTGATTTCTTGTGATCCTTGGTATCCCATTTATGAACCTGATGGAGATGTCAGTCTCACCTTTCATTCTTCGATCATTTAGTTCTGTTTTCAATTTCTTATAGTGGTCCCTCTGCAGCACCGTCTGGTCTCTAAATATCCTGATGCTCCCCTGGGTGTTAAGTTTCTGTTTTAAAATATTTTTTGCTTGTTCTTCGCTGTTGAGTATAACCTTAATAGGTCTGTTTAAGGAATTTAAGGAATGTATGAGAATGTGTCTGTACTTGTTTCAAGGACATATTCATTCATTTAAAAAAATATTTTCTAGTGGCAACCTGTGCAAATATAAGTTAAAATAATTACATATAATTTTAATTCGTTTGATGTGAAGAACCGACTTAGAATAGTGCTTCCACTCTTTTTTATTGTCGTTTTCGCTTGACCCGTAAGAACCGAGTAATCGAAAATACAACAGGCAACAATAACATCTCACATAGATCAGCAATGAGGCTCAAAACCAATACTGAATGTGGCGTCTTTTTACGTGAGACGATGAGACTGATGTATAGAGATACACGAATGAATCGTGATTACTATTATAAAACAATGCACACCGGCACACCTGTCGCTGGTTACCCAACACTGTGGGCAGGGCCGGATAAACCATAGAACAATTAGGAACAAGAAATCAGGGCGGTTGTCTTAAAAAGGGCGCTTAAAATTCTAAAATTTTAATCAAATTAATCAAAAATTCACAGGTATGGCGCTCGGTTCTCTTTGCGTACCCGGATAGAGGGTGGGCATGATGGTGTGTATGTATAAAATCACGCTTAGTCTATTTTAAATTGTTCTACATTTAAAATTCGAAAAAAATGGGGGGGGGGGGGCGGAATTTAAATATATTGCTACGGGCGCAAACACACGTTTATCCGGCCCTGACTGTGGGATATGCCGCGATGGAATGAATGAATTTTAATTTGTGTTTTAATGATATTTTTTTATAAAAATGATCTTCCCACACTCTCTAAATTAAGCATAAATGCTTGTGCTATAGGTGAACGAAATTAATTAATTTAATTAATGAATTCAATTATTTCATTAATTCATTTAGATAATTAATTTGTTTTTCCCGTTACACAGCAACTGATATAACATTCATCTTGTCTAGGATGAAATTAATATTGTATTGGTTAGGTAAACACTCAATAATAATTATTGGAAAATAACGCCGTAAAAAAGTAATGAAAAAAGAATATGGAGAGAATTGAATTATACATGTCTATCTTTGTCGCATTCAAAATCACTGTCCGTACTCTTCTAACATTCGTAGTAGGATATATCCATTCGAATAAAACCCAGATACCTCTTAACTGACAAAATGACTACCTAGCAATAATGTGGTTTTTAACATATTTTTTTAAATTAATAAATAAATGTTGGAATATTTTAAATCTGGGAATCAAACCCAGAATGTTATTTAATAAAAATGTATTCATTTAATTAATTTTAGGAGAAATATATGTAAAATTTCTCTGTACAAAAGATTTCAAAGAACGGTCACACAATGTATCAAAGTAATGTCGCGCCTTTCAAGTTCTCAGTAGAGGGCTAGACATTATAATATTATTGAAGATTGGATGGTAATATAACACCTAACTATGTATGTAGGTACATTTAGTTAGATGGGGGTAGTTAGGAACCGATAACGTCACAACAAAATTAATATCAAATTACAAATTATTCACTTATCGATACAACATAAAGTAGTACCTATGTCGTCATATTTTACACAAATTGTTCGCACGAAAATTCTCGGTGGAAAGTAAACTATAATTTCTTAAATATCGCATTGAACTTTGTGGTATATAAAAAAAAAATTCGACGAAGATTATCTTTTACAAACCTGTTAAAAGGAATGCATTGGTTATTCATATGCAGAAGTGGGAGATGCAAATTAGGTACTTATAAAGAACAGCAGACGAGGACAACCAATTGTAATTGCCTGCTGGGACGTTGTCGGATTAATAAGAAGAAGGCCACCTGTTCCAATGACCAATAAGATATGAATCTAAACTCATGAGAAGGACTGCATTTTTATGGTGATGGGATAGGATCCAAGGTACTTTTTGAATGCTCATTACGCCATACCCTTAAAAGTTACGTCTTCAACAAAAATATATATTTTTTCTCTCATTTGTCTACATATACTTTTTTCGTGATATTTTTACTCTCCACACTATGGAATAGTGGATAGTCATGATTTCACAATTTTTAAGCGTATTTTTTACATCAATTTCTCGACGGGTATCATGTAGAGAGTACAAAATATGAGTTTCGTCCTGATGTGTTTGTATGTTGGCGTACGGCGTTCGGCGTACGGAATTATCCTTTTTGTGTCCTCTCTACAGCCCAAACTATAAGTCCGATCGACTTCATATTAACATCATATGTGTAAAGTGCATAGACCTAGAGCTGATTAGTTTTTTATAGACAACTTTTAATTTCTTCTCTATGATTTCATCATTAACGTTGTTTTTTTGTGTCCTCTCTAGAGTCCGTTCATAAATTTAGAGCTGATTAGTTTTCCATAGATATCCGTTAATTTCTTCTCTATGACTTCATTTGTCCAAATTTTCAAAATACTCTCACGGTATGGAAAAACGAGTTTTTTGTATACTGTTTGAAATTACGATACAACAAAAATACATTCATCAAAAATGCATTCAAGGATTGTCAAAATTTAAAAAAAAATCTATGTTTTGCCATATCAATGTGAAATAAATTTCATACTTGTATGAAAAATGTATATAACAGAAGTAAAATAGCTTCTGTAAGGGAAAATTGAGTGATGAACTTCATATTGATATTGTATGTGTCTCTATAGACAAGTGTAGTTTTTACTCTCCACTTCTATCTTCTTTAAGGGGTAGGCAGTGAGAACCGAACACCGCATTCTTCTATCATGACACATACATCGCCTCATCAACATTGATACACTGTTTCATACATGCTCATCTTGCTAGTTTTACTTAAAATTTCTTAAAAGGTATCATGTAGAAAATAAATACTATGAGTTTCGTGACAACCTTTTTGTGTGTATGGTGTATTGTGAAAACTTTTGTCCTCTGGGAATCTTATATTTGTTTAAGAATCTAATATAAATGTACCTACTTCATAAAAATGCGTTTCGAGATTGTCAACCTTTCAAGAAGAAAAAATGAACGCTTACCATGGTGTGGAGAGTTAAGTGTTGGCCACAACCCACTCGTTTTTAATAATAAGTACCTGTTTTCTCAGATTTTTGATCCATAACTCAAAACTTACTAAGCTTAAAAACATGAATTTATTCATTGGTTCGATACGTTTTTACACAATGTTCTCACTTTTTTGTAATAAAATAAACCATAGTATTTTATGTAACACTCGATTCAAATACACTAACTCAGGCGCACACGATCGTAATCTTTAAGAACGCACATTCTCATACAATAGTTTCAAAGTTTGCATGTGACCCGCCTAAATTATCTTACCCTGCCTCTTAAGAGGACATATATTATAACGCTAAACTTAGTGACTGAAAACATGATATATTAAAACCGCCCACTGCACTATGAAGGTACGCGTTAGTAAGGGTAACTATGGCGTGCGTTAAAAAAGGTTTATACGTGATTTAAATGATCGGAAACCCCAAATTTGTTGATTTTTTGCATTTTAAGAACAAAACTTGAAATGAAAAAACTTTATCGGTCATTCACTTTGATTTTATGCACTCTTTAAGTGTATAAACGATTTATTTCTCTACAACACATAGTAATGGATTAATTAAAAAAAAATGCTGTGAAAAAGGATATTTTAATATTTATATGGGAATTAAGGCTGAATTTTAAAATTGTGTGACGAAAATTCACTAGAGAAATGTTGAAAAAACTTATGCTATTTTTCTAGAAACACACTGTTTAACATATTTGAGGGATTTGATTTGAAATTGAGGTGTTTAGGTTTATATGGCCCCTTAATATCAATGTTATTAAAATGTAAATATAATTGAAGATAATCTGTAATAACACACTTATCAATAACACACATATACACACTTATATGTGCACATATACTTATCTTATAGTATGTAATTGAATTGTAACTTCTTGTTTATATTATTAATAAATAAATAAGATAATAATAAAATTCTTTTATTATGCAAAACAAATCACATAGTGTGGCGAAATTATTGCCCGTAGGCAATTTCTACCAATCATCCACACTAGTAAATACAATAGTAGAAGCAAGTACAAAATACATATTAAAAAATAAAAACTAATAGGTATACATGAGAAAGAAATAGTAAATAATACAAAAATGCAAAATTTCAAATAAAAAACATACATTAAAATAATAATGATAATGTCCAAAAATAGGAAAAGGATGGGTTGGGAAGGGATGAAGGATAAGGGAATTATAGGTATGAAGATAAGAAGTGTGACTTCAGAAGCTTCTTGAAAACCATTAAGCTAGGAGCTTAATGGTTTAAGAAGCTTATAAGATGGTATTTACCTTTGAGATTAGTAGTGATAGAATTTTGAATCTATTATTTTTAATTATTATTACAACAGCTACGCCTTATTTCATAATAGGTAGACATCACAAAAACATTTCAATATGTACATTACCAATTACTGCATCCACCATTTATTAAAAGTTGATATTCTTTGTATAATAAGGAAGGGAGTAGACAGGGTATAGTATAGATTTTCAGTTTAAGTCGTTATCTTTTATTTTCTCCGGACGACACGAGTTCTGTTCATTTTATCATCTTAATATTATCTTAAAATGAACCATTAAGTATCCCATATTAACTTTAATGATTTCGCGAACGTGTTAAAACGATGAAAATTTCACCTTAATATGAGAAAATTTTACCTCAACATATTATTAAGGCACGTGGTACAAAATTAAATATTTTGTTGAAAAACATTATAATAAATACCCAGAGTAAGCGACGAGTTTATTGCCATTAGGCAACTTCTTCCAAATAACCAGTGTTTCAAGCCCAGAGAAGCAATATTTGCTTGAGAAATTAATTTAAATAAAATTGTTCTCTGCTGGGGATCGAAGCTAAACCTTCAGCCCAATAATTTTACGAATGCTTATTATAATTTTCGGCAAATTATCCTTTCATCATCTATTATATAAGTTTAAATAGGTGGTAGGTAATCCAGTGGTCGCGAGTTAGAATCCTGCCACGACCGATTTCATTCACCTACAGCACAAGCATTTACGCTTAATTTAAGGAATTTATGAGGATGTACATAGGTATATGTAGATACTTGTTACAAGAACTAACTTACATGGGCTGTGCAGAGCACAAATTGTGTTTGTATGTATTTTGTGAACACATTGAGATGGTTTGGCCACATGGGAAGAATGAATGAGGAACGCCTGACGAAGAAAATATACATTGCAGACAGGAATGGAATGAGAGGTCGGGGCCGCCCAAGGAATGGCACGTCCATGTGAACGGTATTTTGAAAGAAGGAAATGTTAGAAGCATGAAAAACAGACGAACATGTATAAGACGATGAATAAATGTCGACGAGGCGATGAATATGTGTCAAGATATAAATAAGTGGCATTCGGTTCTCTCTGCCTACCCCGTGAGGGACATGGCGTAATGAAATGTATGTACACATGCATTTTGTTTGCTTGGTACCTATATGTGTAAACCTAAATATTTAGTGGAGAGTTTAGTATTGGCCACAACCCATTCTTCCACATTGGATTTGATTGTGGTATAATGTATGGGTATTTCAATCATTCTCATATGTCAAAATAATATCAGACTCAACGATTGAATCCTCCTTTTAACTCACATAATACATATTAGGTATACTATTTTTATATATTTATGACATTAGATGTTTTTCCCCTGGGTCATTGGATCTGTAGTAAAAGGAGACAAGTGTCAAAAATAATAAACAGCTACAATATTTTACGAACCTTTTTGAGTTCATATTACACCATAGAATAATATTGTCTTGTCTATAGAAAAAAAAAACATTATTTCAATTTATTTTATTTATCGTTTCTGTGACCTGTAAGTAGTAAGGGTGTGTATCGAGTAGAATAACATCAAGAAAAGAATTGTATTGTATTGTACAGGTTATGTAACCAATAGCGGTCAGTGTTGAATTACTAATGAATAGACACCTGAATATTTCGCGTTATTTTTTTTGGAAAACGGGTGTTATTTTTCTAGAAAAGCGGTGTTATTATTCGCTTTGTTTTTCGAAAAATGGGTGTTATTTTTGTAGAAAAGCATAAAGTGGTGTTATTATTCACGTTATTTTTTTTTTTTTGGGGAAAAGGGGTGATATTCTGTAAAAAAGCGAAAAGCGGTGTTATTATTCGCGATATTGTTTTGGAAACGCGGTGTTGTTATTCGCGATATTTTTTTGGAAAAGGGGTAAGTACTTTTTTATTAGAGTTATATTATTATATAATTTTTTCGTTATATTATTTTATTATTTTAAATTATTATATATATTTTTTATTATTATATTATTTTCGATATTATTTTGGAAACGGGGTATTTTTTACTAGCGTTATTTTTTTGGAAGAGAGGTGTTATATTTGTAGAAAAGCGAATAGCCGTGTTACTATTCGCGTTATTTTTTTTTTCTTTGAAAAAGCGTGTTATTTTTGTGGAAAAGCGAAAAGTAGTATTAATTGATTATTTTTATAATTGTAGGTATATACGCTCGCCATTTTCCTTGTCGGGGAGTCAATGATATTTTATGATTATTTTTTTTAACATCTCAATAGAGAAGAAGTTTGAATATTATAGGAGAACCGGGAAGGTTCAGGGTCACCTCATGTATAAGGACTGTTGCTTTCAACGTTTGGATTCCACTTTCTCAATAGATGGCGTTATAAAAAACTTTCTTCGTCACTTCATAGATGGTGATGCTTTTTCATCTTATTCCCAAGCGAAATAATATTTTCACGATTAGGTAATATAAGTATAAAGAACTTTCAAAAATTTGATTGATGGGGAACTCAATAAGAAGACATAATTGGTGAACGTCGCGCAAACTTTCACGTGTGTACATCAGCCGATGTCAGGTCGTAAACCCTGTAGGTGACTTGTTTTCCTAGTTCTTGTTTAATATTCCAACTTCGTCTCTATTGAGATTTAAAAAAATTGTCATAGAAAAGTATTGTTATTTTTTTATGAAAAGCGGTGTTATTTTTCAGTAGGGAAACATTTTTTTATTTATATAATAAATAAGAAAAACATAAGTACTTAATTGTAACTTAATCAGCCCACCTTTGATTTCATGTTACATGTACTCACTCTGGTATCAATGAATTATTCCTGTCTAATGTGGCTCCTAAAAATGGTTCTGGACATACAAAATATGTCCTCAGGCCTTATCCTTTCCAAATTATTATTTTATATATCTTATCTCGTTATGGAATAATCAAGAGTACCTACCTAATGATTATTTCACCATTTTTCAGCATATTTAAATAAAATAAAAGAACTCTATTTTCCAGAACGTGATCGAAATTTGAAAATTTTGACAGATGAAATCATAGAGAAGTCGGAATTTACCATAATGATTTTCCTCCGTGTTTTATTGTTTTTTGTTTTGTATAATATATTATATATTCACACAAATTGGTACATAAACGCAATTTATCATACCAAATGGACATGAGTGGTTGAAAGATTTTGCCATATGGCAATGAGCCCTTCAATGTGCACTTTTAATGCAATGTGTACGAAATGTTTAAAATAAAATAAATATAACTTATCAGCTTTTATATAAAAGACATGAATATGAAGAAGAATATCTCGATGTTCTTGTGATATTTTTCTCGCGTATACAGTATAAAACATGAAAAGATTTTCAAACTAGCTGAAAAAATGCAACACCAAAAAATATATCTACGCCACTGGGGTTAAAATTAGACATAAAATAACAACGTGACAATATTTTTATTCATACAAAGCCGAAAGTTACTCCATGAACAGTGGCGTACGTATTTTATAGTAATAAAAAAACTTTTTCATAGGTAGCTAAGTAGTTTATTAAGGTGGCACACATTGCTAAAGCGATGGACAACAAGCTTTAAATAGAAATGACATAAGATGTCACTTTATTAATAATACGTTATAAAAATGACATAAAATGTTACAATATTAAACGTTAAAAAAGGATATTCCTTACAATTATATAGTTTTTTTTATTCTTTTGTACTTTTTGAAAAATATGTTTCTTATAAATCTGCACCAATCGTTAGAAAAATAAATGTGTTTTGTTTAAAATAATAAGAGAGATAGTTTTATTTTACAATTTCTTTATGTGAAGTTTTAAATATGAGATTAGAGGAAGTTAATTTGGCGATATGGCAACATTATTCCGTTTATTTGACCGACTGACAGTCGTACCAACATAGTTAGTGCATAGTCAGATTTTAGATGCGATAGAACAGGACAAGAGCAGTTAAGTTTTTTTTACTAAAAATGTCAATATGATCAGTGCCCCGTTCCACCATTGTACTTTTCATCTTTTCACTTTTCGCTTTGCGATTTGAGAATTTCGCAAAGTGCAAAGCGTTCGCGTTCCACGAAAAAAAAATGGTCACTTTCCGGCGTCGCCAAACATTTACAAAGTCTTTTCAATTGACGCTAGCGACACCTAGTGATAACTTAGTAGTACCGAGTGTTTCGCGCGTAGCGTACACGATCATTTGACACCGTTCGTTCTTGTCTGTTCTGTGATTTCGTTGATGTTGTTAGAAAATGAGCCGGAAAGACAATTTTAAGAAAAAAATTGCTGTGTTGAAGATAATTAATGAAAAGAAAGGAGTTATTTTTTGATTTATTAGTGACACTATCACTAATACAGTGAAACAACAGGTGCTTCACTGAATTATTTGCTGTTTAGGAGACAATCATTTGCTTCTCTTAGTGCTGTTCTGTACCTTAAAATATGTGTAAATGAGTAGTGAAATAATCATATAAACTTAGAAATGCGGACATAATAATCACATAAACATAGTTTAAATTACCTAAAAAAATCAGAATAAATCGTGTACTTAATCAAGACATATTCACACTGAGTGCTATTTATGCGAAAATATTCGAGGAACTACGTGGGTAAAATATTTTCGAAATTTATCCTTTCTCTATAATTTCTTACAACCCCGTCTTCCTCATCCCTTTCTAACAATAATTTATGCAAAATTTTATAATAAATTTACTCAAAAATTCTAAACAAACAACTTCTACGTTCACAACTCGACGAATGGCAAATTTGAAATGTCAAAATATTCTTTTCAATTCATTCGCAAGGTTTGCAAAGTTTTTTTATGAAAAGTAGCGATGGTGGAACAGAACGGCTTATTTGCTTTGCAATAAGCGTCTACTTTTCGCTTTGCACATTGCAACTTTTACTTTGCGAAAAAATGTAATGGTGGAACGAAAACAAGCCGACGAATTGCAAAGTGCAAAGCACAAAGTTGAAAAGTACGATGGTGGAACGGGGCACATATCTCCACATATAATGTCGGGGGTACTTTTATGTTTTTTGTACGAAAACCGCTTTCATAAAAATATATTATTGACTCAATTTCTTATTTTCAATCCAATTCCTTACATATTCAAATAATAACTTAATTTTTTATCCAGTCATAAATTGTTTCTAATTGTTGTTTCATTCACATATAGAGTAAGTTCATGATAAATATAAATGAAAAACAAACATGCATAATAAACTTCAATCCATGCAATGAGTTTATAATACCTAATAACTAGTAACTGTAAGGCTACTCACTACCCTATGACACGATATTATCTTGTCATGTTAAAAATGTATAAATCAGTACCTACATAATCTTATATTAATTCTATCATAAAAATTGTAATAAATTTTTGTATAACTTGATTAATCAATTTAAATCTAAAAGATCTCTAAACCCTGAATCTAATCTTAATCTAAAGGTAATCAATTTTCGAGTAGCTCTTCTGAGCGCTTTCGATGACCAACTTAGCCACGAAGGCCGACAATTACTCTATCGACATTCTACTTTATCGATTATAGACTAAAGTACTAATATGATTCATTCCAAATTTTGCAAATTGTATAACTAACGGCCCCCATTCATGATCGTGGCATCCTTCCAAATGGCTTGCTATCACTCCAAAATGCGCTCGTGAATGTCAAAACCCGCGCAGACCACTGAAAGTCACCCACCGCTTACCCGGGTATCTCAGGCGCGTTAGCACCTCTTTACCCGCACTTACTTGCAAATCTTTTTACGCAGGCGGGCTCGGGGTTTGCCGGATGGGCTCCTCCCAACAAACCCCGCCTGCTAAATTATGGACTCTCAGTGCCCTCATTCGAGGATGAAGCCGCAAATCTTTTTACGCAGGCGGGCTCGGGGTTTGCCGGATGGGCTCCTCCCAACAAACCCCGCCTGCTAAATTATGGACTCTCAGTGCCCTCATTCGAGGATGAAGCCTACCTAATGCATCTTACTAATTAAAACTAATCTTAATTTCTAGGTACTTATAACTACTTATAAATATCATCATAATATAACTAAATATCTAACAAACTAATTATCTTAATACTACTGTCTTAGTCTTAACCTAATGGGTGAAGGAGCCAGGATAGAGGCGTCCCGACGTTCCATAAGAGCCATCGCACCCGCATCACCAGATGCGATAGCTAACCTCGACGCGAGAAAGGAGGACCCACCCAGACGGGGGCACTTAATCAGACACCTCCACGAAGGGAGAAAGGACGGCACGAAACGTCAACGAGTCATCGACCACTCCGCCACAGCACCACTCCAGGCCAGATCAGGCCCATCACTGTACGAGATCCTCGACCGGAGGAAAACCCGGTCTTCGGAGCTCATCCCAGCGTGAAACCCACACATCAATAAACTCTTCGAAACGAGCAACATTGTGATAGTTCTCCAGCACTTCGCCAAACCAGACTGGTCGGGTGGTGCCAGCACACATACCTCCTATCAAATTCTCCCTGGCGTCCATCAACAAAGGGCACTCCCAAAGTATATGCTCAGCATTCTGGGCACCGGTACCACAAGCACACCACGGATCCGCCGCTAGGCCTAACTCAAAGAGTCGGCCTTTAAGCTCACCGTGTCCTGACACGAGCTGCACCGCATGATGGCTCAGTGCCAGCGTTCTCATACTCATCCTCTTTCTTAGGTCAGGGAAGAACTTATAGGTTACCCTAGCAGTTCCTCCTCTATCCCAGCGCTCCTGCCAAACTTCCATCGTCCTTTCTCTGACTCTATTGCTTGACCAATTGGCCTGACCAATTGGCCTGACACACCAAAATGGAATTCCAAACGACTGAAACTCCATAGTCCCACGACAAACGGCGCGGCGCATCTTGTTGGTACGGCATGCTCGTGAGTGTGAAAACCAGTGGTGCATTGTTCCATCTCATTGCGCCGAGCTGTTTGACACTCTCGTGAATGCGAAAATACAACATTTCCTCTTTGTTTTTTCTTTTTATATATAAAAAAACCGCTATATAAAAGTTGTATAAAACTCATCATCAGAATATTATCTCATTTTTACTTGAAAATTAAAAAAAAATAGAAATTACTTAAAGCAGCCCATTCACGATCGTGTCATTCCAATTGGGCTGCGCGGGATTTGACATTCACGAACGCATTTTGGAGTGATAGCAAGCCATATGGAAGGATGGGACGATGGTGAATGGGGGCCTTTATACTCGCTTAGACCCCATTAGATTTTGAAGGATATCTGACCAGTGCTTCTCAATTTTTTAAATCTGAAATATTTCAAAGTGACCCCGAGCTCAGGATCACTTTCGAAAAATGGCATTGAAGAATTACCAAGTTTTCTTAATAATATATTAATCAAAAATAATTTAACAAACTCATTCAATTTAAATTTTCCTTACAAAATTTGAATACTTTGTATAGTGACTCGGTAGTGAAGAGTTTAAGCGTTGGCTACAACCCACCCATTTTTTTATAACTCTAATAAATTCAATGATTTTACTATGTAGACATTCGTATTATAAGAGACTGTTTAGTTTCGTACATCTTCAGTGTCACGTTCGCATCTCACAAACATACATATACATTGTGATAAGAGAAAAATATTACACTTGAGTAAATACAGATTTGTTTTGGCACAAGTTGTTCGTTATCAAGTGTCCAGTTGGCGGTGTTGTCACACTACGAACAATATATACCTACACAACCGAAACTATATTAATTGAAGAAGTTTTTCAATATTATATTAATTTAACAAAGGCAACAAACAAACACAGCAGTGTGTGAAGTGCGACAAGAGGATTTTATATTCGACACGGACCGACATCCGACTGGTGATGTGAAAAAGTTCTGGTCCAAAGCCATGACCAAGATTGCATGCGTCACTGTAATAACAAGACCCAAATGAAGGGTCTTGTTATGATTACGCATGGTGTAAGACGACAAATAAAACTAGGGTTGCAAGACATAAATCCATGAGTTTTACGGTTTAAACATTTTAAGAACTTCGAATATTTATACTCCTTACAAACCCAAAGGAATATGAGTGGGGAGATACGAATTCGCAATTTTTATGGTTATTTTATTTATTGCAGATTATCAACTAGTATTATGCTGAGATTGTTTTCCGAAAGTTTCATCACAATATATACGTGTGTGTGTGCTGTGTACTGTGTACGACGTGTTTATTCTACTTTATCGATTGTAAACTAAAGTACTCATTTGATTCTTTTCATTCATACCATCACGGCATATCCCACAATGTGGGGTAACCAGCGAAAGGTGTACAGGTGTGCATTGCCTTACAAAAGGGAGCACAACATATCTGTGTATACCCACACACCAGTCTCGTTTCACCTAAAAAGGCACTACATTCAGAATGTGTGGTGAACCTCATTGCTGAACTATGTGAGATGTTATTGTTGCCTGTTATATTTTCGATTACCCGACTCTTTAAGGACACTCGAAAACAATAATAGAAAAGAGTGGAAGCACTATTCTAAGCCGGTGCCTCACAGCTATGGATTCTTTTCAATTTTTGCAATTTGTATTGTATTTAATGCTCGCTTAGATCCCATTAGATTTTAAAGGATATCTAAACAGTGTTTCTCAAATTTTTAACTGTCAAATATTTCATCCCAAGCTCAGGGAAAGTAAAATTTGATATTTTTATTTTCAAATTTGCTAAAATGGCTCTTCCATGAAATTGTATTGAAGAGTTTATTAAGTTTCCTCACTAACCCAAGGGGATATAGTGGGGAGTTATGATTTCGCAATTTTTAAGGCTATTTTTTGCAGATTATCAACTAATATCATGCTGAGATACTGAGATTGTATTTTGAAAGTTTCATCACAATGTATCTGTGTGTGTGTGTGTGATATGTGCTGTGTGCAATTTACGGCGTGTTTATTTTATTTTATCGATTATAGACTGCAGTAGTCATTCGATTCTTTTCAAATTTTCTTATACTCACTTAGACCCAACTAGATTTTGAAGGATTTCTGAACAGTGCTTCTCATTTTTTTAATTATCAAATATTACAAAGTGACTTCAAGCTCAGGAAACTTAAAATTTGAAATTTTTATTTTAAAATTAGTTAAAATATACACCCCTTTCATAAAATGGCATTGAAGTATTATCAATTTTTAAAAATATTTTAATAAAAAAATAATTTAACAAACTCGATTCATGAAAATGCTGAATATTTTCCATACAAAAATCGAATACTTTATAGAATGACTTGTTAGACAGAAGTTTAGCGTTGGCCACAACCATTAGTTTTATAGTTGTACATACGAAATCATAGGATTTTTTTCTTGTCGGGAGTCAATAATATTTTATGTTGCAATATTATAGGAGGCAGGATTCGAACTTGCGACCACTGGATTACTAACCTAGCGCGCTAACCGCTCTACCATCGACCCATCTAAATTACTTAATAAATGGTAAATTAAATTTAACTTACACCTACTACAGATGATTAAAGTTCTTTTTTTATTTTTTGTGATATACCTATGTAGAGCATTAAATAAAATTTATCTAAAAAGAAAAAAAATAATGATAATGAAAAAAAAAATATATATAAATTCATTGTTATTTTTAAAATTTGATTTTCTTTTTGAAGTTATAAAATTTATGTGTTGTTTTAATAATGGCAGGTGTAATATTAAAATATTGTATACCCAGGTAGGTATTTATAGTGATGTTGGGAGTGCGTCTTGTTACATTTCGGTATCATCATATTTCCTATGAGATGCTGTCTCTGTGTACTGACCAGATTTTCAGCCTGTTTTCTAAAGGTATCTTTATGTATTTGTTGTAAAGCAATATGTACTTGTTAAACAAGGACATGTTCATTTAAAAAAAAAGTGTAGGTACTATCCGAGTGTAAAAGAAACCTTGATTATGCCGAGCCACCTCAGCTAAAACATTCGGTTGTGAAATCGAATAAATGGAATAATACCTACTGTTTTGAAATGGATTTCCACTCTGCTAAAACAAAAACCTTAGAATTATTAAAAAACTAATCAATTAATTACCCAATACTGTGAATTTGATGTTTTTTCGTTATTCACTTGCAAAATTAAGACTACAAGATATGCAAGATCTTTGCTTATCACAGACTGGGTATGCCCGACAAGACCGAGGTCATGGTCTTACAATAATTGCTCATCACTAGATCTAACTAAGAAAAGGTGAAAACTTTTACGTTGTTGTTACCTCAACTAGAATTATTAGTACCAACGTTCAATGAAATAGACTCCTTTGGTTCAACAAACTCACAAGAAAAATTCACGTATGACGAAAATCAAGAAAGTTGGACATTGACAAATTATTTTTTTGTTCACTTGTTAATATTTTTGGTGTTTACTTGAATATCAATTTAGTAGAAGACACTAATAGGTTTTGAATGAATAATTATAATAATAAACTTTAGCGAAAGTGTGTCTTTAAACAAAATTTGCGGGTTTTACAAATGTGTGAGATATTTATTTATTTGTTTATTAAAAATCCTTTTTTACAAGTTTAATAATATCAGAAGTAGGTAGAATATAACTTATACGGTAATAAATAAAATGTATAGGTAATACAAAAATTAAATTAAAAGTTTAAGTTTAAGTCATAAGTGTAGGTATACATATATTTATTATAATTTGTGGATTAGGTTACTCTACTAGACTATGCCTGTCCCAGAGTAGCGTTATATAAATCAGAACTATTATTTTTATTCGTCATAGTGTTAGTTACTTTTTATAAGGTTTAGTGATAGGTTGAAGTGATACAGAGGTGTATGTATGTAAGTATACGTATGTGTTGTATGAAATATTGCTTGATATAAAAAGGTCTAATGCTAATACATATATTGAATTAGAATGTCGCGTGTCGAAAATCACACGACAAAGGTTCTGAGCAGAGCCAGGTATTTTTGCTAAGGATTGAATAAGTTTAGTACATGTCTCATGTCAAAAAGAACACCACAATTTGTTTTGAACAAATCCGCGTATTTCTACTAAGAACTAGGTAAGTTTTCATACAAATTGGCATGATGATGATGATTAGTTTGTGACGTCACGATCGAAGTCGAGTGGGGATATGCTATACTTTTTTTTCACTTCTCTAAAAGTTTATACTTGATACTCCCTCTAGTAAATAACCAGTGTTGCTATCTCTTTCCCTCAGTATAATCGCGTATGTTGTCATCCTTCTCAGTTTACATATAGCCGAATACGTGTCAACTACATAAGACAATTATCTATTATGTATGACGTCTTTTTAGGGTGTCCACACTATTACTCAATCTTCGCCTAGTGGAACGTATAGTTGAAAAATTCTTTTTTTTAAAGAAAAAGTTTTGTAAGTATAGATTATTATTTCAGTGTTATATATTTCCAAATGGTTGGACTCACATTGTTAAGTTTTTGTTGAAGTGTGAGGAGCTACATAGCAGAAGTAAAAATAAAATTAAATATAGTATTTGGAAGAAGATCTTGCATGAGGAAAGAATTATGGTTGATATTGAAATACACTATTATTAATTACTGGTTTTCCTAGCATCATTGATTTTGGGTAAAGAATTAGTTGGTTAAGTATAAAGAAAAGGTAGACTTGAGGATAAGTTCATTTTATTGACTCACGTTTTTATATAACTTTTATAATAAACTTCCCTATCCTAATGAAAAGTTATAATAATAGCATTTAAAGACTTGTGAGTTGAGTATGAAGTTTTCCGAAATCTTAGTAAGTTAGGAGAGTTAGGAAATGTTTTTATTCCTTTCCATTTTCATGCGTATAGGCAACGAATTCATCATTGAAAAATCTTGGGTTTTCATTTTTGTTAAATAATGGTCACCAAAAAATTTACTTTCGTAAAAATAATTATTAAAAATCCTAAAAAGATGATCTGGCTACACCCTTATGTACTAAGTACATAAACGCAGTCAACGCGGCTTATGTACCTACAATTAGCGAGCGAACTCCAAGTTGAAAAATTCAGGCGGGTTGTCAGTAATTGTGCCGCCTAAACTTATAACATCTATCTTTGAAAATTCGTAGCGTCTCTAATTTAGGCGTTAGAACAGTTTCGTTTTCAATCTCAGAATCGTGTAGGGATTGTGGATGTTTTGTGATTGAAGGAAAAAATAATATTTTTTTTTTTCATACGATTCCATTGATTTAGCGCTCCGAAAATCCGCGAAATAACCTTCTCTAGGAGCGTATTCAGAGGGACTGAAAGCCTCTCTGACTTACGCACACACTCACAGATTGCTAATACCGAACTTATAAATATGACTACTCACGAAGCAGTAAGTCAGTTTTATTTTGATTCTCAAAGTAAATTCTTTAAAAAAAAAAACTTGTCTTTGCGAACGAATTATCGCGTGAGTCTCGCATATAGAACATTTTCCCCGGCTTCGGATGCCGGATTTTATTTATTTTTATAAGAGAAAATAATAGAGTTTTTTTTATAAGGCGATTAGATATATATTTTTTTTTTTACAAGAAGAAAAATGTGCAAATGTAAATAAGAATGTATCGGATCTCTGCATTGTATTTAATAATATTCTTTTATTATTTTTTTTTTTAAATTAAAATTCGTCTTCATAAATTTAAATCTCGGAAGAAACATTGGAAGTTCGTTTTCATTATGATTGTCGAAAGATCATTTCGGTATTTAGAAGCGTTGATTTTGGCTAAAAGAAAAGGAATGGAAGGAATTAAGTCTTTAACGTTGCGAAGTATAAAACAGAAAAGAAAGGCAAATAATTCAAATTATATATACTGGCTTGAGTTCCAGACAGTTTTAAGCATCGTCAAGAAATATATATTAAACTTCGCGCCAAAAAGAACAAGTAAGCGGAAGCCGCTTGAAAGAGCTAATAATTCAAATTATATACACTGGCTTGAGTTCCAGACAGTCTAAGCATCGTCAAGGAAATATAAATTGGATTTCGCGCCAAAAAGAACAAGTAAGCGGAAGTCGCTTAAAAGAGCTAATTATTCAATTATATACACTGGCTTGAGTTCCAGACAGTCTAAGCATCGTCAAGGAAATATAAATGGGATTTCGCGCCAAAAAGAACAAGTAAGCGGAAGCCGCTTGAAAGAGCTAATTATTCAATTTTATACACTGGCTTGAGTTCTAGACAGTTTTAAGCATCGTCAAGAAATATTTATTAAACTTCGCGCCAAAAAGAACAAGTAAGCGGAAGCCGCTTGAAAGAGCAAATAATTCAAATTATATACACTGGCTTGAGTTCCAGACAGTTTAAGCATCGTCAAGAAATATATAATAAACTTCGCGCCAAAAAGAACAAGTAAGCGGAAGCCGCTTAAAAGAGCAAATTATTCGATTATATACACTGGTTTGAGTTCCAGACAGTCTAAGCATCGTCAAGGAAATATAAATTGGATTTCGCGCCAAAAAGAACAAGTAAGCGGAAGCCGCTTAAAGGAGCTAATTATTCAATTATATACACTGGCTTGAGTTCCAGACAGTCTAAGCATCGTCAAGGAAATATAAATTGGATTTCGCGCCAAAAAGAACAAGTAAGCGGAAGCCGCTTAAAAGAGCTAATTATTCAATTATATACACTGGTTTGAGTTCCAGACAGTCTAAGCATCGTCAAGGAAATATAAATTGGATTTCGCGATAAAAAGAACAAGTAAGCGGAAGCCGCTTGAAAGAGCAAATAATTCAATTATATACACTGGCTTGAGTTCCAGACAGTTTTAAGCATCGTCAAGAAAAATATATTAAACTTCGCGCCAAAAAGAACAAGTAAGCGGAAGCCGCTTGAAAGAGCTAATTATTCAATTATATACACTGGCTTGAGTTCCAGACAGTTTTAAGCATCGTCAAGGAAATGTAAATTGGATTTCGCGCCAAAAAGGGCAAGTGAGCGGAAGCCGCTTGAAAGGCGGATTATTCAAGTTATATACTCTGGTTTGAGTTCTAGACAAGCTAACATCGTCAAAAGAAATATATAAATAAAACCTTCGCGCCGAGAAGCAGGTGAGCTGAAACTGCTTGAGGAAGAAAGACCGGCTGTTCGGCGATGTATATGTGCAAGCTTGATTTCCAAACCAAATAAAGTACACATGGAAACATTTCATAATATTTTCCCGCGTAAATGTTGAACTATCACCTTATAGATTAAGGTATATATATATTTTGCCGCCCAGTGGATTTAAAGCTAACTAAGACCGCATCCTTTGATTGATCAGGAACGTTTAAAGACTAAAGACTGTGATTATCAATGATTTCGTTGTATAATCAAAAATAAATCGGAGTAAGGAATTGATGCTATTACTGATAAGAAGACATTATTCGAAAATACTGGTGTTGTGAGATTTTTATGGCCTTTAAGAAAAGATTTAAATAAATACATACAATTTAATAGTAATTTCGCGCCTTGTGAATCTGGACGTTTTAGAAAGATCCCACGTAGGTCGAGTGTAAAAAGTTAATTGTGATAAGTGGTCTAAAATAAAAGCTGTGTATTGGTGAAATCGCATTAAAGGATTGTCTTCAAATCGTGTGATAGTCAGAGATAGGTCGTAAGCACCGTTTCTCTGATTAATTCACATGACAGGTCCAGTCTGACAAATTGCTAAGGTAAAAAGACAGAATCTATATTGTTTTACATATAACGACGTTTACTTTTTCGTGAGGAGAGTCCCGTTCTTGAAGAAGCTAGATGATTTTGCAGCCATGAGTGAAACTTTTGCCGGTTTAATTGCCCCTTTTGAGATTTAAATTGATTTTATTTTTTTGTATTTTTCAAAGACTACTTCGTCTCACTTATATATATTTTGTTTCTGAACGAACCACAGATATAAATAAACCTTTTTGTTGTTCCTTAAGGTTGAAATGAAGCCAAGCCAAAACACCTTAAAATACCAAATTTGAGAATCTATTTATTGTTCCTTCTGATAGTATTTGTGTACCTTGTTCAATATGTTGATTTCATGATGTATTTTGCATGTATATGGAGTTTGTATATATGTATAGATGATTACAATTATAATATATTTTTGTTTACCTGTCGAGAGAGTATGTAATTGCTCCACAGGCATTAAAAAATAGAAAGGCAATTCAATTTTCTTATATGAATATGTTTATACATATATGTGTATAGGTTCCTTAAACCGCCTTGTACATAAGTAATTTTTTTCAAATATTATAAACCAGAAGTGAATTGTTACCTCCATACCTTAAGTAACAGGGTCATTCAAGTTGATATGATTTGAATTGTTTCATACAACAAATTATCTAAATTTTGGGAAGGTTTATACCTTTACTGGATAAATTAAATTCTTTTATTCAATTGAGACCTATAGTTGTTAAACTTTGGGGAATCAATATATAATTATTTTATAGTTAATGATTGGTTTATTTTTGTTAAATCAATTCCGTTCTGTTCTTTTCCTTCTCATACATATTGGTACCTTTTTTTTTCAAATAAATACATATAGTTTTTTTTTTATTTATAACTTAATTTTTTTTGTACCATACTGATGATTTGCTAATTGTTGTTGAACCATCTACCGAAGGGAAGGGGTTTATTTTGAATAAGATAACTCTATCTTGGCCTTAAATTTTAAAATTAATCGATTTTACTTTCTTGCAACCTTTTCTTATTATAATTAAGGATAATTTTATACCTAAATCACAAAGTAAATTTTGATTGTTGTTTTCTTTTTATTTCAAAGGAGGGGTTTTTATTTGAATAAGATACTTCTATCTTGGTTTTCTTTTAATTTTAATTTGTTCAAATTTCCCTTTTAATTAAATATAAATTTTCATATTTAAATCTCAGAGTAAATTTGATTGTTGTTTTTTTTTTGTTTTTAATTCAAAAATTCTTTTATCTATATATCATCAGGATCTCGGTCATCTTGATCTGGTGTACCTTTCTTTGAAGTAAAAAATACATATATGTGTCTAGCTTTTAAATTATAATTAGAAATTCTAGTTTGAATAATTTTCCTTGATTTATTTTATCTTGTTGTTGTTCCCTTGTTGTTTTCTTGTTTTCTTTTCTTGTTTTATTGTCTGAATAAATGCAGAGATCTATACAAAGCATTTGAGTTTCTTTTATATTTTTTTTTAATAATTAATTCACAAATGATTTTTACTCCATCTTCAAATAAGGACCTATTCAAAGAGTAATAAGTTTTTTTTGAAATATATACACATAGTAATTATTTTGACAAATAATTACACAGTCACCTTACGTATGTAAGGCTCATTCATCCGAATCCTGGACTGTAAATGAGAGACGGCGTATGGTAAGTTTGGACATCTACGCAGGGGAGAGTTCTTATCAGTCATCAATTTAATATACTTTATTATTTTTATTAATTTTTTTTTACTTTATTTTAAAAAAACCTTTAACTTGTGACATCCGCCCCGGGCAAATTTAAAACAAAGCAAGATTTATCTTAGCTTAAAAATTAGGGTGTGACAAGGATATGATTTATTGTTTGTTAATGCTGAGATTTATAGGTAGTATAGGGAATGGTACCCTCTCAGAGACCAATCTATTGATTTTAAATTTTTTCTTCAATAAAGCTTGATTATTACATTTATTACATTTTATTTTGATTTTTTAAATAATTTACGATTTCAGCTAATTATTTTAAGGAAGTGTAATGAGTCCGTTATGAAATAATGAGCATTTTCTTGAAACTCATGAAAATTTCTTGCATCTTGTGAGTTTATTGCTAAATGGCAATTTTTTCCATCAAACTACATAATGTTTTCAGTCCAGAGAAGCAACGTTTGAGCGAGGAACACTTTTAAAAATACTCTCCTGCTCAGCATCGAACCCGAAACGCCGGCACGAAAACCAAACGTCTCATCAGTCTGCCACCATAATATAAGAAATTAAATATTTTAATCCAACTGTTGATTTGTTCAAGAGAATTTATTTCTCTTGACAGATCGACAAAGTATCAAGCCAAGATACGGGAGATTTGTATGCCAGGTCTATATTTTTCACGGTTTACAACTTTGATGTAAAAAAAAAACACCAACTAAGAGGCTTCGCAGCATATATGCTCAATTATGGATTTACTCAGAATTCAGAGTAGAAGATTTAGTGTGTCTGTGTGTGTGTCCCATTATAACTTTTGATCCGCTCAATGCACAGAGCCTTAAAATTTAGAAAATATAGAAAGTTATAGGTCTACAAAACTTTTAGGTATACTCAGGATTATGGTTTTTTGTTTCAATCAGGGTTTATCAACTTTTAAATTTTCACTTTATTTTTCCATATATCTCATAAACCATAAAAGCTAGAACGCTGAAAATTGGTATATAAATAAAGACAAATACAAAAACTCAAACTTTTTTTTTTACAAAAAAATCCAGTGTTTCTCAAACATTTTTTATTAAGAAAAAAATATTTTATCATGATAAATTTATGTGTTTAACTGCTTATTTTTTCAAAGTTTTTAAAAATATCGCAAAAAGCCGAAACGGCCCAGCTAAATAATTTAATTTTTTATGAAAAATATCAGCATTGTATAAGTACATCTCACACTTTTTTTTCACAATTTTTAAAAAATTAAATTTAATTACATCATTTCATACAATTTGTAAGGCAGTATACACTACACAATATCTACGGGGACTCAATAGTTTGATACTTAATCTCCAAACATACATACCATCATGCTGTTTTCGTATTCTGGGTAGGGAAAAAAGACTGACCTCCATACCATCCTATCCTGCCATACATACCTATGTACATGCTTTATATAAAAAACAAAATATCTTTAAATGTATATAATTGTTTATATTTGGTACTTATTCTTCACAATGATGCACAAGGAGCGTTTGTTAGGGGTAGAGGATGCATTGACCAAATTTTCTCCCTTCGAATGGCAACTGAAAAGGTTCTGGCCAAAAACCAGAAGCTTTTCTGTGCTTTCATTGACCTGGAAAAGGCCTATGATAAAGTCGACCGGGAAAAACTTTGGGACGTGCTATCAGTGTACGGAGTGGAAGGTATGTTGATAGGAGCAATTGCATCTCATTATGAGGGTAGCCAGGCCTGTGTGAGGGTTAATTACTCACTCACAGAATGGTTCCCCATCAACAAGGGAGTACGACAGGGTTGCGTCTTATCACCGTGGCTTTTCAATTTGTACATTGACTACTGTGTAAAAGAACTGAAGAATGTAAACATCGGTTTGAAGCTGGAAGGGGTCAATGTATGCGATCTTATGTATGCGGGTGACAAAGTATTAATGGCAGAAAGTGTGAAAAATCTAGAGCGCTTGGTAAAAATGGTATTCGAGGGATGCATCCAAAATGGACTGAGAATGAATGGAGCCAAGTCTAAAGTAATGGTAATTGAAAAAAGCGAAAGAAGAACAGAATGCGAAATACGAGTGAATAATGAATTACTAGAACAAGTGGATGAATATTTGTATCTAGGAAGTATGTTTCAGCGTGATGGAAGACTGGAAAAGGATATAGAAAGAAGGGTAACGGCAGCAAATAGGGTGAACGGTGCATTAAGAACAATAATGGCCGACCCGATTATATCAAGGCCAGCAAAGCTCGCTGTGCACAATGCAATAGTCGTACCAACATTAATGTATGCAAGTGAGACATGGACATGGCAGAAGACGCATGAAAGTAAAATAAACGCCGTGGAAATGAGGTCCCTAAGACGAATGTGTGGTAGAACGATCTATGATAGGATAAGGAATGTGGACATCAGACGAGAATGCAAGATTGAAAGAGATATTGTGATTAGAATGAAAGTAAATACACTACGATGGTTCGGACATGTGGAGAGAATGAACGATGAGCGCCTGTCAAAGAAAGTATACAAGGCTGAAAAGAGTGGAATGAGAGGTCGTGGCCGCCCGAGAAAGAGTTGGCATGATCATATAAATGAGATTTTGAAAGATGGTAATATACCAAGTCAGAATAATAGGAGAGCATGTATGACGCGATGCATGGATGTAAATGAGGCAAAACATGTATGTCAAGATAGAGGTGTCTGGCGTTCGGTCCTCTCTGCCTACCCCAAGTAGGGATACGGCGTGATGGTATGTATGTATGTACTTATTCTTCAACTATGTGCACTATCGCTATCGACAGTTGGATCTCATGTATTACATGGAACTAGTCATATTCTAACTCATTTTTTTCGCGTGTCTGTTGAAATGTATATATTTGTTTGTATCTCGATATTATGTTTCACAGAAAAAATCATACGTAAATAATCTTAAGTTAGATTTCGTGAAAGATACTTACATATGTAGATAACTTCACAATATTATCTGAGTAGGTAGGTATCTACTAAGCCAATATCTACATAATATATTATACAACGTATTTATATCAGAAAATCTCATCATATTGGTTTTCTTATATGATACCTATATACATGCAAAGAATAACGTTACTAAAACTGAAAGAGACTCATTTAGAATACAAAACAGGACTTTTAAGGTCTATTTCAGACAAGCTGAATCTGCGCAGACGATCGGCTTCAAAGCAACTGTTTCTTCCACAGGTAGGATTTTTATTGTGGATGCTCATTCGAGATTTGAACAAAGTTAATGGGTCAGTAGCAGAGCAGGAATCGCACTGGTTTAATAATCAAATGCTAGTGAGTTCGAATCCTACGATAGCTGCCACGACCGATTTCATTAGTACAAGTATTTATTATGCTTATTTTAGGGAATGTTTGAGGATGCGCATGTTCTTTTTACAAGGAAATTTTATATGAAAATGTTTCAAAAATCAATATAGCGTCTGATTTATCTGGGTCGCCATTGAAAAATAATACTCAACGCAAAATTTAAACGAATATACAATAGGAACAAATATCATTTGTAAAAATACACGAAATCGAAATTCCAATAATACATACAAATCATCGACTGAGGAACATGAGTATTGTTTATTATGACATCAATACACTTTAGTGATGAGCAAGTCTTTCAGTCTTACCAATTGCATGTACAAGACCAAGACATAAATTCAAGAGTCACATTTATTGAAAAGCAAGTAATTATCTACTTGCTTTTCAAATTATACTATAACCCTTTCCTGGCTATTGATTCCATATGGAATCATAATTTATTTCAGACTAGTGTAGACATCTATGAACCGATACGGATAACATTTTTATTTATGTCGATAAGGGAGATTTCTACTTTCAATAAAATAATTTATAACACATTTTTTGTCAACTGTTTCATTGTGTTATGTTATCTGAAAGTTGCAGCGAGTGATTTTAGGACGCCATTTTGAATTTTGTCTGGTAAGTGAAATAAAATATTCATTATTTAGAGTATTTTCAAAGAGTTTTAATAATTTATATATTATTTGTACTTCTTATTGCTTTCACAAAATTATATTTGTCTTTTTTTTAGTAAAATAACATTTATTCATTTATATTTTTCATAAAATATTATATGACTCCAAATGGAATCATCAGTCTAGTGATAACTTACTATCAGTGTATCTTTTTGTTTTCAATGTAAATTTTACTTCTATAATTTAACCACATTCGCACAATTTTTATTACACTTGAGTGACTACGTAGTACTTATATCATTTTTTTGTTTTTTTTTTTATTTTAGGGTAATATGACTGAAAGAAGTGAAAAGGAAATTTTTCAAAATGTATCAAAAAAAATCATCAAAGGACAGGACAGGGGGTTGAACGAAGAAGAGATTCGCCAATGCATAATAGAACCAGATGGTGAACTTTCTGAAATGGAATTTTCGGATGATGAAGAAGATACTGACTATTTCGAAAAAAAGAGTAACTACTGCATTGCGTGAGAACCTCCCCAATTTTGAAATTCAAACTGCTTCTTCATCTCATCCCAACACCGATGAAGCGGGTGCAGAGGAAATTGAGTTGGTCGAAACTTGTGAAGCCGGTGCCTCAAGTAGTAAAGATAGAACTATTCAATATCGTTGGAGGACACGTTCATTTGAACCACCAGAGAACATTGCATGGAAATCTTCATTACCAGATCCACCATTAGAAACATTCAGACCCATATCATACTTTAAAATGTTTTTTGATGATAATATGATAGAAACGTTGGTTTATCATACTAACTTATATGCCATGCAAACCAATAGCACTATTCTGGGTGTTTCAAAAAAAGAAATGGAGCAGTTTATTGGTATCAACTTGCTCATGGGGATTGTGAAGATGCCCTCTGTTTATGGATATTGGGAGTTGCCAACACGTTTTCCTCCTGTAGCTGACATAATGTCCAGAGATAGATTTAAAACCTTGAGGAGGTATTTTCATGGAAACGATAACAGTGCATTTGTGGAAATGGGAAATGATGGTTACGATCCTTTATTTAAATTTAGGCCTACTCTGGATGCACTGAGAGCCAACTTATGGAAGATTCCGCAGGAGGAAAATCAGTCCATTGACGAGCAGATGATACCTTTTAAAGGATTTTTGCAATTTAAACAGTTTTTAAAAGACAAGCCTCATTCATGGGGGATAAAAGTTTTCTGTCGTGCAGGAAGTAGTGGTATTGTCTATGATATAGAAATTTATACAGGTAAGAGCAACCGACAATCAAGTGAGATGGGTCAATCGGCTGATGTTGTTCTTCGCCTTCTTAAAAATATGCCCTGGCACCTCAATTTTAAAGTTTTCTTCGATAACTATTATACAGGTCTACCTCTAATTCAAAAGTTAACTACTCTTGGAATATACTCTATTGGGACGATAAGACCCAACAGACTCAAGGGTTGTGCTTTAAAAAGTGATGGAGATTTGAAAAAGATGGGCAGAGGAAGTCTGGACACAAAAGTTGACATTGATAATAATATTGTCGTTACTAAATGGTACGATAATAAAGCCGTGCATTTGTCATCGTCTTTTGCTGGGCCTGATCCTACAGATATTTGTAAAAGGTGGGATAAAAAGGCAAAGAAATATGAAGAAGTCACTCGGCCGAACTGCATAGCAGAGTATAATAAGTTTATGGGTGGGGTAGACTTATGCGATATGCTGATGGAGCTATATCGCATAGACAACAGAGGTAAGAAGTGGTACATGAGGGTCTTTTACTATTTCTTTGACCTTTGTGTCGTCAATGGATGGCTTCTCTATCGCCGCCATCTGAAACAAATCAATCCATCCAAATCTCATATGACTTTGCTGCAGTTCAAGAGCGATATTGCAAATTATCTGACATGCGCCAATAGTTCCTCCATCAAAGCAAGGGGACGGAGGAGTAATGATATCATTATTAAAAAAAGGAAGATAGCTCCGAAACTATACGACAGCATCCGGTTCGATAGTATCAACCATTGGCCAGAGGCTGTGAAAGAAAAGAAGAGGTGCAGAAATTGTAGTGCCTATGCACGTATTCAATGCAAAAAGTGCAAAATACCTCTATGTTTGGTCCCTGAAAGAAATTGTTTTGAAAAATTCCATACAAATTAAATATTTTTTTCAAAATACCTACTTTCTGATTTTTAATTTCCCATAAATTAAAGATAAAAAAACTATTTTTAGTTATCCATATATGTAGGATAATATAAAACTAGTCCCCTGCCATGTAAACAAAATTTAAAATAATCCACCCTAACTATTATTATCAATACGGTACACCTCGTATTGTGTGCATTAAAGGCTGATGACTCCATATGACATCACCACCATATTTTTATTATGTATAGAAAAAAAAAAAAAAAATTAAAAACCCTTTTTGGTACCCTATATGTACTAAAAAAAATTAAACTTTTTTTTTTTATCTGTAATACTTAATTCAGCCAGGAAAGGGATAAATTGATGTTACTGTTTATTTTACATACCTACCTGTCACCTGCGTACATTCAAAGTACTATTATGATTGAAATTTACATAAGTACGTACCTACCTACCGCCATATTCTGAAAATTCGAAATTGAACTGCGTACTAGGTATGCAAGATCAAGACAACCAAGTATGCAAGACTAATTCCATATCTGTGAATTTTATCTTAAGGGGTCTAGTTTGGGAATTGTGATAACTTTCACAAAAAATGATACTTATCACAAAAATTATAATATCCTATAATTTATCACTAAAATTCGTGATAAGTTAGAAATAATTTAATAAAAGTCTTGCATTCACAGTTCTGGTCTTGGTCTTACATTTGCACATCACTAATACAATGAAATCTCGTTAGCGTAGTTAAGGAATATATAAGATTTCAGAGGAATTTGTAAACAAATCTGATCTTTTCCTTCGTGTTGGTGTCCTCAGTTACATGAGAAAGTAGGTCAGGATCCTAATAATATATCACACGTATGTTTTATCAACTGACTCGTTGGTTGCCTAGAAGAACCACATAACCTTCGCGGTAATGAGCACCCGATATCCCCAAGACCTTAAAAAAGACACCTTTGTCAAATATAAATATGTAACATTATTATGTCACACGAGGATTTAGTTACGTTAACCTGTAAATATAACCATTGTTACACTGAATACATTTATTTATTTAATATTTATATTTTTACAATATTACACTTTTTTGGCTAAGCATTTACATTTTGGCATAAATACAAATCACCCGTCTTGTTCTTTCCCCTCTCCCCTCCATGTAAATGCTATGTTTCCTCCCTACCACCAACAACAAGTACTTGCTTGCCGCCGACCTCGAACGCATGACATTCGGACTTCTTTATGAGTGCTCAATATTACCGAGAATCATTGTTACATGAAATATTCAATGTATAGTGATGTGCCCCTGAATCGACTACGCGATACGCATCTCTCGTCGGACTGAGTGAGCGATTCGTGACGATGATTTCTTCTGCAGTGGTAGGTGATTTCCTTTCTCGATCCATTTCTTCTTATTCCGTTATTTGCCTTAACGCCGTAAATAACGCGTCGTGACAAAAGTGCAATTATTTATATCTGAGTATTAGGCTTAGGCCCACACAAAATAAATAATTAATGATTTTAATGTCTGCCGCGGTCTTCGGCGGTCATATGGTGGATTCCACGATCTACAGTTTCGGAGCGGTTAAATGCAGCTTCGAAGATCTGATTTTATGGTGGAGAGTCAATGCACAGCTATGACAATTGGTCAATTAAAGAAGGAACTTACTAAGATTTTGATTTTAGAATTTAATGTTCAATAACACTTCACGGCCGTACGGCGTTTATACGATTTTGTTGTTATTTTACGTTCTGTCACGGCTTGTGGATGCATTACTGGCTGAGTGAAATTTTGGTGTAGATCGCTTGGTATTTATTGTTGCAACGGGGTTGATTTATGGATGTTGCTAGGGCGAAAAAATAGGAAATGTCGGGATGGTATGATTGGATGAATTACCAATCCGCAACAATATCATTATTATACAGTCCACTAAATTATCTTAGCCCGAGTTGCATTCGGCGATTTCAGCGCTAACAATATTACATAAATATAAATATACAGGAAAAGTTGCTTTACCTTATCAAAAAATTAATATCTTATGCTTGATGAGGCATGCACGTGATAATTTTCAATATTGAGAGTATGTATGTATGTAAAAAGTTAAACAAAAATTAAAAATAAACAAAAATAAAATTTGATTGATAAGCGAAGTAAATAAAAAGGTATTGGTGAACATTGTGCTAATGATCACGTAAACCAGCCGATGACGAGGCGTAGCTGTAGGGAGCTTTGTGCGTAGTAAGTACATCGATTAGAGAAAAAATAATTTTATCTACTTTTCCTAACCAAAAAACGCACTGGGTGTTAAAACATTGCATTTCATTGCATTTACATACTAATCAACACATAATTATTTTTAGTTTTTTTTTTATTATTTTCCAGAAAAATTACAAATTTTAACATTATATATATAACAAATTGGTATAAGATTATAAACACTTAAAAGTTACATGGAATATATCACCTCACTAGACCTAGGTCTGTTCTGGGGTGATACTATTTTTTATTCATTTTTGTCATGATGTATGTAATAATATGCAAGGAATGTGAAAATCAAGTATGTATGTAAGTGTAATTTGTCTCATGTATATCGTCTAAAGTATTGTCATTTTGTTATTTTATGATGTAGGTCAAGTCTTTTTCTGATTCATTTCTTCCTCTATCAATGAGCCACTTGGTCACCAATTTTGCCAAGTTTTTCCCACTTGGTGAGATTGAGTTGGCAAAGTTCGGGATTATTTTGTTATATATTCTTGGGCCTAGGAAATGAATATATCTTTGGGCAAATGTCGTCTGTGTAGTAGTTGGCTATAGAAGTCTCCTATTTCTAGTGTCCATTGAAAGTAAGTATCGTGGTGTATATAGTGCGGTATTTCGAAGAATGTGTTTGATTATTGTTTTAATGTATATTTGTCGGATGTCGAGTACTGTAAATTCTTTGAAAAGTTCATCAGATGGGTATCTACATATAGGGCTTTCTACAGATTACTCTGATAAGCGACTTTTGAGCAATTGCGGCTGGGTAAAGATTTGTCACAGCCATGCCACCCCAACCAATAATACCATATGAGAGTACAGTTTGGCCCAATGCGTAATATATTGTCTTTAAGGTTTTCAGATCAAAAATATCTCTAATATTTCTGAAAACGTATGTAAGTTGTCGGGTTTTTTTAGTTACATTTTCTATGTGTTCCGTCCATCTTAAATTATTGTCAATTGTGATTCCCAAATATTTATATTTTTGTGTGCTTTCTAGTTCGGGGCAAGTACAAGTTTATATTATATACTTACTTTTTTCTTCCAGCTTGAGTATTTTTTGATTTATTTTCTTATTTCTACGTTTTGCCTATATAACTTTAGCTCTTACAATGAATAATTTGATGTTGAATTTATCTCTTAAATTTTCAATTATTTACATTAGTTTGTACATTTTAATATTAACCAAAATAATTTAAAAATGTGTTTTTTTTACTGCTTGCTTGTTCCCTTTACTTTTGCTATGAAAATTGCAAATTTTTAGCCGGGGTAATATTTGATGTTCCTTTTCTCATCGTGTTTCGAATGTACCCGCCCTATGATGATAAAAGAAATAAATAAAAAATATGTTTAGGTATTACTTTTTTTATATAAGTGTGTGGCAGACCACATCTCGAAATTTCTTTCGAGCGCGCGCCTAGCGACAGCAAGTACATTTGTTTATTGCTAGGCCGAGTTCATCGCCCGCAACGTCAAACAAGTGACAATACTCCTCAACTGGGTATGACACTTCAAATAAATAAGTCTAGAAAGTTCGAGGACATTGAACTTGCTACCCCCAGCGCAGCACTATTTAAGGGAGTCTACACCTCTACACGTCGTCACTTCATTTCCGTATTTCCGTCACTTCGATTCGTCACATCACGCCGCCGTTCTCGACCACGCCGTCTCGCCGACACTTCGTCTCTCGACCACCGGTCATCTCTCGACTAGTGATGAGCAAAAGTCTTGCAAGTCTTGCAGTCTTGGTCTTGGTCTTGCATTTTTTGCAAGACCAAGACCAAGACCAAGACCACATACTTCACTGCAAGAACAAGACCAAGACCAGGTACGCAAGACCAAGACCAAGAACAAGACCATGCTTGCAAGACCAAGAGTCTTGCAAGACTTAAATGCAAGACTCTTGCGGTCTTGCATTTTTTCAATATGTTGACATATTACTCATAGAAATTGCATTGGAACGACAGTAAATGACTTATCCAACTGTCGATTCGTTTAAGGGAATGAAATTCTCTTGAAGGAAGAGGCAGTTTAAATTCAAGCTACGCGAGATTGTATGCAGGGTCTATATTTTTCACGGTGTTTCCAACTTTGAAGTCAAAAAACACCAACATAGAGGCTTCGCAGCATATATGTTCCATAGACGGATTTACTCAGAATTCGGAGTAGAACATTTCGTGAGTCTGTGTGTGTGTATGTGTGTGTGTGTGTGTGTGTGTCCGTCCCCCGTATTAACTTTTGATCCGCTCAATTCACAGAGCCGAAAATTTCAGAGTATATAAACAGTAATAGGCCTACAAAACTGTTATACTCAGAATTTTGATTTTTTTTTCAGTCAGGAGTTATCAACTTTTGAATTTTCACTTTATTTTTCCATATATCTCAGAAAGCATAAAAACTAGAACGCTGAAAATTGGTATGAATATAGACAAATACAAAATCTCAAATTTAATTATTCAAAAAAATTACAGAGTTTCTTTTTTAATATATTTTTTATGACAAATTTATGTGTTTAACTGCCTATATTTCCATAATTTTTAAAAATATCGCAAAAAGCCGAAACACCTCAACTAGAAATTTTAATTTTCTATAAAAAATATTAGCATTGTAGTATTACATCTCCATTTTTTTTTAACAATTTTTATAAAAATTTACGACATCGCTTCATACAATTTGTATGGCAGTCGCCTATACACAATATGTAAGAAGACTTAATAGTTTGATACTTTAATCTCCAAACATACATACATACCATCATGCTGGTTTCATATTCCGGGTAGGAAAAAGGACTGACCTCCACACTATCCTATATTGACATACATACCTACATGTGTTGTATAGAAAACAAAATATCTTAAAATATTCAATAATTTTGATTTTTGGGTTTATAGTTTGGTAGGTACTTATTCTTCAACTATACATAGGTACTATCGCTATCGACAGTTGGATCTCATGTGTTACATGCAACTAGTAGTATGGTTTTAAATAACATACAAAGATCGAATTTTATGACATCATTTTATAAAAATGGTATAAAAATAATTTATAATTTAAATAATTTTGTTTCATTGTTAAATGAATTCGTAATAATAAATAGGTGTAGTTACCAAAATGTAATTTCTAGGTAGGTACTTCTTTAAGAATGAAATTTACATATCGGTTTAAAATACAAATATTTTTTATACTATGAACACGTGCGTGTATACACAGGAAGTCAACATCTCAGATTCAAATTGTCTCATATTACGTTTGATGCAAAAATAACTCTTATCATTACTAGCGCAAATGTCATATTTGACCGCGGTGTGTAAAAGAATAAAATAATATTATTCTTCGAGACAATAATTTTGGCCGATGTAAACAAACGTACTCAGAGGCGTTGCAAGTGTAGGTACTTTACCTTGTGCATAAAGTAAATACAATTAATTATTTTATTTAATGTTTTCCAAATTTCGATTTGTTCAAGAGAATTTATTTCTATTAACAGACCGATAAAAGTTTCAATCGAAGATGTGCGAGATATGTATGCCAGATCTATATTTTTCATGGTTTTTTCAACTTTGAAAATACCATTCCTATGGAGCACGTTACAACTATTTAATTTTAATACGAATAATACTGCCGAAGGCCATTTACAATTACAATAGGCGTGATGACAGTAAGAAAAAATCATTGAAATTATGATTTTATTAGATAAAATATGTTATAAAGATTTGAATAAATATATTTATTTTCATTTTAAAAGAGCGAATAATATTAATATTATTAAAATAAAAATACAAAATATGTTTGTCCGCCATTTTATGTGAAACACCAATCAGAGCGCATGACGTCACCATATTGTCACTGTCAATTGTGTTTGTTACTGTCAACTGTTGTGTTGTTCGAAATGGCTATTTTATTCATAACAAGCTATATGGAATATGCTGCTTATTTTTAACATGCTATTTTTATTTATTGATTTATTTGGTTTATTTGGGACAATAAACCAAATAATATCGCTATCCGCTCTATTGAATCGTTGACGCATCTGTTATAACACGCACCGAGTATTGTAACGTGGTGGAGAATATTTAACGTTTCAGAAATAAATAACTTGGTGGCTTTCATTGCTTGATTATAAAATAAAATGATGTAATTATATTGTTTGTGGGAGTTGTACAGTGTTACATGAGGTTGAAATGGAAATACACAATGTATTATGATGAATCTAATATACATATGGGATAACTGTTATGATTCATATACATATTATGATTAATATATTAAAATATGTAATAGGTGTGATGACTGTAAGAAAAAAATCATTGAAATTATGATTTTAAAAAATAAAATAGGTTATAAAGATTTAAAAAATGTTTTTTTTTTAATTTATAGGAGTGAATAATAATAATATTATAAATATAAAAATACAAAATGTGTTAGTCCGCCATTTTATGAGAAAAAACAATCAGAGCGCACGACGTCATAGTATGGTCGCGTCAATTCTTCTGATAGTCTTCAATACAATATACGCATTAATTGTCGGTCTGGACTATGTTTATTTTGGTGTTATCGATATATTAATATTTTAATTAGATACTTAAAACTAAAACAAATTAAATATAAATGGAACAAGTATTCATCAAAGCAAATAGTTTCAATTTACCTAGATACTCGCCTACCTATCGGGGGACACTATGGGCCGGTATTACAGTGTCAGTTTAAGAGCTAAACTCAAGTTTTACAAAAATATAGCGTATTACAGTGTCCGTTTAGACCTAATCTTCCCTCAAATACGTCACTAAAACGACAAATATTTAACTCAACGTTTCTGGCAGATTAAGTACTTAACTGTGAGTCAACTGTCATTTGCTAGGCAACTCGTGTAGTTTCAGTTTCTATCACTAGAGGCGTTAGGCAACGTGTGTAGTTTCAGTGTTGTATCGAAGGTGGCGCCACACAACAAAACAAACTGACAGCCGTATTGAAACGAACACGGGCATTTAAAAGCATTATTTTGGTGAAAAAAAAATTCAATTTACCATGTTGGATAGTAAAACAATGGTATTTAAAGTCGTAGCGTCCCGTTTTGTATTTCGTATTATTTGAGGTTATTTAAATTTGACAGATAATAACCACAGAAAAAGTGAAATATGTCTATAATTGAAGATTTAGTAACTGACATGTCATATTGCACTGTAATACGGAAATGGATTCAATCTCCCCTTAACATTAATCAACATAACAGTTTGGCAAACTCAATGAGTTGAGGGCCGACTGTAATATCGGGCCTATGTTAATTGTATTTTGTATGTAACTTAGTTTTTATTGAATAAATAAATAAATAATGAACGCTCGCAACGTATGGTAAACTAATTTAGTTTTAGTATTCTACAATTTTGTCACGCGATGGTGAGCTGACGAACGTTCGACATGTTATGATGCTGGTCACTGCCAAACTAAACTAGCAAGCTATATTTTTTTCATGCAATGAAGCGATTTGCGAAACGACGGCGATTACGCGAAGCATGCGTTTTAAAACATCGTTACAATTTTAGCAGCATACGAATTATTACATAGCACTCGTTATTTGTATTGTGTTCATAACAAGCTATATTTATCTGCTATCGTTATTTTTAGCAATAGCAGCCATAGTAGTTATTTTTCTGCCTGTCTTAACTACTCTTAACTAGAATGGAACTTTTGATGGTCGGATATTTCTTTGCGTCGAACAAAGACTTTTGTTCATCAGAATTTCGAAACGTAAAAACTTAATAATAAGTACATATAAGTACTTTATTTATCTGTAATTTAAATACAACTTACATCTCGAAAATCGATAAAATATGCTCCTTCTTCTCTCTACATTATGTGTTCATAAGCTAAAAACATACGCGGGAAACTTATGATGGCCTATTTTGACGTTTGGACATTAATGATGTTCTTTATATGCTTATTGCCTAAATAATGGTAAATATTATATTATTGAGAGCTAAAAGTGGGGGAACAAATACTGTACTTCATTGTAAACGCGTACTTAATAAAATTCACTTGTGTCTCGCCGTGCGAAATTTAATCACTTATTTCTCTTTTTTTTCGCGTGGGACGAAAACAAATACCTCAGTCGGTGTTTTTTTCGTCGTGTTTGTACATTTAGGGACCGCACAACACTTATGCACTTTTGAATTGATTATAAATACACAAATCGTCTTAGAACACATATATTACATATAGTAGTGATATGCAGTTTACGATACCATGACGTCACCGTCAGGGTCGGCAGCCGCCATGATACTACAAGCTTTTTTTGGCGTAAATGTCAAATTTGATTTTAAAATGGCGATTTTTGCTACTAAACCTTTATTTTATGTAGAAATGTATATATATTTGAAAACAGTGAATGCGTAAAAACATCGTGAGATAGTTTTTCAAAATTAGTCATCATGCCTATTATACACAATACAAATAAAAATATTCATCACAGTCAATTAGAAAAACATAATAATGTACCTATTTATTTTATCGATTGAATGAATATGCAAACAAAGCATTAAATATACATATAAGGGATACACACAGACACACTAAGCCTCTAAGTTGGTGTTTTTTGACTTCAAAGTTTAAAAAAACATGAAAGATATAGACCTGGCATAAAATTCTTAATACTGACGATTCATTAAGATAAATAAATTCTCTTGAACGTGTCGACAGTTGGAATATTATGTATCTATGTATATATGGGTATGTATGTATGCATGTATATATTTTTAAGTGTTTAGATTTTCTTATTAGTATGAATACCTAAATTTTGTATTTTTGTAAAGTAATCCTTTCAGAATACAATCTCACCATGATACTAGTTAATAATCTGCAATAAAAAGAATACCCTTAAAAATTTCAAATTCATAACTCCGCACTATATCACCTTCGGGGGTAGTGGAGGGTAAAAATATTTCACATCAAACCATTGATTTTTTACGTTCATATTGCCAATGTAAAACGCAGTGGTTCAACCATGTTAAGTAAAAATACATAATATCTACTGTGAAACAATATTTAATAAACAGTAAGTACTTAAGGCAAACAACACGTACTCTAATGATGTATTTGTAAAAGAATGTAATTTAATTAATATTATATAGGGTACCCATAGAAGAGGGTACCTATGTATATACATGCATAAGCAATATAGAGGTATACTCTTTGACAAAAAGAACCTCAATGACTTTCAAACTTAAAAATCTAATGAATAACGTATGATTGTTTGACCATTGGATGATCACTAGTAGGTACATACAAATTTAAGAAATCTTTGTATGAAGTTAGACTGAAAAAGCCAATTTTCTAAAAGCATAACATTTTTTCCACTTTTAATAATAGATGCACATTATTTCAATTAAACAATAAAAAAATGATTAATTAAATTTACCATACAAGGAAATAAAATAAAATCAATTATTAATAAAAAAAAAAACACGGCACTCGGCTCTGAACGAGCGGTATGTATGTCAAAGAAAGGATTAGTACTTCTCTTGTGTCACGCCGCCGTTAGACAAACATAACATTTATGATTGTATCATTAAAGTATATTTTTGCATGATTTTGCACGAAATAAGACATTTTGAATCTGGCACGGTTCATATTTTAACATCCTGTGTAGGACGTAGGTATATGTTTCTGTGCGAGTTTTGAAATGATATAATATTATACCTACATAAATATCTATCATTCAAGTAAGTTGGAAGGTATATTCATTATTTCACGAGTTGCATGTAACACATGAGACACAATTTGAGAGTACGTATCAAACTAAAAACACATTATTAAATATTTTAATTTTTTTTTATTTTCCAACCACAACTGTCGATTTGTTTAAGGGAATTTATTCTCTTAACATATAAAGCGATGATACGCGAGATTTGTATGCCAGGTCTATATTTTTCGTGTTTTTTTCAACTTTGGAGTAAAAAAAGTCAACTTAGAGGCTACTCAGCATATATGTTATATAAATAGATTATTATTAGATGGGTCGATGGCAGAGCGGTTAGCGTGCTGGGCTAGTAATCCAGTGGTTGTCAGTTCGAATCCTGCCTTGAACGTTTTCTTTCACCTATAGCATAAGCATTTATGCTTATTTTAGGGAAAGTAGGAAGATACATATATATGTACTTGTTTAGCAAGGACATATTCATTTTGTATGTAATGTTTTTTAACATTTTTTATAAAAATTGAATTTAGTGACGACATCTTTTCAAACAATTTGTAAGGCATCTCAAAATTTAACAATTATTGTAATAAAAGTTTAGTGACGACATTTCATAAAAATTGTGTGGCAGTGACCTATACACAATACCTATATTATAAGGCAATGAAATATAATATCATTGATCTAAGGTGACTAAATAGTTTGATACTTAATCTTCAAAATAAATACATACCATCAAACTGTTTTCATATTCTGGGTAAGAAGGAAGGACTGACCTCTCCATACTACCCTATCTTGACATACATACCTACATGTTTTGTATAGAGTACAAAATATCTTAAAATATTCAATTGTTTGTATTTAGGGGTTTCTATTTCTGTGCGTATTCTTTAACTAAACATACTATCGCATGTCTGATAGTTTCCTTGTATTTATTTGTATATTATTATAATTTTAGGGAGAGGACTTATATAATTATTGGCATCAATGTTCATGACTAGAAAAATATGTTGTTAGATATTTTCATAAGAATAATCTTTGAAAGATTTATTATATTCAGACAATGATTTTAGTTTTGATTCACTTCAGCTTATACATCGACGTTATGGATCTTAAATTCTTCAACATGTTTGTATTTCATTTTTTATTTTTATAACTATAATAACAACATTATATGAAAAGTTATAAAAATACAGAAATTTCAAGACGACATATAAACGATATTTCATAGTTTGGTGATTTTTTTTTCCAAAAATTGTAATAATTTGATCTTAGATTACCTATATATGTTTGATAGGTACCTAAAATTATATAACATGTTTACTATAAGGAAAATTTAGGTTTTATTAAAAAAAATCGAATATGTACCTACTTTACCTACTCATAAAAGTGCAAGACTTGCAAGACTCTTGCTGCAAGACCAAGACCAAGACTATGTATGCAAGACCAAGACCAAGACCAAGACTATACTTGTAAACGCAAGACCAAGACCAAGACCGCGGGTGCAAGACCAAGACCAAGACCAAGACCACCCCGGTCTTGGTCTTGGTCTTGCATTTGCTCATCACTACTCTCGACCTCGCGAGCACGATGGTACTTCACCATGCGAAGATTCGGACACTTCGAACACACCCGCTAACTCGCTCGTTATACCTACTCATCGTGAGAAAGTTCCTTTGTAAGTTATTTCATCAATTGTAAATTTACCTTTAAGCCAACTATTAATTGTGATCAATATACTCATTGTTACTTTTGACCATTCTTTCTTCTTCTCTCTCAACCACTGCCCTTGTGTTCTTATTTCAAATCATATCCACTTGGGATATAGTAAACTCTCTTTACTGGTAACCCCTCTGGTTACCACATATATTTAATAGTAACCACTCTGGTTATTAACTACTGTTGATTGGTAACCCCTCCGGATACCGATCAGCTTCATTGGTGACCCTGAAAACGTGAATATGAACACAATCGTTACCAAACAGCTTAACAGCTAAGATTCACAGCTACTGGTATTTACAAAACATCGGTATTTATCTAGTACCGGCCCGAGGTCGAAAAACGATAAATATGCATTCACAACAGTGGTATTTTTCCTTACAATAACATTAAACAACACTTACCGATTTTCCTCAGATCACTCCTTTTCTTTTCCTAGCTTTGAAAAAGAACGAATTGGTTTTTGAATCTCTCACGATGGGTACACTACACTACACCCGCGAAACAATCGCGCTTAATTCTATGCAATCGCGTTTAAAAATCACCCGCATTTCTCGGTTTTTAGTTATTCTTTGTCATAAATGTTGCATTCAAATAACACATGCATAGTACACATTCATTTTATTCTGAGATTGTAAACAAAGGTATATATTGGTACCCACTTTATAATTTCACACAAACAAACACTGTTAAAAAATTTTCTGTACGGCACTGCTTTAAGTAAAAAAAATACTCCGACAATCGCGATATACATAAGCAAAACCGCACTTCCGAATTTAGTTATATTCTTTTCACATAATTCACGGAACTAAAAATATTTTTCACATACTTCGCGACAAAAAAAAATCTCACGCACAACAATAATACTGAAGTGACATAACTTAATAATTTTATGTTTTACATACAGATTTACGCGTGGTACAGAACATTTAATTGAACTTGATATATTAATTTCATTGTTAAAACAAATATCGATCGAAAGTTTTCGGTTTTAAACGATAAAACTTCAATTTTGTTATTTTTAATAAGTAAACAACGCGATTACGGCTCGTGACTAATCTTTCAAAATTTCAACTAGCGGTAGAAAAATTAAGTTTTCAATAAACACCATCTACCGAGCGACAATCTAAGTTTTTGCTAACAAGATATTTACGTACGTTATTTAAATTCATTGCAATCAGAAATATGTTTTTATATCAAAGGAGCTCGCAAATAATTAATTAAATTATCACTATTTAATATATCAAATAGGTACTAATTTCGTGAAATACTTAACTTACCTATTTCATACTTTGTAATTTTGCTTTAAATACCTATTACACTTGGAAACTTGTAAATAATTTTTGTACTTAGACACATTTCAATATTTACCTATTACAAATAGAATATTTTAAACATTTTTGGACTTTGCTGAAATTCATATTATTTTTTTGTTGCATTGTATACCTAATTAGATACTTAAATTTATCTTCACTTCTAAAATACATTGTAATCAACTTAATTATTATTAACAAATACTTATCATTGTACCTACATATTACATTTTTGCAACATGCAACCAACATTATTTTATATATTCGCTTGCTACAATTGTAACTGTTTATATTTTGAGAATTTAAAATTTACAACTGTCAACTGCGTTTACCATGTACAACTATAGAAGCAAGATGAACAACATTCATCATCATCGTCATCATCAAACAATGATGGTCCATAGTAAAGTCTACAGCATCGAACCAAGATGGACAGCGACATTATCAACATCGATAAATCAAGATGGCAAACATTGTCAACGGCACCAAATCAAGATGAACAACATTGGCAACGGCACCAAATCAAGATGGACAACATCAGCAACAAATGGTTTTCATCAGCAACCAAGAGCAACACCGACACGCTACAACTCGCTATACTGGCACGTATTCCCAAAGACATCAGACTCACTTGATGCGCGGCAAAGAATGCACACACAGGCCCCACTGGAGAACTACATTCTCCAAAGCTGTCTAACGCAACAGACACGCCGCAACTTCAACGCTGGAGAACTACTCCATAGCTGTCGGACACCCAAATTTGAACGCACCCACACATCTCGAGCACACAAAAACTCACCTCGTCTCATCGCTACGCACGTCTTTGAACGAGGAATGATTTTGTTGGGACGCTGTCCCATCCTTCGTGTTATGCTTATGACTCGCACTCTGTCTCGCATACCCAAGGAGCTGCTCAACCACGACAACACGACGTCTACACGACACGGTCAACACGACGCTGTCAACACGTCACTGTCAACACACGCTGTCAACACGACGACAGTCAACGAAAACTTCGAAAACGCCAACGCAAGCCAACTGCACAGTTCTGCAAATTCGACAAGAATGTTTAGATGCCAATTACACTGCACAGCTTATCGGACTCCACGGACTACACTGACTCCACGGACTCCACAGCTTAGTGTACTAACAAGCCTCACCGACACACTGCAATTGTCAACGGGCTGAACGGGAACACTGTTTCCAAAGCAATCACATCTTGATCCGTCGCAATCATCATCAGCAACTAGGCAACAGTCCAACTAACACAAGTCTAACCATCTCTTCAAAATTGTAATGACTACAAAAAACTTCAGCAACGACTGCCTCAACTCAGCCACACCATGACGTTCTACCAAGGTATCGTGCCATCTTCGATACCACTTGGAGGGGAGGAATGTGGCAGACCACATCTCGAAATTTCTTTCGAGCGCGCGCCTAGCGACGGCAAGTACATTTGTTTATCGCTAGGCCGAGTTCATCGCCCGCAACGTCAAACAAGTGACAATACTCCTCAACTGGGTATGACACTTCAAATAAATAAGTCTAGAAAGTTCGAGGACATTGAACTTGCTACCCCCAGCGCAGCACTATTTAAGGGAGTCTACACCTCTACACGTCGTCACTTCATTTCCGTATTTCCGTCACTTCGATTCGTCACATCACGCCGCCGTTCTCGACCACGCCGTCTCGCCGACACTTCGTCTCTCGACCACCGGTCATCTCTCGACCTCGCGAGCACGATGGTACTTCACCATGCGAAGATTCGGACACTTCGAACACACCCGCTAACTCGCTCGTTATACCTACTCATCGTGAGAAAGTTCCTTTGTAAGTTATTTCATCAATTGTAAATTTACCTTTAAGCCAACTATTAATTGTGATCAATATACTCATTGTTACTTTTGACCATTCTTTCTTCTTCTCTCTCAACCACTGCCCTTGTGTTCTTATTTCAAATCATATCCACTTGGGATATAGTAAACTCTCTTTACTGGTAACCCCTCTGGTTACCACATATATTTAATAGTAACCACTCTGGTTATTAACTACTGTTGATTGGTAACCCCTCTGGTTACCAATTAGCTTTAAGTGAAAACATGTATTTAGGCATGAAACTGTATGTATCATTTTTGTTATTATTGGAGATTGATCTCGGTTATGGTTCGGTAGTTTCCTTCACAACGGAGCGTACTCAAGTTGTGAGGCTATGTGTTTGTGTGTCTGTATGGTTGTGTGTCTGTGTGGTTGTGTGTAGTTGTTTAAAGTGGTACCTGTAGAAATTTTCTGACTATTGTGCATGTGTTGATAATTGTAGTTTTTTGTATGTTGGTGATTACGTATGGGGGTAACTTTAGTATGTCTATATTTTTTTGGAGAGTTTTTGGTATGATGCCTGTAGACGATAATATTATTGGGACTATTGTTACTTTTTCTTGTTTCCACTGTGATTTTATCTGTTCTGCTAAAGGTATGTATTTATCTATTTTTTCTAAATGTTTCTTTTGTAGATTTGCTGTATTTGGTATCGATATTTCTATTAGATATGTGTGTTTATGTATTTTGTCGATTAATGTAATGTCTGGTCGGTTATGTAGGTTTGTTCTGTCTGTGATTATGTCTCTATTCCAGTATAGTTTGTAGTTATCATTTTCTGTTACAGCTGGGGGTGTGTATTGATACCACTTGGGGTGTGTTTCGATAAGTTTATGTTTGTGGGCTAGTTCCAAATATATGTGTTTGCAGATGTTATCGTGTCTTATTGTATATTCCGTCGGTGCAAGAGTTGAGCAGCCACCTGTTATGTGTTCTATTGTTTCTTTTTGTAATTTGCACTTTCTGCATGTGTCGTTTGTTATTGTATTGTCTATTATTGTTATTATTATTATTATTATTATTATTATGTATGCTGTATGTTTTCTAAATTAAATAAAATAAAATAAAAGTAAAGTAAAGTAAAGTAAATTTTATTAATAAGAAAGTATACAAAGGATACATTTTGACATATTATAAAAAAAATATATATCACAAAATAAATTTGAAATTCTCCCCGAAAAGAAGGAAAGCTTGTGCTTCGGGGAGGAGTTCACAAAACTTAAATTTAACAAGATAAGTATATAAAATACATAGAAGGAGTATACAGGTACACAAAATATCAGAGTTCATAAAAAAAATTACAAAAAGTAGAAAAGTAAATTAGAAAAAAAAGCTGACAACTAATATAGATATACACAGGACTTCACACACACACACACACACAATACATACACTAAAATTAATACATTCAATGGTACAATGAGGAGGAAATTATTTTAACCTAATTATTTTTAAATTATAAAAATAAAATAAAACAAAATGGAAACTCAATAAAAGGCATAATTGCTGAACATTTCGGTAGCTATCACGTAAACCAGCTGATTACAGGTCGTACCTACCTTGATTTAATGTTTTTTTCTATAATATTACAAGTTCGTCTCTATTGAAATATTAAATTGTTAAAGAAATAATTCTAAATACGGCTCTTCTGACTAAAATGTTTGTCCAGGTCCGAACTCGACGGCAGAACATGATTGTATTTTTACGCAGTGTATATAAAACTGTCAGATCTTTTAAAAATGTGGTAATATTAATGAGGCGAGGTGAGGGTGTTTGCTTTATTAATCAATAAGGGTTGTAAAATCTGTTAACTTGGCGGGAGGAATTCACTTGGTAATAATTAATTTAATTTCTGGTGCTATAGCTGAGCTTTTGCGGTTTCTTATATACATACACACAAATATAATTCAACAGCGCGGTTAGCGAAAATTTGTAAAAATAATAATTACCATTTGTTTAGGTTACTGTGTTGTTTTGTAAAATAAAATATATTTTTTAAACAACTGAATTCTGACAATATTCCTCTTCTCTTTCTCTCATTGTCCTTTTATTTTCCTATTGTTGCTAAATGTTTATATTACTATTATTACTTTTCAGACAACTAACAGGTACTATGTCAAATATTAATTCAACATGCACCTAATAACAAGTTGCCACATTCTGTAGATTTACGATATTAACTGTCTCACAGATCCAGACTGAAAACACAATTGAAAACTGTTTCTGCACCGGGAATCGAATCCGGGACCCTTGGCTCAGCAGTCAGATATCTAACCAACTGAGCCAAAAAGGTCAACAAATGTTCTAATATTTAAGTTTCTTTACAAATTATAATAACTCTTGGCAGTCGCTTCATTGTAATAACCAGACTCGCCAATTCCAGGATCATGGTCAAAGCGTACCCCGATAGAAACGGGACAAAAGCGCTAAGGGGAAATAACAAATTATAATAACTATAAACCTCGCCTTCGATTATTGAGATTTACTCAACAATGATTCTTTTTATTTAAAACATTAGTTGACTATTCACAAATTCAATATTATATAACAATATCAGCTGTGAGAGATTTCGAGAGATGAATTTTTACCACCGTATCTACCGCGCTTTTCTCTGCCTTCCACTGTTGGTACTTTCTTCCAGAATGTTTGGCATGTTCTTTTTGGTTATCGCTACTCCACTACCACCAGTTCTGTTCATGGGGACTGTAAACGGCCACAGAACGCAAAGTGAGTGACAAAAAAGCATAGTATGAAAAGTAGCTCATGGAGCTCTCTAGATTAGCAATCTCGGCACCATAGTGCAGAAAGAACAATCGACGAATGTGAATAGAAGATTCACACTCGTGGACTGTCATTGACTTCACATCTTTTTAAATGTTTTAAAAGCATCAGAAACTATTTAATTTCATAAAAGATCTCTTTAAAAATAAACTCAATGTGATTCTATCAATAGTAAGGCACCAAAACTGTGACAGAACTTCTTGAAGGCTTTGAAATTGTTCTTCGAGATCACAAAATCCGCATGACCTATGGGACCTTGAAGAGGCCCACGTACAGCAACTAGGAGCTCCTATCTATAAGAGCACACCATTGAATGGAAAGAACTGACATGAGGCAATTTTAAATCGGTGAAGATAACTTTTGAAATTTCCGTACCGTGTGAAAAATTGGGAAGTCCAGTCACGTCAGGAAAAAATAAAAAGGTTTATTATTGGTAGTTGATTATTGGGACATTGCAGCGGGCGTTCTGAATTGGCTGCGAAACTTATCGCGTTGCGAATCCTTCGCGAATTCATAAATAATAATAATACTAATTATATTATTTATGAATTCGCGATAATAATAAATTGACATAAAACATGTTAATAGCCGAGAGGCAACATAAAATTAAAAAAAAACAAAGATGCAAAATTAAGATAAAGACCAGGAGACATTAAACGAGAAAGAGGAAACAGCTAAATATATATTATTATGTACCCTAGCTTTATTATTCACTTAGCATTTGTTAATTTGCCTTATGGTATAAATTTTGATTTGATTAAGCGAGAACATATCCATATTGCCTTGTTACATAATTCGCAGATGCGCGAATCGTTGAATACTTCAGAATACTTCGTTGAAGTCAAATCAATAATTCACATTTTGGTCCTTATGGACTTCTCGATTTTGACACGCAGAATGCAAAGGACACAAGTAATGAAGTGCACAAAAAGTGATAAAAAAATATTTGGTTTTATTACAATTAATTGTTTAGCTTATTAGCTGTGAGGCACCGGCTTAGAATAGTGCTTCCACTCTTTTCTATTATTGTTTTCGAGTGTCCCGTAAGAGCCGGGTAATCGAAAATACAACAGGCAACAATAACATCTCACATAGTTCAGCAATGAGGTTCACCACCCATTCTGAATGTAGTTCCTTTTAGGTGAGACGAGACTGGTGTGTGGGTATACACAGATGTGTTGTGCTCCCTTTTATAAGGCAATCACACCCGCACACCTTTCGCTGGTTACCCCACTTTGTGGGATATGCCGTGATGGTATGTATGTATGTGTAATTGTTTAGCTTAAACCGATGACTCAAATTGTGTCTTTGGAACATGAAAAAGAGTCTAGTGTCGATAGACCACAAAAATAAAAATAATTATATTAATCGCGGTGAAAAATTGGATTCAATGATCCCAATATAGAGAGACATATGGATGAGGAGAAGAAGAATATGAAACCGAGGATCTTGTATTCAATGTATCCACCCTTATTGAGACAAATATAAGGATTGAGAAAACCTCAAACCTCAGCTTCCATTTTAAATTATACATAAACTAGTTAAATTTATCAGATGAGATCCAACTGTTGATGGCGATACCATGTATAATATTGAAGAATACGTACCAAACCATAAACACAAATTAATCAATGTATTAAGATATTTTGTTTCCACCCAAGTGTCAATTCGTTCAAGAGAATTCATTTCTCTCAATGAATGGACCGTAGTAATCTTAGTCCCGTGTGAGATAATTGTATGCAGTAGTAGAGTTTTTGCACGGTTTATCCAACTTTGAAGTAAAAAAACACCAGCTTAGAGGCTTCGCAGCATATTATGTTCTGTGCATGGATTTACTCAAAATTTGAAGTAGAACATTCAGTGAGTCTGTGTGTGTCCGTCCGTCCCTTATTACTTTTGATCCGCTCATCAATGCTTGAAGCCCAAATTTTCAGGAGATTGTTAGGCCTACAAAACTTTTATACCTACTCATTATTCGCTCTCACACGGGACGAAGATAAATACTGTCGATTCATTAAGAGAAATAAATTCTCTTGAACGAAAGGACAGTTGGAATAAACAGTTTAAATCATAAAAGAGCATTAAGGAAGGTCTTCCCAAGTAGTTGGCTTTACGAAACAAACTTATATATTTGATAATTCCAAAGTTAAATTTAACAAATAAAATAGAACACAGCATATTTCCAAAGATTCGATTAATTATATTGACCGAGCATTTTCTTGGAGGTGTCTCGGTATTATCAAGATCTTAATAAAAGTAAATTTAACAAGACTAATCCAACACTTCAAATATTTACAATGTTTCCGAGTATGTGGGCGGAGTTACAGTGATTTTACAATGTTGTCAGTAATGTTACTTTGATGTCTTGTTGAAAACGAAAAATAATTGTGAAAAATATTTTTTGAGTTCGCTACATCCACCACCACCCGCTTTGTATATTGGGACTGTAAACGACCCCTTCACAGAACGATAAGTGAGCGACAAGAAAAAAATGCATTGCACGAAAAGTAGCTCATGGAGCCCTCTAGATTAGCAATCTCGGCACCATAGTGCAAAAGAACAATCGACGAATGTGAATGGAAGATTCACACTCGTGGACTTAACCTACTGGGAATCTAACAATAATAAGGCACCATAACTATGACAAAACTTCTTAAAGGCTTTAAAATTATTGTTCTTCGAGATCACAAAATCCGCCTAACCAATGGGACTTTGAGTTCATATGAAACAAAACCAATGCTTCAAAATTTCGATTTTTGCACAGAGTAAGAGATATACAGAGTAAGAGATATACAGACTAAGAGAAATACAGAGTAAGAGATATACAGAGTAACAGATATACAGAGTAAGAGATATACAGAGTAAGAGATATACAGAGTAAGAGATATACAGACTAAGAGAAATATAGAGTAAGAGATATACAGAGTAAGAGATATAGGTACAGAGTAAGATATATACAGAGTAAGAGATATACAGAGTAAGAGATATACAGGGTAAGAGATATACAGAGTAAGATATATACAGAGTAAGAGATATACATATATAGCTGTCATAAGCTACGACTCAAGGCCAGGGGATTGGTACACTGAGTGAGGTAGAATATGTAGGTGCATCCGAAATATTCAATACAAATCGGATTTTAATGACACATTTATACAGTAGGTACTTTTTGATATATGTAAGTGTTTAAATTTTCGTTCCGAACTATTCCCAAAATATTCAAATGTCTACTTTATATTGATTGGCACAAAATTTAAGTGGCACAGGCACGCTTTGTGTAGTACCAATAAATATTGCTTATGTCATGTCTTCAGATTATTGGTCTGTGGATAATTATAACAATATACATTTTTATAGCGACGTTTAATGATTTAAGACTATTCCAAGAGCGCTGATAGCTTAGTTTTGTGCTGCTCTACGAAATAAAGTTGTTTTCAGTCCTTTAGTGAAAGTTCTAATACTTTGAACACTGCGGCCATCTGGAGGCAGCGCATTCCACTTAATAGGACCGCTCACATTTAAGCATTGGCCATAGCAAGCCGCTTTGTTGACTCTATCAAACTCCTATAGGGAATTGTTACTCTGTGATCCATATGACCTGAGTGTGAGATGCCTCCCAGAGAGCGTATTTCTCTGACACAGCTCTTGAATATATTTTGATAAATTGTTTAAAGCATTAAACAACGTTAAATTTTGTAATCAACTAGCTCTGGACATTTCAACCAGTGTATTTTGTTGAGTAGTGAAGAGTTGTGACATCGTTTATACGCACCGAAAATAAGCCTTGACGCTGCATCAAACACCATACCCCTGAGTCGAATTGAAAACGCTGTTCGTTATCGCCAAGCGCTAATTTGTTTTGGTGTGGGCTTTGGGATTTAACGAATATTGTCCGTTGTAGAAAAACGAGTGGGTTGTGGGCAACACTAAACTCTCCACACCAAAGTAAGCGTTCATTTCTACTTTAAATGTTGACAATCTCAATATGGTAAAGAATGCTTATATTGTATGAAATATTTTAATAAAAGCAGATAAATTTAGTTTTAAAGAGCGTGAGAACATTTTGAAAATTTTTACACGTGATATCATATTAAGAAATTTTATATTATCTATGGAAAGCTAATTAGTTTTAAGTTCAAGCTAATAATATCAATATGAAACCAAAGAACTGAATATTGCCAAACATAAAAAATTTCTCTTGTTACATAGATAATCGGTGACGTGCGGTGTAGCAGCTACAAAGAGATGAAGAGACTGGCGGACGATAGAGTTAAGTGGAAAGATCGAGTGTTTGGTGCAGACCAATCTTAGGATTGTGACCCAGAAGAGAAGACATATATTATGTAAGTCTCATACAAAAATCCATTAAATTAAATATAATTTTTCACACCGTTGAATATTTTTCTTCTAACATTGACCAACTTTGAACACAATTTTATGAAGATTCTTGGTGTTGTATAAATAGTTGAAATTAAAAAATATCTCTAATTTCCAGGTCGTGAGAGCATTTTTTTCAGTTTAATAGATGGAATCATAAAGAAACATTGATAAAAAATGAACAGTTGTCTATGGAAAACTAATCAGCTCTAATTTTATGGATTTAACACATATGATATCAATATGAAGTCAATCGGACTTATAGTTTGGGCTGCAGAGAGGACACAAAAAAAAACATCGTAAATAATAAATTCATAGAGAGGAAATCAAAAGTTGTCTATGGAAAACTAATCAGCTCTAGGTCTATGCACTTTACACAATATGATGTTAATATGAAGTCGATCGGACTTATAGTTTGGGCTTTAGAGAGGACACAAAAAGGATTTTCCGTACGCCGGACGCCGTACACCATACGCCGTACGCCATGCGCCATATATACAAACACATCATGACGAAACTCACAGTGTGCACTTTCTTCGTGATACCCGTTGAGAAATTGATGTAAAAAAGATACGCTTAAAAATAGTGAAATCATGTCTCTCCACTATTCCATATTGTGGAGAGTAAAAAACTACAACAAACGTCAAATCCCATACAAAAACAAATTAGCGCTTGGCGATAGCGAATAGCGTTTTCAAATCGACTCAGGGACCATCTGTAATCTATTGAGTTGATACTTATTTGAACTTAGTTAAGCTGTAGACTACCTTAGTATTTACATTTTATCTTGTGATTTTAAATTGTGATCTTTGAAGGTACCTATATCAAATAAATATAATCTATCTTCAAATTTTTAACCACCCTTTCTCACGTAACTGAAGCTTGGTGACGTAGAAATTGTTTCGTGATGGATACGTGATGAAAATATCAATGATTATTTTTTTACGCAAACAATTTACTCTGCGAGGAAGGGTCTAATGGAAATTGGAAAGCTTGCGAAATGTAAACTTGGGACAAATTTACTTCACCAATGATTAATGACATTTTTTTAAACAGTTCACAAATAATATAATCAAATTTCAGAAACAAATTCAATTATATAGGTCACAAGAATACATTTGAAAACAAGTAGTTTATAAGACAATTTGAGAACCTATACCTACCCCTTTCAAAGTTTTCATTATGTTGAAATGTTATTTTTTAAATAAATTCATAAAAATATTTATTTATTTTATTTATTTATTTATACATCTTCTTGTACATAATATAAACAAATATAATTGTACACTGGCGGGCTTATTGCCATTAGGCAATTTCTTCCAACCAACCAGATTACGAAGTATTACAACATTGTGTATGTACAACAGCAAATAAATATGAGTAAAAGAAATCAATGAAAATACGTATAACACTTACATAAATACTATTAAAACAAAAAAAAATAATAATAATTCATAGCAAGAAAAAAGGATATGGTAAGGACAGGAAAGGAAATCGGGATCAGGTGTTCAAGGATAAATATTCCTTCTTTAGTTTTTTCTTGAAAATACTAAGTGAGTAAGACGACGCAATATCCGGACTAAGACTATTCCATAATCTAGCTGATTGTACTTCGAACGAAGAGCTGAGAAATTCTGTATTATGGATAGGGATGGATAGTGTTGTACGTTCAGCAGATCGGAGTGGAAGTCCATGGTTGGATAAATAAGTGAATTTGCTTTTGAGGTACTGTGGCAGGTTTGGGTTCGAGAGAATATTGTACAATAGTGACAAAATGTGTATATTGCGCCGCTGGCGTATCCTGGGCCAACAAAGAAGATTGCGGTAAGATGATATGCGATCAAATTTTTTCAACCCAAAGATGAATCTGATACATATATTCTGAAGACGTTCAAGTTTATTGAGATGCAATTCATTTGCATCCAAATAGCACACATCGGCATAATCAAGCAATGGAAGAAGAAGTGATTGAGCTAGAGTTATTTTACAACGGAATGGAAGGAAATTTTTAAGTTTATTAAGTGAATGTAGGGCAAAGAAAATAGATTTACTAACATGCGATACCTCATTAAAATAGTCATTGTTTTATGTAATAATTATTTATTTACTAATAAACTGAATAAATTGCCTTTTGGCATAAACGGCATATAAAAATAGAATAACAAAAAGAAAAAAACAATTAGGTAAGGGAACGTTTATTTTATTTTTTTATTTTATTAATTTTATAGAATACAACAGCAATACAATAATATTTATACAAATATACAAAGATAATTTTTATGTTGCCAATTATAGTATTCTAAAATATATTACATACACATTTGTTAACAATTATGAAAACAGGATGGGAAAGGAGAGAGGTAGGGAAGTATCGAACACTAGAAACTCATATTATGATTTATACCTCACGTGTCTCAATGTATGAATATTAATAAATTAAAATTAAGTTAAATGTGGCACAATTAAAAAATTAAAGATTTGCACAAAAAAACAGCGCACATATTAAATATCCGACAAATTCACATTTTTTTTAAATATATAAAAACTTGAAGCAAACATATCCAATTCCGGATCACTCAAACAATTTATATTGTACCCAGTACAAGCTATAGTTAGTTTTAGAAGATTCCATGTAAAAGAGACATTGGTTTCTATTTCTTCTAAGTGGACAGTGAAAACGTAGTGAGCTTAAGTGGGTGATCGACGTACTAGCCTATACCGCGGTTTTGTGAGTTGACGAGCCACGAGCCAGCCTCGTCAACTCACAAAACCGCGGTATTGCAATGATACACCGGCGAGCTTTATCGACGACCCATAAGACCGCTGTTTTACTCGCTCGTGGATCAGGGCCTTTCGAAGGGGTGCGCTGTCGATGAGACCTATAATAATATTGTATAGAAAACACATATCTTGGATTGATCTGCGTGTCTCCAATAGTTTTGTGTTGTGGTGTTTTAGAGCTTGAAGATTCAAACTTCAAACTTCAAGTTTCCTGAGCTTGGGGTTACTTTGTAATATTTGATAGTTAAAAAAGTTGAGAAGCACTATTCAGATATCCTTCAAAATCTAATGGGGTCTAAGCGAGTATTAAATATACAAATAACAAAAATTGAAAATAGTCAAATGAGTACTTTAGTCTATAATCGACAAAGTAGAATAAACACGCCGTACATAGCCAACAGCACACACATATATACATTGTAATGAAACTTTCAGAAAACAATCTCAGCATGATACTAATTGACAACCATAAAAATTGCGAATTCATAACTCCCCACTCATATCCCCTTGGGTTTGTAAGGAGTATAAATATTCGAAGTTTATAATATGTTTAAACCGTAGAACTCATGGATTTATGTTCTATAATATAAAGTTATATATAATATTATGTTAATAATGAGTAACAGATCATTTGAAAATAGGACTTTTTTACTATTGTCATCTATGAAGTAACGAAGAAATCTTTTTGTAACGCCTTCTATTGAGAAATTTGTTTATTTGTAAACAATGAAAGAAAAAGTCTATAAGTATACATGAGGTGACATTTTTCACACACATATGTCATCCCTGAAGTGCGCCAGAATTAAATATTTTGAATGAAATAGCACATTGTTCAATGTTATCAAATTAATCAAGCTGGAAACAGTTTTAATATGCATTGTCATGGAATAAACAGTTTTAATATGCATTGTCATGGAATAAACAGTTTTAATATGCATTGTCATGGAATAAACAGTTTTAATATGCATTGTCATGGAATAAACAGTTTTAATATGCATCGTCATGGAATAAACAGTTTTAATATGCATTGTCATGGAATAAACAGTTTTAATATGCATTGTCATGGAATAAACAGTTTTAATATGCATTGTCATGGAATAAACAGTTTCAATATGCATTGTCATGGAATAAACAAAATCTTAATATTTTCGAGCTGTAACAGGTCTGGAAGTAAGTTATAAACCGATTACAAAATTTCAGTGCGACCAGACATGGCAGACATGTGATGTTAATTAAAAGGATGTAAAAATAAACGATAACATAGTAATAATATTTAAAGGTGAACGTTTAGGCATAGTATAGAAGATTTTGGTTCGACGACAACGGGTTGAATCTGTCCCGAACTATTTTGCGACCAAAACGATATACCTACCGACATCTTCCCTGGATACCATCAAAAATAAGATGATGAGACATTTTCTCACGAGAAAATTACATCAATTTGTATTTAATTTAGTACGAGACGAAAAGCAGAATCAAATTAATCCAATTACCTATAAGTTAATTTTAAGTAAAGATTTACTTTTAATTTCATATAAAAGTTAATTACAAGTAAAGATTTTCTTTTCATTTAATATTTTATTTTTATTCAAATTGCAGCTAACAATTTACGAAGTAAAAAATAAATACCGAATGTAAAAAAAACTAGTCCAAATAACCAATCCATACATCAATTATAAGCTTGCAATACTATCATGATAAGTAATATAATATTTTATAGGTAGGTACGTGTATATGCATATAGCCGTATCTCATAAATTTAATCTGTTAATTACAAGTAAATATTTACTTGTCATTTCGTATAAAATTTAATTTCAAGTAAAGATTTACTTTTCATTTCATATAAAATTTAATTTCAAGTAAAGATTTACTTTTCATTTCATATAAAAGTTCATCAAGATAATATCAATTGACATTCTTGGAACACTTCGTATCACTTTATAACAATTAGTTTTGTTGGTAATATCTATGTACGTTATCTTATTTTTCAAACAATCCACCAACGTATAGGATATGCGGAGGTGGTAAAAGTCTGTATGGGATCACGTACCAAATACATTTCACGGAATCTCGACTGAGAATTCTCTTAGGTTTTATTTATATTACTCGTGCTTTTGATTCCTTACATGCGTGACAACAGTCTGATGTCGTCACAAAACACAACACATTTCACAATAAACATGTCCGCATGTGTAAGTCAATGATTGGATATAAATTTTGTCAAATAAGAAAGGAATTAAACAACCATTAAACTCACAATTGTCAATTCCTAAACTTTCGGTAGGTATGCAACAAATACACTGACTATTTCATTACATGTTATAAAAGATAATGTCATTAAAGTCAAACAAATGACTTTCCTGCTGAACAAACTATTCTCGGAATTGAATTTCCCAAAATTACATATTTTATACAAAAGAAATGCGATTAAGCTAATATGTAAAAATATATTTTATCAATAAAATTTATCCCATAGATCTTTGCGACAGTTGTTGGGGATTAGGTGTTTCCATTTCGTATACAACGATGTTGTACAAACCAGTACAGCACAGCAGCCAATCATCTCAGTCGTCCAAAACAGCAGATTGAGCTGGTTTAGCCATGTGCTTCGTATGTCCCCCGAGAGTGTTGATTATGCAAGCCTTTTTTACACTCCGGACGGGCGAGAAGACGAGGCAGGCCAAAACTAACCATCAAGCGAGCATTCTCTGCGAACCTGCATGATGCTGGCTTAAGCTGGGATGAAGCTGTCCATCTGGCGCAAGATAGAGAGGCTTGGAGAAATTTCGTGGCGTCCACATGCTCCACACTGGGAGCTAGCGTGGATTAAAGTACCTTAACTAGAGTAACATTAGTACAGGACCTCGCACAAACGGAATGATAAAAATCTTCCAAAAAAAAATACATCTTTTGGTCAAAATCATTCTTTATACTATGGGGTAAAATGATGCAATGATTAACCAGTACAATTTTAAAAAATATTAAAAACAATTTTAATAAGTTCTTGGCAACATTAAAAGAATATCTTAAGTAATATTATGTGAATTTTTATTTTGTTCGTTAGGATTTTTTTTTATTTATTAACAAAAACAATACAAGGTTCACATATAAATCATAATTTAAAAAGGTATACAATTTCCATCATATAATTCATAATAACCCTCTTTAATTGAGATAAAATCTCGTGTTAAAAGAGGGGAGTATCTATTTAATATTGTTACATTTACCAAAACATTGTACATCTACTAAAAAATATGAAGCTACACAAAACAAGAATGAAATAACAAAAAATAAATAAATAAATCAGTACAATTTAATTAAGCTTTTTTTTTAAGGATTATTAAGCTTTTGTGATTATTTTGTACATTTTTTCTTGGGTTGTCAATTTTTAACATTGTCTTAATGCCTTATTTTCAAAAGATCTGCTTCTCATTATTAAAATATGTAGAACTTTTAAAATTGCACTGATATGGGAACTCAATAAGAAGGCATAACTGGTGAACGTTGCGCAAGAGCATAAAGTGATCACGTAAACCAGCCTATGACAGGTCGTTAACCCTGTAGGTTGTAGTACCATGTCAGTCCATGACATTCTTAGCATTATGCGGTGGATCCACATTTCAAATGCTTCAAGGCGGTTTATAATATTAACTTTGAGAGTCCACGCCTCCACTCCATTAAACAGAACTGCAGGCCAAGTCAGTAAAAAAGTCGAGATCCGACAACGTATCGCCGCTCTTCTCGCCATGTTTACGCCCGTGACGACAATTCGTAGTCACTAAGCGCTGTCGAGTTCGTAAATGCACTTATTAGTATTTGTCGCCGTTAGGCTGGCTTGCGGTACATTTTTGAATTATCATTTATGGCAATACACAATATTTTCCCCATGATTTGAATAAATGTCAAATTTGTTTACATAAATTTGTTAAATAAATATAATATGGTCATATTTTAAAGCACGAAAGCAAGTTATAATACGATTAAATTAACTTCTTTTGTGTTTATTGAATGTTTTGAGAGTTATTTTAAAAATTATTTTTAATTATATTTCGATCAATTTATCAAGTGTGATGACAGCAGCGTGTTATTTTTTTACTAAAAACTACGCCGAATTTTCTTTTGTTAAGTGTTAAAATACATATGTGATAAAATAGCTTACAAGAATACTTTCTCAAAATGAAAAATTATTTCAAATCTATACTTACGGAAAACATTTACGGACGCCTAGAATTATAATGTTATAATCTAAGTACGGACGCATATTTCCAATAAATATATACCTAACCATATAAAACTTTTGTTACGCGGTAATTAGCGAATTACGCGGAATATTTAAAGGGTTTGAAGAATTCTTAAACGGCGTCGTTTAACCCGTTTATATAATTATTCTCAAAATAAATATGAAATTCGGCATTGTTCGCGTAAAAAATGACATTTAATTCAACATGGCGGCGTTAGATCTTGTCTCTCGCCTCGATTTCGACCCAATCTCGCCGTCAAATAAGTGTGCGAGAACGATTCGACGCGTTATCTGCTTAGTGACTACCAAAACTGTCAAAATATCGACTATTCGATATTTTGACAGTTAATCTCGACATTTATCGGTCGAGATCTACTTACAGACTTAGCCTGCTGACTACACATAACACTTGACGATTTTTTGTCGGGCGGTTTCTATTCTGCATTTTATTTCAGTGTCAGGGTCTAGATTCTCAGTAATCATAAAACCCAAGTACTTGAATTGTTTTACCCTCGGCAAAAAATCATCATTTTGGTTTTCTTAATATTAATGTTAAGTCCATAATGCACTTCAATAGAATTGATTTTATTAAGTAGTTGTTGTCTTGTATATTTGATGTCTATAATTAAAAGTAAACCACTTTTTGATTCTACATGAATTTTACTACGTGCGAAATTCATGTAAAATCAAAAAGTGGTTTACTTTTAATTATAGACATCATTTTTAATGGAATTCTACAAAATAAAAACTTCGTCGATTATTTAGTCTTGAATATTGTCTTCAAGTAACACGGTGTCATCTGCATAATCTGATAATATTGTGAACCACACCAATGACTTTCACATCGAGATCTTTATCAGTCAGCGCTTCCTTAAAGACCAAGTCAGTTCTGTCATAATATAATGGAATTTATTTTTTAATGTAGATACTTAACGTTCAATTTCTTAAAAAAATATATAATTTCTTAAAATATACCTCATGGACTTTATTTTTTAAAATACATTCAATTTCTTAAAAAAATTAAATTGTTTTCTGTCATCTAAAAAAACCACTCATGTCTAATAAAACCGTTTTTATTTGGTGAATGTTATAGATAATAGCGTGTGGCGCAAAAAATATGGTAAATTCGTTGCCAATTTTCGGATACAATATGAAAATTATAATTTGATGTTTGGCATCACCCTGTCTTCTCTAGGCTCTTTGAGATTATTAAATAAACAGGAGTGGCCTTTGTCATTTATAATACAAACAAATAATTATAAAAAAATTAAAAGACGAAAAAAAAAACATTTAATATATTTCAAACCTTCTTTTTTAATATTCATTATTTTTAACTTTGTTACTCATTGCACAAAAATATTTTAATTCTTCTACTTTTTATAATATTCCTAATTCGTCTTTCAGTATACTCCTTCCTTCCTTCATTTATTATTGTATTTTCTTTTTTAATACTGACCGAATTTACTCCAGGCATCATTAATTTATTCGCATGTATATTTATCGGTATACAACTTGAGAAAGCCGAGTTTATTTTGAAGGTTTTTTTTGGCATTAAACACCACTTTGGCATTAATAAAAAATTAGGAAAGGATAACCAGACAGCAGAAATACCCAGAAGGATCGGACTAGGTTGGGCAGCCTTTGGGAAACTTAAACATGTCCTAAAAAACAGAGATATTCCCACATGTCTGAAAAGAAAAGTGTTTGAAACATGTATCCTGCATGCCTGTGCTTACGTATGGTCTGGAAACTATCACGGTAACTGCGAGGACCATACATAAGCTAAAATGCACTCAGAGATCCATGGAAAGGCAAATGATAGGCGTAAGTCTAAGAGACAAAATTTGAAATGAAGAAATCAGACGCCAGACAAAAGTTGTTGATGTCATGGATCGAGTTGCAAAACTTAAATGGCAATGGGCAGGTCATGTTGCCAGACAGGGTACGGACAGATGGGCACCCAGAATTCTAAATTGGAGACCATGGGATATGAAAAGGAGAATAGGCCGGCCCCAGAAAAGGTGGGCCGATGATATTGTCCCTGTCGCTGGAAGCAGATGGGTTCAAAAAGCCCAAAAAAAAGACGAGTGGAAACTTTTAGAAGAGGCCTACATCCAGCAGTGGAGAGATGGCTGAGAAAGAAGAAGAAGAAAAAGAACTTGAGAAATCAATTGGGTTGCTCAGAGCGCATTTTTTTTTACTTCATTGGTATCTGCGAATACCTTTCCCCTCTTTGCGAAATATGTCAAATATGCGGATACCTACTTATATTAAATGTTATTTTATTGTGTTACTAGAAGTTTTCTGTGTAGAAACGTTAAGTGTGTCTGTGTGTATCCGTCCCCCTTTATAACATTTGATTCACATAGCCCAAAATTTCAAAAAAATACCTATAGATATTGTTAGGCTTAGGCTAACTTTAATACGACATTCGAGTTTTTATGTCATTTTTCAATATATCTCGAAAACAAAAAAAAGAGAACGCTGAAAATGTGTATAAATATATAAAAATCGTATTTATTTTTTGAAGAAGTTCCGGGTGTTCTGAAATCCAAATTTCGATGGCGATCGTATATAATATAATAATATAATTGAAGAATACATACCAAACTTTAAACACAAATTAATTGTTATTCATAAAATACAGTTGGACAGTTGGAAAAATCGGTAGGTAGCTGTACATCTCTATCAATTTATCTTAACAATTTTCGTAAAAATTGAATTAAGTGATGAAATCGTTTCATACAATTTGTATGTCGGAATACGCAATATCTACGGGGACTCTCAATAATTTGATACTCAATCTTCGTACATACATACATACAATCAAACTGTTTAGTTATTCTGGGTAGGAAAAAAAGGACTGAAAGACACATTCACATCCCGAAATACATGTTGATATAGAAAACAAAATATCTTAAAATATTGAATGATTTTGATTTAAGGGTTTATAGTTTCGTACGTAACTATACATACCATAGCCATCGACAGTTTGATCTCGTGTAACTAGTACAAAAACATTTAGTATTAGTCAGGGTAAATATTTTCTTTCCAATAATAGTGTGTCAAGGTATTTGTCCTTAACCCAGCCCTGACCATGCGCATCATATATTGCGGCTATCTGAATATCCTTAACCTTGGTATCATACAAATATTCAACATTTCATATCAAAATGGCTTATACTATCAAAATGAAATCTTGCTAACTCGACTGAGAAGAGTGGTTGCATTTTATTTTAATTTTGTTACATGTTACATAATTAAAGAAAACAAGAAAAAAAATACAAAAAAAGTTGAATTCAAATGACCAAAATTCCCACAAAGGCAATGCCTGTGTGTGGGTATACAATATATTAGAAAAATATTTTTTTTATGTCTGGCTAAATATAATACTACAATACTATATGAAACCAGAAACAACTACATATATAGACCAGATAATCGGTGACGTGCGCTGTAGCAGCTACAAAGAGATGAAGAGACTGGCGGACGATAGATTTAAGTGGAAAGATCGAGTGTTAATTCAACACACCCAAATTACCTACAAGTTGCCACATTATCACGACTACGGTATACGGTCTTACAAACTATTTGGGATTTGAGTCTTCTTCTACTTCTGGGTTATAATCCTAATATTGGTTTGTACCAAGCACTCCATTTCTCCACGTAACTCTGTTGTCAGCCAGCCTCATTATCTATCTCTTGATAGCTGCTACAGCGCACATCACTGACCACCTGGTTCATACACATTTATCTATGGCGACGTCTATGGTCTTTGCCATCTCACCTAAAAAGGCACTACATTCAGAATGGGTGGTTGAACATCATTTCTAGTTATTTTGTATTTTCGATTATCCGGCTATTACGGGACACCCGAAAACGATGCAATATGTCTAGTTCAGTGCCTCGCAGCATAGCATGTAATTATTTTTGTATTTACAGATACAATTACAGTGACTATACTCGTATTATATATGTGATTAACTTACCCTTGTGACAAAAGTGGACAATATAGTACAGTTGGTGATTGATTAACCAACAAAGGTAGAACATTTGATTTATACAAAGCTTCCAATTATTTAACATACGATCTATCCGTACACTGCACACGTAGCTGCTGTTATTGCATTGTGCTGCATTCAGCAAGTTTCATTATACATTCGTCAGTTGTATTCAATTTCATCCGATATACCTATTTTATATTTTGAACTAAAGGTTTAAAGAAGTTTTTATGCATTAACAAAACGACCGCAGATAGAAGTCTGTGTGTACATAAGTGTTTATTAGTTTTCTTAAGAGTTCTGGCGAAACCCGGCAATCTTCGTTTTGCCTGAATTATTAAAAATGGTCCCTTCCAACTTCCATTTCCATCAGTCCCTCCCGTCCCTTCAGTATCTCAATTTTTTAGTACCCTCCGTCCCTTCAGTACCTCCTACTTCCCTTCAGTTCCTACCGTCTCCACCATCCCTCCACTGAAAAAGTCACATGAGATATATATGTTTTTATTCCAATACCGATCATTTTTTACAAATTAATTTGTGAGATAAACAAATCAGTGTACGCTTCTGGAGAGTCCACGTCGAACTCATGCAAGACAATAGAATTGTCAAAATTGTAAAGACATAAATACCCAACAACAGAAGACTACACGGAACACCTGCGAACAAGAGTTGAAAGGACAGTTGGACCTCCTTCTCTCAGGATAGTCAACCCTCATGGGTCAAATGACATAATCAATACTCGATGAAAAAGAAGAACCAAAACCACTTTACTTTTTTTATTACTTTATGAATAATAATTAAAAATTTTGTGTTTTTTTTATCTCGGATATTATGAATTTGTATTATGTAGTAGTAATCTAGAACATCGTCGGCCTCCGTGGCTCAGTTGTTTGGGTATCTGACTGCTGATCCAAAGGTCCCGGGTTCGATTCCCGGTGGAGACACAGTTTTTAATTGTGTTTTCAGTCTGGATCTGTGAGACGATTAATATCGTAAGTCTCCAGAATGTGGCAACTTGTTATTGGGTGCGTGTTAAATTAATATGTGACATAGTACCTGTTAGTTGCCCGAGAAGCAATATTAAATAAATAAATAAACATCAAGAACTTTTAACATCAAACATCTGAAACTTTTAGCCGAGAAGGGGAGCCTTTGCACGTGAACCAACGAAGCTTTTATAAATCTCGCCTTAACGGGGTATTTCAACCATCGCTATAATTGAGTAGCGATAAAATCGTAAAATAGTCGAGAGATCAACCAAATTTACCAATTTCCTTAGGAAGTTTTTTTAGAAAACTTTTGGTTTCTTCCACCAGGTGTTACTTTGGAATAAAATTACATTTTTATTGCTTCAATATTTGAACGCGTTATTAGAGCTATTTAATTTAATTTATTATTTATGTATTTTATACATAATGTGTTTCATATTTACTATATGTATACAAAACTAAAAAATACTCGCCTGAATGCTAAAAAATAGTTTTAGCGCTATCTGTCGGATAATGTGAAAAGTTTTTTATTGGATAATGTATAAAAACGAATTGCAAAAATATTATGTAGGTACCTATATATTATAATAATAAATTCATAATCAAATACGCATACCTTCCTGATTGATAAAATATAATTAACATTATTTGATATTATAAATAAGAATTAAATATAAATACCAATCCGAATATTAAAAAGCTAAATAAATAAAAATATTTTTATATTCGATGTTTCGATGTTTTCAAGGTCAAAGTACAATGTGTGATGCTTCGTTTCTTGTAAGTGTGTATTATAAGTAATACCTCTTGAGTATAGTGTTCTGTGAGTACTACGCTTCATGTCACACACACACACGCACAGGCTCGCGAAGAGTCTTTACGCAACGATTATTATCAAATTCAAATGCTCATTCTTTGGTTAGTTTTGGTTTATTTACAATAATAATAGCGACACATTCGCTTATAAGTCGAAATCATTCAATATATTATAAAGCGCTATTATTATTACAAAACAAACCTAACCTAACCTATAAATGTATAGCCAGTATACACGATAATGCTACTCTAAGATTCTATATTATTATTATAAGAATATTTCAATTATTTTGTCAGTCGTCGCGTCGCGTATTGAGGTATCGACAGTATAAAGCAAGGCTTTTTTCATATACCTAGTTTAAATTTTTAGAAGCAGACTATTATGATTGACATGAACATGATGCGACGTACATATATTATATGCATTACCTATAATAGGTACCTATACTGACATATTATTATACCTACTTTGTGTGTTTTTAGCAGTTTTTAGTCTGTACTGTATCTTTGAGACAATAGATAGACATAAAGTCTATGTAATGAGGCTGACAATTAGAGAAGCAATACAAAAATATCATAAATAAAATGGCAGAAAATTGTACATAATTCGCTGAACTACACAAAATATTTTATTTTAGAGGATACCGAGCTCTCGCTACGTCTGCTTATATATTTTTTTTATACCTAAGTATAATATATTTTTCTAATAGGTAGTTTGTTTAGACGAGTTGATGGCTAAGCGGCTAGCGCGATGGATTATGATAGTATAGATTCGGATCTCGGCATGACTAGGGCTGCCATCCGTCCGGTACAGTTGAAATTTATCTTCTTGGCCCAAGTACATCGAATTTCGCAGTAGTTTACATATAGTACAATAATTATTTTAGGGAATACCTATATGAAGATGAGGAATTTTAATTCTCGCATAAACGTAGTACATAGGCATTTTTACATATTTATTAATAGAAAGACAATATTCTTAATTATATTTTATTTTCAAACTGTAGGCAAGTATATAAAAAATATGTTTTATTTATTAATTCAACACTTTCTTGCACCTTTAGTGTAGGGTTGCCAGATGGTATCCTAAAGGAGGTCATGTCCTCCTTTTCGATGAATTGTCCTCCCTTACCTACTCTATATCCTCCTTTTGGTCGGTCCCGGCTGGCAGTGAGGCACAACTTCCATACAAAAAAAAAATGTTTGGACAATAGTGGCATATCAAAATACCAATATAGAGAAACCAACAAACTAAGGTTAGCCAACATTAAGAACCTAATCTTCAAAATTCCCTATCCAAAATGGTAGTTTGCTGTTTACTCTGTGGGTCGGTTGGACAAACAAATACTGAGGCGACGATTGGTAAACGTTATCTAAAGTAAAACTATAATAGGTTGTGTTGAGTCCTATTAAAAAGACTCATAAATTATTATACAACAAAATATGAAAATTATTGCGATATCTGTCGCAGAATAGTCTTATGAAAAACATACATTGGTAAATATTATCTAAAGTAAAACTGATAAACTGTTTTAGGTTGTGATTTTAAAATAGTATTAAAAGGGCTTACTTAATAAAAAGATATTACTATATATTATGCGAAAGGAAAAAACGCTATGAATAAAGAATATATTTTTATTAAGTGCCTTGTCTTTTTATTATGCATCGCTGAAAAACACGTACTTATTTTTTTTGTACAACATGTTGTGAGGAGAGAGAGAGAGAGTGTGTGTAAGAGGAAGATAGAGTTCTCGGTCAAATGATGTCAGCGTTGTCAAGTAAGCTATTGTATAGGACAAATCGTATATACCGCTTAACGCTAGATGGCGTAACAAAAAATGCAGGCTCGAATCTAATATTTTTTTAGTATCTGAATGAACCACCAATATGGCGCTGAAATCAGTGCATAAATGATTAATTTTTATAAAAAATGCAATAAATTGATCAAATATATTTTTGCAATAAAAATATTTTTAAATATTTTTGTTTGTATATCTCAATGATCTGTCGTTGTTAGTTTTATTTTTTTTTAAATAAAATTCTAATAATGTCAGTGTTGTCTATTTCCTCCGTGTTTATTGCTATATTTTATCAAATTATGATTACATAGCATTATTTTTTAGACTACATTTTAAGGATATTGTTCTTCTCCACATATATAATCAGACGAATTATTTTTTTTAATTTGTGAAAAAAGCATGGTCAAACCAAATGCCTGCCACAACGTTTATTTTGTTATTGTAATATCAGTTTGTAAATTGATTTTTAATATTTAATAATATTTTAAAAATAATTAAAAATACATAAGTTTTATGAATCTAAAGTTTCATTAAGATAGAAAAATGTATACATCCTTGATCTACGCCCTTAAACGCTCACTCTTCCTCTCCATGCCCTAACCAACGTACATCCCATCCCACACGCTATTCCTTTTAATAAATAAACAGTTTATTTGTTTATTTATTTATTTGTAATCGATCATCATCCTCTCTTTTTCCCTTCGTTATGTTGTTTTTGGCTAAATGTAGTTATATTTGTATAAGTTCTATGTCGTATATTTGGCCGAAAATTAATTTTTTATTCTCTGATAGTAGACTGGAAGAAATTTCTCCAAGCAATAAGTCCGACATTTTTGCAATGAAATATAATATGTATAGATGGGTGGATGGCAGAGCGGTTAGCGCGCTGGGCTAGTAATCCAGTGATCGCGAGTTCGAATCCTGCCTCGACCGATTTCGTTCACCTATAGCACAAGCATTTATTTGCTTATTTTAGGGAACGGAGGAAGATGTATATGTACTTGTTTAACAAGGACATATTCATTTAAAAAAATATATATAATAAGTTCGCCATTTGTAGAACGTAAATATAGGTAGGTATATAAGTACGAAACGGCCTGTAAATGAATAAATAAATAAAGTGAAAAAAAATAAACGAATTAATTAATAAATAAAAAAATAAATAGATAAGTAATTAATTAATTGATTAATTAAATAATTAATAAATGAATAAATTAATAAATAATTGAATAAAAAAATATATATTAATTAATAAATACATGAAAAAATACATACATTAATAACTACATAAATAAATAATTAATAAATAAATATTAGATTTACCTTTTTGATCGTCAGTTCTTGATGGTATTCCATTTAAATTAATTTATATTTTTAATAAATAAAAATAAAAAAAACTTGTTTACAATCAATAACACTATTTATAATAAATAAATACATGATTGTCGGCCTTCGTGGTTCAGTTGGTTAGGTATCTGACTGCTAATCCAAAGGTCCCGGGTTCGATTCCCGGTGGAGACACAGTTATAAATTGTGTTTTCAATCTGGATCTGCGAGACGATTAAGTCTCCAGAATGTGGCAACTTGTTATTGGGTGCGTGTTAAAATAATATTAGACATAGTACCTGGAAGTTACCCGAAAAGAAATATAAAATAATATTAGACATAGTACCTGGAAGTTACCCGAGAAGAAATATAAAATAATATTAGACATAGTACCTGGAAGTTACCCGAGAAGAAATATAAAATAATATTAGACATAGTACCTGGAAGTTACCCGAGAAGAAATATAAAATAATATTAGACATAGTACCTGGAAGTTACCCGAGAAGAAATATAAAATAATATTAGACATAGTACCTGGAAGTTACCCGAGAAGAAATATAAAATAATATTAGACATAGTACCTGGAAGTTACCCGAGAAGAAATATAAAATAATATTAGACATAGTACCTGGAAGTTACCCGAGAAGAAATATAAAATAATATTAGACATAGTACCTGGAAGTTACCCGAGAAGAAATATAAAATAATATTAGACATAGTACCTGGAAGTTACCCGAGAAGAAATATAAAATAATATTAGACATAGTACCTGGAAGTTACCCGAGAAGAAATATAAAATAATATTAGACATAGTACCTGGAAGTTACCCGAGAAGAAATATAAAATAATATTAGACATAGTACCTGGAAGTTACCCGAGAAGAAATATAAAATAATATTAGACATAGTACCTGGAAGTTACCCGAGAAGAAATATAAAATAATATTAGACATAGTACCTGGAAGTTACCCGAGAAGAAATATAAAATAATATTAGACATAGTACCTGGAAGTTACCCGAGAAGAAATATAAAATAAAATAAGAATAAAATAAAAAATATGCTCTGATGAGCTAAGAAAGAATGCATATAGATATGTAGGTACCTGTTATATCATCCGATAACAATTTTTAAACATTTTGTTGAAGCAAAAATGTCTCTCAGTTTCAATCTAAATTATCAGAGATAAAAACGAACAATTTATTATAATTAATTCCCTATTGACTCGTATTAAAACTTTTATTACAATTTGCCTTATTCATTATCTGTGAAGACTTTTTTGAATATCCTAAAACTTGAACATAAATTTGAAATTTGGCATTTTATTAATTAAAATAAATACTTGTTTAAATTAATTTCATTAATTCGTTGTATTTTGAATGAAAATAGAACGGACACCATTGCTAAGAACACAGTTATCCATTCCAGTTATAGTTCAGTTCCACAGCATCATGAATAATAATAATCAATACTTAATAATTTACAAAGCACCGTTCACTGATACAAGATCACTTCAAGAGCGGTATAACTTGATTATTTAGCTCTACGAAACTTTAAGTGGCCATTGTTTCAGCGTTTGCAATTTGGTAAACCATAATTACCTTAATTAAACACACAAAAATATTGGTACCTATCCAACAACTTAACATTAATTAGTTTTAATCTGCCTGTCAATGGGAGTTCAGTTTCTCCAGAAACCAGTAACGAAAAATCAAAAAAATATTCGGTTACTGCTGTGGCAGACCACATCTCGAAATTTCTTTCGAGCGCGCGCCTAGCGACGGCAAGTACATTTGTTTATCGCTAGGCCGAGTTCATCGCCCGCAACGTCAAACAAGTGACAATACTCCTCAACTGGGTATGACACTTCAAATAAATAAGTCTAGAAAGTTCGAGGACATTGAACTTGCTACCCCCAGCGCAGCACTATTTAAGGGAGTCTACACTTGTACACTTCGTCACTTCATTTCCGTATTTCCGTCACTTCGATTCGTCACATCACGCCGCCGTTCTCGACCACGCCGTCTCGCCGACACTTCATCTCTCGACCTCGCGAGCACGATGGTACTTCACCATGCGAAAATTCGGACACTTCGAACACACCCGCTAACTCGCTCGTTATACCTACTCATCGTGAGAAAGTTCCTTTGTAAGTTATTTCATCAATTGTAAATTTACCCTTAAGCAAACTATTAATTGTGATCAATATACTCATTGTTACTCTTGACCATTCTTTCTTCTTCTCTCTAAACCACTGTCCTTGTGTTCTTATTTCAAATCATATCCACTTGGGATATAGTAAACTCTTTTTACTGGTAACTCCTCTGGTTACCACATATATTTAATAGTAACCACTCTGGTTACTAACTACTTTCGATTGGTAACCCCTTTGGTTACCAATCAGCTTTATTGGTGACCCTGTAACGTGAATATGAACACAATCGTTACCAAACAGCTAAACAGCTAAGCTACACAGCTACTGGTATTTACAAAACATCGGTATTTATCTAGTACCGGCCCGTGGCCGAAAAACGATAAATATGCATTCACAACAGTGGTATTTTTTCCTTACAATAACATTAAACAACACTTACCGATTTTCCTCAGATCACTCCTTTTCTTTTCCTAGTTTAGAAAAAGAACGAATTGGTTTTTGAATCTCTCACGATGGGTACACTACACTACACCCGCGAAACAATCGCGCTTAATTCTATGCAATCGCGTTTAAAAATCACCCGCGCTTCTCGGTTTTTAGTTATTCTTTGTCATAAATGTTGCATTCAAATAACACATGCATAGTACACATTCATTTTATTCTGAGATTGTAAACAAAGGTATATATTGGTACCCACTTTATAATTTCACATAAACAAACACTGTTAAAAAATTTTCTGTACGGCACTGCTTTAGTAAAAAAATACTCCGACAATCGCGATATACATAAACAAAACCGCACTTCCGAATTTAGTTATATTCTTTTCACATAATTCACGGAACTAAAAATATTTTTCACATACATCGCGACAAAAAATTCTCATGCACAACAATAATACTGAAGTGACAAAAATTATTAATTTTATATTTTGCATACAGTTTTACGCGTGGTACAGAACATTTAAGTAATCTTGATATAGTAATTTCACTGTTTAAACAAATATCCATCGAAAGTTTTCGGTTTTAAACGATAAAACTTCAATTTTGTTATTTTTAATAAGTAAACAACGCGATTACGGCTCGTGACTAATCTTTCAAAATTTCAACTAGCGGTAGAAAAATTAAGTTTTCAATAAACACCATCTACCGAGCGACAATCTAAGTTTTTGCTAACAAGATATTTACGTACGTTATTTAAATTCATTGCAATCAGAAATATGTTTTTATATCAAAGGAGCTCGCAAATAATTAATTAAATTATCACTATTTAATATATCAAATAGGTACTAATTTCGTGAAATACTTAACTTACCTATTTCATACTTTGTAATTTTGCTTTAAATACCTATTACACTTGGAAACTTGTAAAGAATTTTTGTACTTAGACACATTTCAATATTTAACTATTACAAATAGAATATATTAAACATTTTTTGGACTTTGTGGAAATTCATATTATTTTTTTTTTGTTGCATTGTATACCTAATTAGATACTTAAATTTATTTTCACTTCTAAAATATATTGTAATCAACTTAATTATTATTGACAAATACTTATCATTGTACATATTATATTTTTGCAACATGCAACCAACAATATTTTATTTATTCGCTTGCTACAATTGTAAATGTTTATATTATGAAAATTTAAAATTTACAACTGTCAACTGCTGTTACTATGTACAACTATAGAAGCAAGATGATCAACGTTATCATCATCATCAGCATCAAACCAAGATGGAAAGCGACATTATCAACATCGATAAATCAAGATGGCAAACATTGTCAACGGCACCAAATCAAGATGAACAACATTGGCAACGGCACCAAATCAAAATGGACAACTTCAGCAACAAATGGTTTTCATCAGCAACCAAGAGCAACACCGACACGCTACAACTCGCTATACTGGCACGTATTCCCAAAGACATCAGACTCACTTGATGCGCGGCAAAGAATGCACAAGCACTCGCTATACTGGCACGTATTCCCAAAGACATCAGACTCACTTGATGCGCAGCAAAGAATGCACACACAGGCCCCACTGGAGAACTACGTACTCCAAAGCTGTCTAACGCAACAGACACGCCGCAACTTCAACGCTGGAGAACTACTCCAGAGCTGTCGGACACCCAAATATGAACACACGCACACATCTCGAGCACACAAAAACTCACCTCGTCTCATCGCTACGCACGCCTTTGAACGAGGAATGATTTTGTTGGGACGCTGTCCCATCCTTCGTGTTATGCTTATGACTCGCACTCTGTCTCGCATACCCAAGGAGCTGCTCAACCACGACAACACGACGTCTACACGACACGGTCAACATGACGCTGTCAACACGTCACTGTCAACACACGCTGTCAACACGACGACAGTCAACGAAAACTTCGAAAACGCCAACGCAAGCCAACTGCACAGTTCTGCAAATTCGACAAGAATGTTTAGATGCCAATTACACTGCACAGCTTATCGGACTCCACGGACTACACTGACTCCACGGGCTCCACAGCTTTGTGTACTAACAAGCCTCACCGACACACTGCAATTGTCAACGGGCTGAACGGGAACACTGTTTCCAAAGCAATCACATCTTGATCCGTCGCAATCATCATCAGCAACTAGGCAACAGTCCAACTAACACAAGTCTAACCATCTCTCCAAAATTGTAATGACTACAAAAAACTTCAGCAACGACTGCCTCAACTCAGCCACACCATGACGTTCTACCAAGGTATCGTGCCATCTTCGATACCACTTGGAGGGGAGGAATGTGGCAGACCACATCTCGAAATTTCTTTCGAGCGCGCGCCTAGCGACGGCAAGTACATTTGTTTATCGCTAGGCCGAGTTCATCGCCCGCAACGTCAAACAAGTGACAATACTCCTCAACTGGGTATGACACTTCAAATAAATAAGTCTAGAAAGTTCGAGGACATTGAACTTGCTACCCCCAGCGCAGCACTATTTAAGGGAGTCTACACTTGTACACTTCGTCACTTCATTTCCGTATTTCCGTCACTTCGATTCGTCACATCACGCCGCCGTTCTCGACCACGCCGTCTCGCCGACACTTCATCTCTCGACCTCGCGAGCACGATGGTACTTCACCATGCGAAAATTCGGACACTTCGAACACACCCGCTAACTCGCTCGTTATACCTACTCATCGTGAGAAAGTTCCTTTGTAAGTTATTTCATCAATTGTAAATTTACCCTTAAGCAAACTATTAATTGTGATCAATATACTCATTGTTACTCTTGACCATTCTTTCTTCTTCTCTCTAAACCACTGTCCTTGTGTTCTTATTTCAAATCATATCCACTTGGGATATAGTAAACTCTTTTTACTGGTAACTCCTCTGGTTACCACATATATTTAATAGTAACCACTCTGGTTACTAACTACTTTCGATTGGTAACCCCTTTGGTTACCAATCAGCTTTACTGCAATTTTTTTAAAATTGAATTAAGTTGAACTCTAAGTAAGTAGTCAATTGCTCAGAGCTCCACGTACATATTTTTATTTTATTTTGTAAACATAAAGTCTTAATAACAAGTAATATATGAATAATATAGTTCTCCATCAGAGGACCAATTAAGTATATTATGTCAGAGGACAATTATTCTATATGTACATATATTCTACTCTAAAGGTCCGTTGATATTGAAACTGGAATCATACTAAACCGTCTTATTTACTGTCTAATTCTTTTAAAGAATAAGTACTCTATGATCCAGCAGATCTTAATCTAAGATGTCTTCCTGATGGCACATTGGAACCAAGACATTCAGGGCCTTAAAGAACAATGAGTATAATTTTATAGGGAAATATGAACTCATGTAATACATAAGTTTATAAAATATTTTTATCAATCTAACAAGAGCATCTTCAACTGCTCTTGTAAGCCGAAACGGTCGTCGGAAGTTAAATAAAAACATTGTATGATTTATTATATTTTCACATTAAGTTGTGAAATTCTACAAATTTGAAGCCGTTTCAATTGAATGTCTACTAAAACATGTACCATATAGCATACCTAATAGTTTATAGTCTACTCGTTCCACACTCCAAACAGTATGTTAGGTACCAATGAATGAGGATTGCGATTATATTTCTTAATATAATGAGATACTTTATCACACATCATGCAACGGTATTTTACCAATAAAACTCAATATTACCTACACCTATTTTTAGGTACAGTGTAAGTTTTATAAGTTGAAACCCACTCATTTAAGACTTTATTAAACCTTCCGTCGTACTTCTGTTTTATTCAGGAATCTGTTCATTCAGTATTTTTATTTTCACAGAGGTAACAATGTTGCCAGACTTACTTATTAAGCATAAAACATATTATTATCGTGTGAAGACAAGTCTATTTAGAGAAACAAGATAATTCCAAATATATACAGGTTGGTGCTCTTTATAGCTCCGTTTGAAATGGAAACGTGAACATTAATTTTGTTTCACGTAATCTAATGCGAAATAACATTGTGGCTCCATCATTAATAAATAACAACAACAAAATTACTTTGTGTACACCACTTTATTTGACAACAGTCAACATGTTTCAAGAACGATGTTGATGAACGATGACCTGAGGAAGAGAACTTCGTTCTTGAAACATGTTGACTGCTGTCAAATAAAGTGGTGTATACAAAGTAATTTTGTTGTTGTTATTTATTAATTTTGTTTGTTAATTAAATGTATGTACTTACAAGGGTACCTACGAAAGCGGTATCATATTATCAGACAACCTCTTACAACCAACCGATGACTTCCATTCATCTGTTACTAGCCGTCCATCTTTTTGAGGATGTCCCATCACTAGTCAGTTTTTTTTTTATTTATTTCAACAGAATATAATATACATGAAAAATAATATAACCAAAGATCCCATTAACCATGCTAGGTTATCAGTGTGTTTCTATATAAACAAAAAAACAAATTAATCAATTAACAATGTAAAAAGTAAAACAGTATAAAAATGTAAAACAATATAAAAACAGAGACATAAATGAAACCATAGCATATACATAAAAATATCTATATAAATATGGAGCACTGTACAATAATATGTGTGTTACAACCAGATTTAAAATATATAAGTCGAAGGTACTGTAATAAAAATAAAAATAAAAATAAGTTAAGCTTATTGGCACTATTTGTTTAGAATAAATTTTTATCACTATAGTTAAATACAGTTTGTATAGAAAATTGTAACGTATGTACGTTCTCCGTAATAGTACCTAAAGATTTACTTAATTTATATATGCAGTGATTGAAAATATGTCTAATCATATTTTCATGAAAAATTGTCAGAACTCTGAAGTTGCGAACATATATCACTGGTTATAATATGATGTTCACCCACCCGTATATAATGCATAGATACAAATATGTATTTCATGAAACAAAAACAATTCTGTTTGTAAATATAATCCACGAGATTACAGTCAGAGATTAAATAAATATAATCTTTAGTATGGTACAATTGATATTCTGATTTGTATTTATTTAGTGTGGGATGAAACAATCTATAAGTTAGAGTTCAGACATGTGGGAATACGCATGGATGCAACCGCACGGATACCGCACGTACCTATTCGTGCGGATAGTCAATCCGCACGGTTGCCGCACGGTTGCCGCGGGATAGATGTCATATTCGTAGTACATCGGACATTCAAAGAACACGTTATCGAGTGTTTCCGAATCTGCCCCGCATGCACATGAAGGGTTTTCTTTTATATTTACTTTATGTAAGTGAGTAGCAATTGAACAATGACCCAATCTCATTCTCGAGATATTAAAGATATTTTTGTGAAACCAAGGGAAAGATGGAATGTTTAATTGGATATTATAGTAGTATGTTCCTTTGGTTTCAGAAGATTTTTTTTCGCAGGTTTTGCCATTTGTTTTTGGCAATGTTACAATGAGAACGAATTGTGTCTTGGATGGAAAGGGAGATGTTAAAATAAGAGGCGTCAGAACTGGAGGCTTGTTTAGCTAATTCATACATTTATAGTTGCATATAGGAAAACATTGGATTTTTTCCCTGTCAGCAGTCAATGATATTTTATGACAATGTTTTGTGCAGACGAAGTTGGAATATTTAGGAGAACCGGAAAATCAAGGCATCTACAGGGCTCACTACCTGTTATCGGCTATGAAAATCCAATGTTTAAGTATTATGCAACTATAACAATTTTCGAATAGAAAATTTTTTATTGTTGGCCACAACGCTCTTTTTTGACATCCACCTGCTTTGTTGTGTTATTAGCGAAAACACTTAAATTAAAATGGCTTACCTGGTCAAGTAGATTAAATTGAAGTGGAAGCATTTAAATATCAATTTGTTTAACTGTGAAGCGTGCATGTACATAATTTGTTTAGAGATTTCATGTTTGAAGTTAAACCCAGTAGATAGTAGATAGGTTTTATAATACCTAGTTGTGTCTTGTCACTAACCACTTTTATCTAAATAATATTGTGAGGTTATTCAACTGACTACAAATCAACTCGATTAAGGTTAATTTACAATCAAGCCACGATTTTCGTATGTCTATGGCCCACAATTCGTCGAGTTGCTAAATCCAAAAAGGGTCATAAATATAATTTGCTTATTTTATTTAGATCACAGAAAAATATCTGATACAATGGCTGGTAATGCAAAATATTACAAAGGAAATGTTCCTTTCCATACACCTATAACGATTTTTTTTTTATTTTTATAAAAATTTACAATAAATATATTCTAATATATAAAAATCTCGTGTCACAGTGTTTGTTATCGAACTCCTCCGAAACGGCTTGACCGATTTTTATGTTAGATAGGTAGGAAATGTTAGATAGGTACTTAATATCTTATCTATAAAAATCTCGTGTCACAGTGTTTGTTATCGAACTTCTCCGAAACGGCTTGACCGATTTTTATGTTAGATAGGTAGGAAATGTTAGATAGGTACTTAATATCTTATATATAAAAATCTCGTGTCACAGTGTTTGTTATCGAACTCCTCCGAAACGGCTTGACCGATTTTTATGTTAGATAGGTAGGAAATGTTAGATAGGTACTTAATATCTTATATATAAAAATCTCGTGTCACAGTGTTTGTTATCGAACTTCTCCGAAACGGCTTGACCGATTTTTATGTTAGATAGGTAGGAAATGTTAGATAGGTACTTAATATCTTATATATAAAAATCTCGTGTCACAGTGTTTGTTATCGAACTCCTCCGAAACGGCTTGACCGATTTTTATGTTAGATAGGTAGGAAATGTTAGATAGGTACTTAATATCTTATATATAAAAATCTCGTGTCACAGTGTTTGTTATCGAACTTCTCCGAAACGACTTGACCGATTTTTATGTTAGGTAGGAAATGTTAGATAGGTACTTAATATCTTATATATAAAAATCTCGTGTCACAGTGTTTGTTATCGAACTCCTCCGAAACGGCTTGACCGATTTTTATGTTAGATAGGTAGGAAATGTTAGATAGGTACTTAATATCTTATATATAAAAATCTCGTGTCACAGTGTTTGTTATCGAACTTCTCCGAAACGGCTTGACCGATTTTTATGTTAGATAGGTAGGAAATGTTAGATAGGTACTTAATATCTTATATATAAAAATCTCGTGTCACAGTGTTTGTTATCGAACTCCTCCGAAACGGCTTGACCGATTTTTATGTTAGATAGGTAGGAAATGTTAGATAGGTACTTAATATCTTATATATAAAAATCTCGTGTCACAGTGTTTGTTATCGAACTTCTCCGAAACGGCTTGACCGATTTTTATGATTTTTTTTTGCGTTTATTTGGTAGGTCTTAGAATAGGTTGTAGGCTATTTTTTATACCCCTATGTGATAAGGGTGGCTCTCTCCAGATTTTTTTTTTAGTTTTTTGACAAATTTTTTTCTTATTTTTAACTATATAACTTTAGCTCTAACCAGAATGATTTGATGTTGAATTTATCTCTTAAATTTTTAATTTTAACATTAGTTTGTGCATTTTAATTTTAACCAGAATAATATAAATACTGCTTGCTTGTTCCCTTTACTTTTGCTATGAAAATTGCAAATTTTTAGCCAGGGTAATATTTGATGTTCCTTTTCTCATCGTGTTTCGAATGTACCCGACCTATGATAATGAATTTAAAAGAAATAATGAATAAATAAAAAAATATGTTTAGGTATTACTACTTTTTATACAAGTGAAAAAATGGTACATAGGCATGAAATTGTATGTATCATTTTATTATTATTATTATTATGTATGCTGTGTGTTTTCCAAATAAAATAAAAAATAGAATAAAAAAAATAAAAATAATTAAATAAATAAAAATAATGCCAAGTCACCTTAGCGAAAACGTTCGGTTGTTATTATAAAAAAATATTGTGGAAAAATACTAATTTATTTATTTATTAATTTTTAAATTTTCTTGATTATTTGGAAGAAAATGAACCAATATATAAGTGAACTAATGACAATAGTATCATACCTTCATGAATGACACAATGGACCGTATTGCTGGTCTTAAATGGCAATGGGCGGGGTATGTGTCATGACAGCAAACAAAGGGTATCGTATGAGGTGGAAGCCGTGGGGGAACGAGCGGTGGGACGCCGTCAAAAAATGGTCAGTGATGACCTCATCCCAATCGCAAGAAGAGATCGGAAAAGAAAGGCTGTTGACAGAGAGAAGTGAAGAGGCTCTAGAAGAGTCCTACGTTCACCAGTGGAGGGAAAACTGAGAAAGAACCAATAACAAGAGTTTTAATATGAAAATATATACAAAAATCCTGTAATCATATTCGATTCGAAAATCAATCGTATTTTGTCAGACCCATGGTACTGATGTATTTGGATTACAACCAAAGATGTTTGTGAAAATAAAAAAGTATAGCATTAGATTATCTCTACCGTTCCCAAGAGAGTCGTAGCGTGATGGTTAATTTTAAATATGTTTAATGCCGGTGATTTTATCGAGGTAAATGATGTCGTATATTACAAGTACATAACATAATATATCCTAATATAATATTTTCTCACTAAAGTGTATAATCCGTCTCTAAATAGGTATATATTACTAGAAATAATTTCTCCAGTGAAATTTTACATTTATTTTTTGTTATTTAAGACATCTGTCGTCATCCCGATTAAAACAATAAAAGTACATACCCAAGTATCTATGTAGCTTACAACATATTTTTTTATTTAATTCACAGAGGGCTCTGCGACTATTTATCTTAAGTAGTATCAACACTTGTGCCAAAAAAATAATTTAATATTTTTTTATTGAAAATTTATGTAGATGTCACACAATTTCATTGTACAGATTATACTGGACCTTTCCCCAAAAAGCTATTAGCGAAGATAAGAATAAGTTATCTGTGTACTTTTTAGTAATAGAAGCTCATCTCACTTCAGATTTCAAACTTCTTCTTCTTCTATCGTGTCAGCAACGCATTTAAATAATCTTCTGCCAGTGCCTAGCAACGTCAATGGCACAATCATTGATCGTGTATTGTGCAGTAGACTGGACTTGAGGGGGAGCTGCACAGATGTGTGGTGGTCTGCTGCTCTCCACAGTCACATGTCGTTGGTATTCCCTAACTACATAAATAAATTGTAAATAATAACAAATATTTTCAATATCCGACAAGTGAGAATGGGGGGGGGGGGGCAATTTAAGCCTTAATGGTTGTAGGGAACGGTATGACTAAAAATAAATATGCTATTATTTATGTCGACGGACATTTTTTGGTGAACTCTTGTTTAATCGACTTTTTGCACTATACTTTTTGTGCAATTCATTTTTATGATGTAAATAATGTATTTGAACGGGCGAAGGAAGTAATAGCGAAAACAGTCACTACATTGACCAAATATAAAAAAATACATATACATTTTTATAATTTCGATGGTATCCATATCCGTAGATAATAGACGGAGAAGACAGTAGCAAAAATACAGTCACTTTACTGCGTTACACTTAAAAGTGCACTTTATCATAATGTTGGTACGACTGTCAGTCAGTCAAATAAACTGAATAATGTTGTCATATTGCTAAATTAAGTTTCTTTAATATCATATTTAAAACATCACCAAAATAAATTGTAAAAGAAAACAATCTCTATAATTATTTTAAATATAACACATTTATTTTTCTAACGATTTGTGCAGATTAAGAAACATTTTTTTTAATTACAATACTTAGAATAAAAAAAAATTATAGTAAGGAATATTCTATTTTTAACGTATTACAACACCAAATGCAACCATCATCATCATCATCAGCCCGTGTTTGCCCACCGCAGGACATAGGCCTCCCCTCTCCTTCTCCACTCCTCCCGTTCCTGTGCGACTCCCATCCACTGTGGTCCAACAAATCTAATCTAATACGTTTTTCCAACAAATCTTTTAATGTCGTCCATCCAACTGTTAGGTGGTCGCCCTTGTAGTCTCCTGTAGCCTCTCGGTCTCCCCTCCACCAGTCTTTTCGTCCATCTATTGTCGGTCATTCTTGATATGTGTCCTGCCCATCTCCACTTCTGCATGGCTATTCTCTCAACCACATCGGACAAGTTGGTCTGACTGCGTAACCAGTCATTCCTCTTCCTATCTTCTAGTTTTGAATGCAAGCAAATCAACATAACTACAAAGTGCCCTTTTTTAATAGTAAGTATTCTGATGATTATTAATAGTATTATAAGCGATGGGCAACAAGTTGCCAAGTGACATCTTAAGTCATTTTTATTCAAAGCTCGTTGCCCATCGCTTTAGCAATGTGTACCATCTTATTAAAGTACCTACTTACCAACCTATGAAATAGTTTTATTATGAAAGAATTATAATTGTATTTTATAATAATTTTTAAACAAAACACGCTTATTTTTTAACGATTTGTGCAGATATATCAGAAACAATTTTTACGAAAGAAAAGTTCCCTAATTGTAGGGATTTTTTAACGCATAACAACACCAAATGCAATCATACCAACATAAACACTAATTGTACTTTTAAATTAAACGTACATAAACAAGTATCAAAAGAATACTGTCACTAACAAGTATCTAAACATACAGTTCGTTTTATTTGACACAAGTGTGGATACTGCTGAAGATGTAAAATAAGGAATAACCGTAATGTAAGTACCGTGCAATATTTTCCGACATTAATGGCAACCAAGATCCAAGATGGTTGCCTTCACAGCAGGTAACAAAGGGGAATAACATCATAAATAAAATATTTAACTTAGGTATATAGCTTAGACAAGTTGGTGGTAGAGCGGTAGTTCGCTAGTCTAGCAAACCAGTGAACCCTGGTTCGAATAATGCCTCGACCAATTTCGTTCACATACTATGACACAAGAATTTCCTTATTTCAGAGGACGTTTGAGAACATATTTGGGACAATAGTTAAGCCTGGTTAGGGCCATTTCAACTGATTAAGTAAAAAATAAATAAAACTTATCCAACTGTCGATTTGTTCAAGAGAATTTATTTCTCTTAACATATCAACAAAGTAACAAATTTTAATGATTAAATGTAGATAAGATTAGGATTGGATTATGATAGAGTACTGATTCATAAATTCTAGAACGAATCAAGAACGTGTCTTGGCAAGTCTTATCTACTGGCGAAATCAAAACCATCTATGTTTACCCATATCATGGATATAATAATCATATGGAGTTCTATAATATCTTAACATATTATAAAACTCCATATGATAATTATATCCACGATATGGGTAAACATAGATGGTTTTGATTTCATCTTTTGACGAGACTTGCCTCCCTGATATCTTTCAAAATCTAATGAGGTCTTAGCGAGTATTTGATATTTAATTTTACAAAATTTGAAAATAATCGAATGAGTACTTTAGTCTATAATCAATTAAGTAGAATAAACATGCTGTACATAGCACATAGTACTATGTACAGCATGTTTATGAATACAATCTCAGCATGATCCAAGTTCAATTCATCAAGTTAATTCATCACCAATAAAAAAATAACCATATGAATTGCGAACTCATAACTTCCCAATATATCCCCTTGGGTTAGTGAGGAGTAAAAATCTGCTTGCGAGTCGATCGCTTGTCGTGCAATTTTATTGCTGTAGATCTGCGATGGTGTAAGTCTGCCCACACCTGATATACAGTATATTATTATATTTATATTTTAGTGTTACCACAGTAAAGATATCATATTAAACATTATACATATGCAGGAAATATTCATAAAATGTTGAGACAATGTCTCAAGTTCAACAATAATTACTAACATGAACATAATGTGATATTTACCGACATAGTATTTCTTGCCTGTTGTATCTTCCATAACCCGGCACTTACGGGACACCCGAAAACGATGATAATATAAAATAATAGAAGCACTATTCTAGGCCGGCCTTACAGCAAAACAAGAGGCAAAATAACATCTTACATACCTACATATTTCAGAAATTAGGTCCACCGCCCATTTTGAATGCACCGTCTTTTAAGGTGTTCGAAACGAGACTGGCGTGTGGTGACACACGCACGTGTCGTGCTTCCTTTTATAAGTTAATGCACACCCGCACACCTGTCGCTAGTCATTAGTATCGTAATTTTTGTTGTAATTTTTGTTATTCAACATAAAATACGTTTATAAAGGGTGTCTCAATAAGAGTGCACTATTTAATTTCAAAATAAAAACAAGTATTCATTGAGTAAGTTGTGATATTTTTATTGCATTATAAAGTAGACATGTTCCGATTAACTATGGAATAAAATATCCAGCAAATGGCCCCCGTAGCTCTGATGACAGGCTTTACTCTTTTCGTGAAATTTTCGATGACTCGGCCTTGAGCTCAGGAATTGTTTTTGGTTTATTTGCATATACACAGGATTTAACAAAACCCAAAAGAAAGATATCACACGGGGTTAAATCGCGTGATCTTTGTGTCCAGTTGACATCAGAATTTCTTGAGATGATTTCTGGAAATGTGCGCGGTGTGACCAAAATCCCCACCAGACAGTTACTCGTTGTGGTTGCATTGTTTCTCGGCCTGAATCACGTGATGATTATCTGAGCCCCAAATTTGACAGTTTTGTTTATTCAGTAAGTCATTCTGATGGAAATGCGCTTCATCAATGAAGATAATTTTTGTCGAAAAGTATCTCCATTTTTGTAATGTGTTTTCATAATTCTAATGTATTTTTCTTTTGTGTAGTCCTCCATTTTCAATAATCGGAACAATCATAGGTGACAGCTGTCAAATTTCAGAGTTGCCACTTGCACGAAAAAAAATGACACAATATTTAAAACGTGCACTCTTATTGAGACACCCTTTACATATTAATATATTTTCAAATATCGATTTTTTTAATCTTAATGTAAATAAGGCTGACGAGGGAGCGGTCAGTTTCCAAACCGGTTATTTAAACATACAATAGATGTGGTGAATACAGTACCGAGCTGTAGTAATACTCAGGGTAGATCTAAGGGTAGTATTGCGGGAGTTATTTAGGAGAAATTTAAGAAAAAAATTAAGTTTTTGTAAACAGTATTCTCACAGTACGAGGCCTTACCCTTTTCTTATATTTTTCCTAAATTACTCCCGCAATACGACCCTTAGAAGAAGTTGAAGAAGGAATGTTATGGAACGGGAAAGTCAAACTCAAAGGACCTGAAGAAGGAACGGTCGCTTCAAAGCGATTCATATCAGATAATCCAACTGTCGATTCGTTCAAGAGAATGAAATTCTTTTGAAGGAAGAGGCAGTTTCAATCCAAGACGCGTGTATGAAGGAACACGATTGTATGCAGGGTCTATATATTTATTTAATTATTTTTTTTTTATTCATTTATTATTATTATTTTTTTTTTCTATTTCTCTATTTGTATTCTTCTATCCCTGTTACTGGCTGTATTTACCATGGTGGTTGACTGGTAGAGATTGCCTGCGGGCAATAAGTCCGCCACGTTGTGTAAAACAATAAAAGTATTTTATTATTATTATTATTATTATTATATATTTCACGGTTTTTCCAACTTTGAAGCCAAAAAAAACAGCTTAGAGGCTTTGCAGCATATATATATTATCCAACTGTCGATTCGTTCAAGAGAATGAAATTCTATTGAAGGAAGAGACTGTTTAAATCCAAGATGCGTGTATGAAGTAACATTTTGTATGGCGTAGTGGACTTTTTCCACGGCTATTCCAACTTTGAAGTCAAAAAACACCAATTTAGAGGCTTCGCAGCATATATGTTCCAAACACGGATTTACTCAGAATTCGGAGTAGAATATTTCGTGTGTATGTGTGTGTGTGTCTGTATGTGTGTGTCCGTGTGTCTGTCTGTGTGTCCCCCCCCCCTTATAACTTTTGATCCGCTCAATTCACAGAGCCCAAATTTTTATAATATATAAACAGTTATAGGCCTACAAAACTTTTATACTCAGAATTGTGAATTTTTGTTTCAGTCAGGGGTTATCAATTTTTGAAATTTTGATTTATTTTTCCATATATCTCAGAAACCATAAAAGCTAGAACGCTGAAAATTGGTACAAACATAGACAAATACAAAATCTCAATTTGGTTTTATCAAAAGAATTCCAGGGTTTGTCAAACATTTATTATTAAGAAAAATATTTTTTTTATGATAAATTTATGAGTTTAACTGCCTATATTTCCAAATCTTTTAAAAATATCGAAAAAAGCCGAAAAACCTAAATAATTTAATTTTCTATAAAAAAATATTGATATTGTAGAAGTACATCTCAATTTTTTTTAACAATTTTTATAAAAATTGATATGACGACATTGCTTCATACAATTTGTATGGCAGTCGCCTATACACAATATGTAAGAAGACTTAATAGTTTGATACTTAATCTCCAAACATACATACAGAACCATCATGCTGTTTTCATATTCCGGGTAGGAAAAGAGGACTGTCCTCCATACTGTCCTATCTTGACATACATACCAACATGTGTTAATATTTTCAATAATTTGAATTTATGGGTTTATAGTTTGATTCTTATCCTTCAACTATACATACTATCGCTATCGTCAGTTGGATCTCATGATTTACATGCAACTAGTTTAACAAAATTAGTAATTTAACAAAACGAATACGGAAAATCTATATGGCTCTAGAAAATCTAAATTTTCTTCTTACATACTTTATCGTTACAAAAGTCAACAAAAAAATATTTTTCCGTAAATATATGTGTGTGTTTTCCAATATATACAAACAAGAGAGTCATGATTGGTTGAACCCGATAGACCATTATATAGTGACAAGAAGATTGTCAGATGCAATAAAGCCAGCTATTCTGCCGAGTATCACGTACCGTGATTATTATGTACCTCCATCAATGGTGTAGGTATATGAAACTAATATGACACCATTATAGTCAGCTGTTCTACATCAGACAAACGTCATATTGACATACTCAATACGCATTCTTAAGTTTAAGTTAGTAGCTATCTGTAATATATTTGTTTTTTTTTCTTGTCATGACATTTTGAATTCCGTCCCTTATTAAAATACCCAGCAACTTTCTCTCCATAGCTCTCTGTGTCACTAACAGCTTTTGCATTATTCGTTTTGTTAGGACCGATGCCGCGATGTTTCCATTCCATAAGTGAGCACTGGTAGAATACATCCATTGAATAGATTCTTTTTCAAATAATGGGAGTATTTAAGGGATTTCAGAATGTATGATAATTTCTCAAAAGCTGTCCAGGCAAGGTCACGTCTTCTCTCTATTTCTGCCTCTTGATTTTCTTTGACAAGCATCCCGGTATGGCCTAGATATATGTATCTGTCTACTCTTTCAATTTGCAATCTATTATGACGGGGAAAGACTCTTCTGCGTTACTCATCATTTTGGTCTTGGGGATGTTCATCTTCAATCCGATGTTCACACAGGCTGAATTGATTTCTGTCAGCATAGTATTAAATTCCTCCTCATCCTTGGCAAATATGATAATATCATCTGCGAACCGTAGATTGCTGAGATACTCGCCGTTTATATTTATGCCTTTCTTAGACCAGTCAAGATTTTTGAAGATATCTTCGACGGGCAATGTAAAAAGTTTGGGAGAAATAGTGTCACCCTGTCGGACACCCCTTCTAATGTATTTTTTTTGGATGGTTCATGAATTTGTATATTGGATGTGGCAGTCACATAAATATTTTTCAAAATTTGGGAATATCTATGGTCAAATCTGAAATTATCTAAACCCTTCATCGGCGCCCATGTCTCGACTAAGTCAAAGGCCTTTTCAAAATCTATAAATGCCAATGCTATGAGAATATTATACTCATTATATTTCTAGATTACATTCTTCAGAGTTTGTAGGTGGTAGTTTGTTCCGAAGCCTTTTCTGAATCCTGCCTGTTCTACTGGTTGGTATGAATTTAGTTCGTTTGAAAGTCTGCTAGTGAGGATTTTTGTAAATAGTTTATATAGGTGTGATAATAAGCTGATCGATGTAGCGTAAAGGGTCGCTGGTCTTAAGTGGAGCTGGGCTGGGCATATTGCCAGATGCCAGGATTCACGATGGACTAAAAAGATTGTAGAATGGCGACCGAGAACAAGCCGAAGAGGAATCGGCAGACCCCAAGACATGTGCCGGTCTGATGACAACAAGATATGTGCCGGAGGGAAATGGATGCAGTGTGCCCAAGACTGGGAGTTGTGGAGGATCAAGGGGGAGGCCTATGTCCAAGAATGGAGGAGAACAGGCTAAAGAAGAAGAAGAAAATTTTTAGGTCTTGTGTTCAAGTACAATCAGTAAGATTATTGAATAACTTAAGATGGTATATAAACGCAAACATCGCATTTTTAAATAATGTTTAACAGTGTGTTTCAATATATTATATTTAGTGAATAAACGTTTCAAAATTCACACATTTTCAAAAATCAGTATAAATTCCCCTAAAGACTAATTGAAAATGTCCTATTTAACATTTTTTCAATAACTCCTTAGCACATAACTACACGTCGCGTCGTAGAGAAAAGCAAGTGGGTTGTGGCCAACGCTACACTTCTCACTACCAACACTCCAAAAACTATTCAAATTTTGTATGGAAAATTTTCTGAATTTTATAGTGAAAACTTGATAATTCTTCAATGCCATCTTAAGAAAGTGGTGTGCCTTTTTAGAAATTTGAAAAATAAAATATCAAATTTTATGTTGCCTGAGCTTGGGGTCAGAAGGATCAGTGGTTCTCAATTTAAAAAACTAAGAACCACTGATCCTTCGAAAATCGAATGAGTACTTTAGTCTACAATCGATAAAGAAGAATAAACACGCCGTACATAGCACACACAGCACATAGCACACAGACACATTGTGATGAATTTTTCAGAATATAATCTCAGCATGATAAATAAAATATCCTTACACGAAAAACGCATCCCTCATACGCATGATGAACACTTATAATCACGAACATCTGGAAGTCGATATTTTTCTTTTTAGGACCTAACTCATTTTCTACTGCCATCAGTTCAAGTAATAATGATTGAATTTCACTGGATGATTGAAGTATCAAGATTGATTGGAGTAAACTATGTGAGCTTGCAGGTACCTATATATTCTCTCTTTCACTTATATAGACACCCTCACACACATATACACATCCTTACACTCATACGTAGTACACATACATACATCATGCACTATCATTGAGATATAAATGTTTTTCATATGTAGCTTTAAGTATGTAAACACAGCAGTCAAAATTTATTGTCAATAATGTGGAAATTTGTTATTGGTTTTAGTCTAATACTAATGCATCTATATACAAAAATTTATTATACTGTAAATTTCCCGGAAATAAAATACATACATACATACATACCATCACGCCATTTCCCTATTTGGGGTAGGCAGAGAGAACCGAACGCCAGACTCCTCTCTCTTGACATACATTCCTCGCTTCATTCACGTCCATACATCGTCTCATACACGCTCTTCTATTATTCTTACTTCTAACATCACCATCTTTCAAAATCCCATTTATGTGATCGTGCCAACTTTTTCTTGGCCGACCTCTACTTTTCGTTCCTCTTTTATCAGCCTTGTATACTTTTTTTGTCAGACGGTCATCACTCATTCTTTCTATGTGGCCGAACCACCTTAGAGCATTTATTTTCATCTTACTTACGATATTTCTTTCAATCATACATTCTCGTCTAATATCCTCATATCTTATTCTATCATACATCGTTTTACCACACATTCGTCTTAGTGACCTCATTTCAACCGCGTTAATTCTACTTTCATGCGTCTTCTGCCATGTCCATGTCTCACTAGCATACATTAGAGTCGGTGCGACGATACCATTGTGTACCGCGAAATAAAATAAAATAAAATAAAATCCTTAAAAATTGCAAATTCATAACTCCGCACTATATCCCATTGAGGTAATGAGAAGTACAAATATTTTCTATTCCATGTATAGGAACATATATGCTGCGAAGCCTCTAAGTTGGTGTTTTTAGCATGCAAAAAGTCCACTACGCCATACAAAATGTTCCTTCATACACGCGTTTTGGATTTAAACTGGCTCTTCCTTCAAAAGAATTTCATTCTCTTGAACGAATCGACAGTTGGAATACATATGTATCATATTTTCAGTCACTTGGTCGATTTAGATAATAGATATAGCTTTACATGCACTACTCTTAAGTGATTCATTTATGTTAGTATTCCTTCTCAAGTAACAACCAAGTGCTATATTAAATATAATTTCATTCTCTTGAACGAATCGACAGTTGGAATACATATGTATCATATTTTCAGTCACTTGGTCGATTTAGATAATAGATATAGCTTTACATGCACTACTCTTAAGTGATTCATTTATGTTAGTATTCCTTCTCGAGTAACAACCAAGTGCTATATTAAATATAATTTCATTCTCTTGAACGAATCGACAGTTGGAATACATATGTATCATATTTTCAGTCACTTGGTCGATTTAGATAATAGATATAGCTTTACATGCACTACTCTTAAGTGATTCATTTATGTTAGTATTCCTTCTCGAGTAACAACCAAGTGCTATATTAAATATAATTTCATTCTCTTGAACGAATCGACAGTTGGAATACATATGTATCATATTTTCAGTCACTTGGTCGATTTAGATAATAGATATAGCTTTACATGCACTACTCATAAGTGATTGATTTATGTTAGTATTCCTTCTCGAGTAACAACCAAGTGCTATATTAAATATAATTTCATTCTCTTGAACGAATCGACAGTTGGAATACATATGTATCATATTTTCAGTCACTTGGTCGATTTAGATAATAGATATAGCTTTACATGCACTACTCATAAGTGATTCATTTATGTTAGTATTCCTTCTCGAGTAACAACCAAGTGCTATATTAAATATAATTTCATTCTCTTGAACGAATCGACAGTTGGAATACATATGTATCATATTTTCAGTCACTTGGTCGATTTATATAATAGATATAGCTTTACATGCACTACTCTTAAGTGATTCATTTATGTTAGTATTCCTTCTCAAGTAACAACCAAGTGCTATATTAAATATAATTTCATTCTCTTGAACGAATCGACAGTTGGAATACATATGTATCATATTTTCAGTCACTTGGTCGATTTAGATAATAGATATAGCTTTACATGCACTACTCATAAGTGATTGATTTATGTTAGTATTCCTTCTCGAGTAACAACCAAGTGCTATATTAAATATAATTTCATTCTCTTGAACGAATCGACAGTTGGAATACATATGTATCATATTTTCAGTCACTTGGTCGATTTAGATAATAGATATAGCTTTACATGCACTACTCTTAAGTGATTCATTTATGTTAGTATTCCTTCTCGAGTAACAACCAAGTGCTATATTAAATATAATTTCATTCTCTTGAACGAATCGACAGTTGGAATACATATGTATCATATTTTCAGTCACTTGGTCGATTTAGATAATAGATATAGCTTTACATGCACTACTCTTAAGTGATTCATTTATGTTAGTATTCCTTCTCGAGTAACAACCAAGTGCTATATTAAATATAATTTCATTCTCTTGAACGAATCGACAGTTGGAATACATATGTATCATATTTTCAGTCACTTGGTCGATTTAGATAATAGATATAGCTTTACATGCACTACTCTTAAGTGATTCATTTATGTTAGTATTCCTTCTCGAGTAACAACCAAGTGCTATATTAAATATAATTTCATTCTCTTGAACGAATCGACAGTTGGAATACATATGTATCATATTTTCAGTCACTTGGTCGATTTAGATAATAGATATAGCTTTACATGCACTACTCATAAGTGATTGATTTATGTTAGTATTCCTTCTCGAGTAACAACCAAGTGCTATATTAAATATAATTTCATTCTCTTGAACGAATCGACAGTTGGAATACATATGTATCATATTTTCAGTCACTTGGTCGATTTAGATAATAGATATAGCTTTACATGCACTACTCTTAAGTGATTCATTTATGTTAGTATTCCTTCTCGAGTAACAACCAAGTGCTATATTAAATATAATTTCATTCTCTTGAACGAATCGACAGTTGGAATACATATGTATCATATTTTCAGTCACTTGGTCGATTTAGATAATAGATATAGCTTTACATGCACTACTCATAAGTGATTGATTTATGTTAGTATTCCTTCTCGAGTAACAACCAAGTGCTATATTAAATATAATTTCATTCTCTTGTACGAATCGACAGTTGGAATACATATGTATCATATTTTCAGTCACTTGGTCGATTTAGATAATAGATATAGCTTTACATGCACTACTCATAAGTGATTCATTTATGTTAGTATTCCTTCTCGAGTAACAACCAAGTGCTATATTAAATATAATTTCATTCTCTTGAACGAATCGACAGTTGGAATACATATGTATCATATTTTCAGTCACTTGGTCGATTTATATAATAGATATAGCTTTACATGCACTACTCTTAAGTGATTCATTTATGTTAGTATTCCTTCTCAAGTAACAACCAAGTGCTATATTAAATATAATTTCATTCTCTTGAACGAATCGACAGTTGGAATACATATGTATCATATTTTCAGTCACTTGGTCGATTTAGATAATAGATATAGCTTTACATGCACTACTCATAAGTGATTGATTTATGTTAGTATTCCTTCTCGAGTAACAACCAAGTGCTATATTAAATATAATTTCATTCTCTTGAACGAATCGACAGTTGGAATACATATGTATCATATTTTCAGTCACTTGGTCGATTTAGATAATAGATATAGCTTTACATGCACTACTCTTAAGTGATTCATTTATGTTAGTATTCCTTCTCAAGTAACAACCAAGTGCTATATTAAATATAATTTCATTCTCTTGAACGAATCGACAGTTGGAATACATATGTATCATATTTTCAGTCACTTGGTCGATTTAGATAATAGATATAGCTTTACATGCACTACTCTTAAGTGATTCATTTATGTTAGTATTCCTTCTCAAGTAACAACCAAGTGCTATATTAAATATAATTTCATTCTCTTGAACGAATCGACAGTTGGAATACATATGTATCATATTTTCAGTCACTTGGTTAATTTAGATAATAGATATAGCTTTACATGCACTACTCATTTATGTTAGTATTCCTTCTCGAGTAACAACCAAGTGCTATATTAAATATAATTTCATTCTCTTGAACGAATCGACAGTTGGAATACATATGTATCATATTTTCAGTCACTTGGTCGATTTATATAATAGATATAGCTTTACATGCACTACTCTTAAGTGATTCATTTATGTTAGTATTCCTTCTCAAGTAACAACCAAGTGCTATATTAAATATAATTTCATTCTCTTGAACGAATCGACAGTTGGAATACATATGTATCATATTTTCAGTCACTTGGTTAATTTAGATAATAGATATAGCTTTACATGCACTACTCATTTATGTTAGTATTCCTTCTCGAGTAACAACCAAGTGCTATATTAAATATAATTTCATTCTCTTGAACGAATCGACAGTTGGAATACATATGTATCATATTTTCAGTCACTTGGTCGATTTATATAATAGATATAGCTTTACATGCACTACTCTTAAGTGATTCATTTATGTTAGTATTCCTTCTCAAGTAACAACCAAGTGCTATATTAAATATAATTTCATTCTCTTGAACGAATCGACAGTTGGAATACATATGTATCATATTTTCAGTCACTTGGTTAATTTAGATAATAGATATAGCTTTACATGCACTACTCATTTATGTTAGTATTCCTTCTCGAGTAACAACCAAGTGCTATATTAAATATAATTTCATTCTCTTGAACGGATCGACAGTTGGAATACATATGTATCATATTTTCAGTCACTTGGTCGATTTATATAATAGATATAGCTTTACATGCACTACTCATAAGTGATTCATTTATGTTAGTATTCCTTCTCAAGTAACAACCAAGTGCTATATTAAATATAATTTCATTCTCTTGAACGAATCGACAGTTGGAATACATATGTATCATATTTTCAGTCACTTGGTTAATTTAGATAATAGATATAGCTTTACATGCACTACTCATTTATGTTAGTATTCCTTCTCGAGTAACAACCAAGTGCTATATTAAATATAATTTCATTCTCTTGAACGAATCGACAGTTGGAATACATATGTATCATATTTTCAGTCACTTGGTTAATTTAGATAATAGATATAGCTTTACATGCACTACTCATTTATGTTAGTATTCCTTCTCGAGTAACAACCAAGTGCTATATTAAATATAATTTCATTCTCTTGAACGAATCGACAGTTGGAATACATATGTATCATATTTTCAGTCACTTGGTCGATTTAGATAATAGATATAGCTTTACATGCACTACTCTTAAGTGATTCATTTATGTTAGTATTCCTTCTCGAGTAACAACCAAGTGCTATATTAAATATAATTTCATTCTCTTGAACGAATCGACAGTTGGAATACATATGTATCATATTTTCAGTCACTTGGTCGATTTATATAATAGATATAGCTTTACATGCACTACTCTTAAGTGATTCATTTATGTTAGTATTCCTTCTCAAGTAACAACCAAGTGCTATATTAAATATAATTTCATTCTCTTGAACGAATCGACAGTTGGAATACATATGTATCATATTTTCAGTCACTTGGTCGATTTAGATAATAGATATAGCTTTACATGCACTACTCATAAGTGATTGATTTATGTTAGTATTCCTTCTCGAGTAACAACCAAGTGCTATATTAAATATAATTTCATTCTCTTGAACGAATCGACAGTTGGAATACATATGTATCATATTTTCAGTCACTTGGTCGATTTAGATAATATATATAGCTTTACATGCACTACTCTTAAGTGATTCATTTATGTTAGTATTCCTTCTCATGTAACAACCAAGTGCTATATTAAATATAATTTCATTCTCTTGAACGAATCGACAGTTGGAATACATATGTATCATATTTTCAGTCACTTGGTCGATTTAGATAATAGATATAGCTTTACATGCACTACTCATAAGTGATTCATTTATGTTAGTATTCCTTCTCGAGTAACAACCAAGTGCTATATTAAATATAATTTCATTCTCTTGAACGAATCGACAGTTGGAATACATATGTATCATATTTTCAGTCACTTGGTCGATTTAGATAATAGATATAGCTTTACATGCACTACTCATAAGTGATTGATTTATGTTAGTATTCCTTCTCGAGTAACAACCAAGTGCTATATTAAATATAATTTCATTCTCTTGAACGAATCGACAGTTGGAATACATATGTATCATATTTTCAGTCACTTGGTCGATTTAGATAATAGATATAGCTTTACATGCACTACTCATAAGTGATTCATTTATGTTAGTATTCCTTCTCGAGTAACAACCAAGTGCTATATTA